>VXBO01010444.1:339401-437590 GCA_013400135.1 Rhinoptilus africanus | reverse complement strand
CGCGCGGCGGGCGAGTGGCCGAGGGCCGGCGGCGGCGCGGCCGCTCCCGGGGCCTCCGGAGCGGGGCCCGGCGGCGGGAGCGGGTCCTGCCCGGTGCGGCCCGGGAGGGGACACGGTCCTGTCAGGCCGGGAGGGCGCAGGCCGGTCCGGAGCCTGAAAAGGTGTTTTTCTTTGTCTCCTTCTTCCCCGGCCAACAATAACACCTCGTAAACCCGGCGGGGGCCCGCCGGCGGGGCCGTTCAGGGAAATTGCGCTTTTTGTTTCTTGTCCCGGAGCTGATAAAACGGTGGATCTGCTGTGCCTCTCACTCCTTCGCCAACCTCGTCCTTTTACAGTGTCTGCTTGCTGCCCTCCCCCTTCTCCGATGGTGTAGCTGGTTTCAGTGTGATCGATAATCAGGAGAAATTCGGGCTGTGTTTCCCTCCCTTGTTCCTTTTGCTAAATTTACCATGGTTTATTGAGCGTTTCTGTTGAAATGTGGAAGATTCTGATAACGATAGAATACTCTCCGTGGTATCTATTGGCTTTCAGCTTTTTTCTACTCGGAGGCAGAAAATGAAATGTGTGCTAGAACCTCCCTGGCTTGTTTTAAGTGTATTATCTCAAATGCACGTGAAAACGGCTCGTTTAATGAGGTTATATGAGGTAATACTTGTGTTCAGTAGTAGTACAGCTTTCAGGAGAGACAATCTTCCACCCGTTGTGTGTATATTAGTATACACGTATATATATACTAACAGCCAAAACATTTCTTATAGAGATGTCTATGGTTATATGACATTCGTATGGGTGATGTGAGCGATTATTAAGAGGACGCCCAAGCTCCTGTTACACAGGAGGTTTCTTGTTTGTAGCAGTGGAGATTCTTGGTGCGACTGTTGAGCAGCTACATTGCAGAAGAAGGTCTAGGAGACACATTCCATAGTAAAACAATAGATTTCTGTGCAGAGTAGGATTATCTGTGTTCACGAGCATGGAGATCTAGAGAGAAGTTTGCATTTTGGAGCCTGACCTTTGGTAGGAGTTAAGCAGTTCTGTCACTGAGTATTCATGATGTTGTTCAGACTGTGATATGTGTTTTGCACCCTCCTCTGTTATTCGAGGAGAAGAACGTTTTGGGAGGCTGTGTACAGGATGGCCAGGTGTCTCAATCCTACAAGTGTACACCAGTATCTGGCCAAGTGCCACAGCACACGTGCCTCAGATAACAGACCTGGAGAAGCGTGTATGCAGTTTGCAGGCAGGTGTTGCTTAGGGGGCCCCCGAATCTTTATTTCAGGATAGTGTTGGACTGAGGGTGCTTTTGGGTTCCTGGGTGAACCAGAATTATTGATTGCATTGATCCCTCTTGCCTTTCTTTCACAAGCAAGAACTTGTGCTTTCTAGCAGCCTCCCCCTCAGCACGCGCCTGCTGTTAGCCATTGGACACTGTAGATGAAAGCTGGAGGCAGTGCCAAAAGCAACAGGCTGGTTGGCTGTTCCTGAGATGAATTGCCTGCTAATAAAGCACAAAGATTCTCTGTATGCACGTGTTATGATAACGTCCAGAATACTGAACAGGAAAACAATCTCTCTGGGGTTTTACTGAAGACAGTAGCTGTATGAACTAAATAAAAGCAATCATTTTGCCATAAAATGGTTTTGTACATTTCTCGTGGAATTTCTGAAAAAAAAAAAAAAAAAATCAAACTTGGAGACTGCTTAGAAATCAAACCAGGTACATCTTTAGAGAACCTGTATGGTTGGATCCTTGATGTTGCTTGCTTAGGAGGATAAAAATCCATTCTGAAGACTGATGGAAGGGCATCATCACTAGAAAGTCTATTAAATCTTTCTTGACCTTATAAATTATTTTCTTATTGTTGTAATCAATGTACCAGTTTGCATTCTGTGAGTTTTGCTGCTTTCTGGTTTTTACTCTCTGGTCAGATATCGCTTATGTTTATTCCTTGCTCTGCTTGATGAGTCATTCTCTTGCAACTGACTGTGAAATCTGTAGTATGTATTCAGGAACATCACAGAAATGTGTTTTTGCTGTAAAAACATTATAGAAATGTCTAGCGTTCTGTGTACAAAATTACCTTGCAGAGTTTCTGCTAGGCTAAAAAAAGTTACCTTCTGTGTCTTGCTTTTTTCTCTCACTGTAATTGTTCAGTTTATTCTTTGACTTTATTCTTCAATAATCTATCCATAATATATTTATTATTAATATTTAATCATCTGTCTATCTATATCTACTCTCAATTTTCTTCTCTCTCTCTCTTTCCTTTTTCTTGTCTTCCAGTTTTGACTGTACTAACACCATTGCTGATTTGCTACTGTTAGAGCGTTACCTTCTCCCAGTATCTGTACTTGCCCAGCAGACACTATGAGGAGACTGGCTTTTCGAGGTGCTGGTTGTACTCTGGTAAATCTGGTAAATTATTGATTGCATGTACACCATTCTCTCAATTTCTCTGCATTAGGCTTTGGCTTTTCTTTATCCTGACCATTAATTATTCCTGCCTTATTCATCGTATTCATGTGCTTGAAATTAATTCTGTCTCTAACATAAATGCTCTAATGCGGTTCTGTTGTTCTGCCATACCTTGTAAGTTAACTGAGTGCTTCCTAGAAGAAATTCCTTGATTTGGTTGGAAAATGAGTATAGGCTGGGATAGATGGATCTATTCTGTCTTCAGCCTTTGAGGCAGCTACAAATAAAGATATTTTTATGATGCTGTCGCTGGAAGTTGGGAAAGAGCCAACAACTTGTTCTGTAAATCACCATAGTTGTTGGATGGTGATTATTAATTTGTCACTGTTTGTGTTGATAAATGGAAAACTGTGGCCAAAAAAGGAGGTGGCTTTTTCTACTTCTTGATGGTTGAGCCATTCATCCTACACATAAAGTGGGAGTGGTGGGTCACACCATGGTCTAAACCTTTTTTTGGCTTGAATCTAAGACAAGGTATTCAGTAGCTGTTTGAATTTTAGTTTGTAATATATTTTGTTTGTGGGTTTTTTGTTTGTTTGGGGGTTTTGTTTGTTTGTGTTTTTTTTTAATTTTACAAGGAATGACCTGCTTTTACACCAGAACTGCGCACTTGTCTCTGTACAGCTCTTTCCTTTAAAACAGCGGTTCTAATTTAGTTCTCGTGCATGGGATGAGGTATCAAAATGTAGTTAGTTTAAGAACATATCCTAGTAAGAGCTGCTAAATTCATCTTCATCACTGTGAGCCCTGGGCTTTCTGACATTGCTGTGATCAGTGGCTATAAAACTGCAGGACCATTTTAATTTCCCTTTACTCCTCCCAATTTTCACAAAGCTCGTGTTTAGATATATGGCTTAACTGAACTGTAGCATATAACAAACATCAGTGACTCATCCTAAAGCATTGCTAGCTTCATAGTTAGCTCTCACCAGAGGGTTTGGACGCAATGCCATGAGTTTAAGAACGTTTCCCTTCATTATAGAAGAAGTTGGATTCCATGGGTTCCAAGAGGCGAAGAGCTACCTCACCTTCCAGCAGCATCAGCGGAGGAGACTTTGATGATGGCCACCACTCCACGAATATACCAGGCCCAAGCAGAAAGAGGAGGAGACTTTCCAATCTCCCAACTGTAGATCCTGTTAGTACCTTCTTATTATGCATAACTTTTTTTCTTGGGGATACTGTGTCCCTGTCTGGGAAATGCTGGATTATAAAATGGATGATTGTATGTAATACATATACACTGGCCCTAAATCTGTTGGTACCTTGGTTAAGCTTTCTTTGGAATCTCATTCAGCTTTGGCTTGTTCTTGCCCCCCCAGTTTAATTTTTTTTCTTTCTCCTTTTTCTTTTGCTGCTTTTCTTTTTTTACTGATGATTTTAGCAGATGGAAGGATATTGGAGAAGGAGCTGAAATCATAACACGCAGAAGTTGAGAGCTGTGTCTGAATGGCAAATGCAGAGAGAGATAAGTGGGGAATGGCACAGGCAGTGATTGCTGAAGTGTACTTGCTGAAGTCTCTGTTATACCTTTGAATTAACAGTCTAATTTTAATTAATTGCAGGGCAGAAGAACCCCTGTCGTTGTTTTAGATGTCTGTAATTAGGAGAGAATTGTACTGAATGAATTTACATTTTGGGTGTTTTACTTAGAATTAGCATTGAAAGAAAGCTTCCTATGTTCAAAAGCATTCTGCAGTACCTGGCATACTTGTCAAGTATCGTTCTAATGTATGAGATGCACTGATTTCTTCACACTTCTGCTTTAGAGCACACTGTGGATTGGCAGCTTGTCTTTCCCATTGTAAGCAGGCTTTGATTTGTTAGCTCCTTAAATTTTTCTTCTTTTTCATTACTTTATTTTTCTGCATTTTAGATTGCTGTATGCCATGAACTTTACAACACCATCAGAGATTACAAAGATGAACAGGGCAGGCTCCTTTGTGAGCTTTTCATTAGGGCACCGAAGCGAAGGTAAGATCCTGGTTCTGGTTAAGCCTTGAACCTGAGATTTAATCAGGGAGTAAGCAGATATTGAGGAATCCTACAGCATTAATAGCTGTGAAAAATTTAAGCTAAATTCATCATAGTTTCACAGCAGTGTTTGATCTGAGTACTTGATGTAATTATTCAATGGGACATGCTAACATTGATGTCCTTTTTCGGTCAAAAAAGGATACACTGAATTAATTTAAAATGTTTTTTGTGACACCACGGTAAAACATCTATGTCTTTGACTATAAAATATTCCACGAGTGGTGGATTGTAATACTAAGGGCATATCTTGGTAAGATTAATAGAAGCGACCCTTGAAAATGCAGTAGATAGTAAGAGATTGAATTTTATCTTAAACTCAGCAAATTGAAGGTGATAACAGAATATGTAATAAAGAAAGCCTACAAATAAACCACTGTCCAGATCTTTCAGCTGTAACAAAAATGTATTGGAACTTTCTTTGTTTTTCTTAGTCATGGACGCGTACAAACTTTAGTGCTGTGGTTTTGATTTTACTTCTTGGAATATAATGCTTGTTTTTGTCATTGCAACAGAAATCAGCCAGATTATTATGAAGTGGTTTCCCAGCCAATTGATTTAATGAAAATCCAACAAAAGCTAAAGATGGAGGAATATGATGATGTGAATGTGCTGACTGCTGATTTTCAGCTTCTCTTTAACAATGCAAAGGCTTACTATAAGGTGAGGAAACTATTTATAATGGCTCAAATTCATTGTAGAAGTGATAGAGTAATGTTCACGTTCTTCCTTGGTTTGGCCAAAAAAACTTTTTAGTTTAGCCTTTATTATTGGTAAGAAAACAGCCCGTGCTGCAGTTATTTACATATATTTCCGTAAGTTTGACTATATCTTTGTGAGATGTCCTACTGTAGCAATTTTTCTCTTGAAAAATGTAAAATAAGGGGGGAGCGTCTTCATGGAGATGTAAACTGAGAAAAATATTCTTTTATCAAAGCCTTCCCATTTTACAACACACTCTGTGTCACCTTTTGAAGTATAAGATGATCATTTTTTTTTCTTCCAAAGTAAGAATTTATAAATAACACCAAGCACGCAGTAGGAGTGTTGAATCTTTCCAGCTCATTGGCCACTTAATAATATGGAAAAAAGGCATGCTGATTGTCACGGTCAATGATGATAGATTGTGAGCATATGTGACAATGTATTTCATCAAGGGTGAAACCACCGTGTCCATTCCCCTAAACTGTGTATGTGTTTTGTTTTAGATGGTAATGGTTTTTATTGCAGTTGCTGTAAGGAAAAGGGGAAAAATTAGATTAATCTCATGTAATGGAAGGCTATGTTAAACACACAGAACAGTGAAACTGTATGTAGTGACTGAGATGATACAGCAAATCAACTTTCATACGTCTTTGACTTTGGAGGTGATCCAAAAGACTGCTTTCTGAATAACCCAACCAGTGTAACCAGGTGACATTCGGAAAAGCAGTGTTTATTTTGTTCACGTTTCTGTGTATGTGTCATCCTTTAATGTTGGCTTTTTCATGGTTTCTACATGAGGGAGAAGGATTTGGAATCATAGGATAGTTTAAATTGGAAGGGACCTTAAAGGTCACCTAGTTCCAGCCCCCTGCTATGGGCAGGGACAGCCTCCCCTAGACCAGGTTGCTCAAAGGCCCATCCACCCTGGGGGTTGGACTTGATGGCAGGAAAGAACGATTAGAGCTTTATAAAATCTGTGCTGCCTTTGCCTACAGAATAGTGGACTCAGAATTATGCCTGTATCATAAAAATCTTGCATGTAGAATAGAAATGGGTAGCCATCATTCTAGGGTGAAGGAATGTTGACATTTCCAGAGAAATACGGAGTTGTGAGCTGGAGGTATGGCACACAAACATGACCTCTTTTTTCATCTTTTACCTTGCCCACACAGTTCCAATGGTGCTTGTAAAACAGGGATGACTGATTCATCTTCAAGGTCTTTATTGCAGTAGATGTTTTATGTGCAATGCTAGATCAGAATGGAAACCTGTGGCGTTTTAGTATTTCGGTTCAAGTCTTACATTTTCAAGCATCTTGCATTAATATAGAAGGGAGCAGGCCAGCGGAGCAGAATACCCTTTCAATCTGTTGCTCATAATTAACTCCTGGTCTGTCTAATGTCTTGGGAATACTTAAGCCTAATAAGGTAAGCTTCAAAATAGTTCTCATCTTGGTTTCTTATTTGTATTACAAGCTGTCAGAGGTTGAGAGGGTGAAGTAAGAAGAGCATAATCTCTTCTGTACTAAGGCGATATATCTGCAGGAATACCTGAAACAGAGGTTAAGTGACAGAGGAAAGGGAAAGAAAAATATGTAAGAGAGGAAAAGCAGTCTTTTTTCTGGGTAATTAAGTAACAATGTTAATAGGCACATGCTTGTCTGCCACTACCAACTCTGTATTTACAAAACTTAGTTTGCTGAGTAGTGCTTCTAGCTCTTCCAAAAAATACAGCTAGGTGCGTACCCAGAAGCATGTTGTTGAGTTATTTGCAATTTCACAGCTAATGCTGAGCATAAATCATTGCAGTGCTTTCGGAGAGACACGCACATTTATTGGCATTCTTCTTCCATAGAAATTAATTTTCAAGTGCTACCCAATGGCAGCAGTGTTAGCTTAAATCGCGTTTCTGGCATACTGATATTTAGTCTATTTTAAATACCGCTAGTTTTATGCTTCAACAAAACCTAATGATTTCTTCAGATTCATCTTGTAGGCTGGTCCAAGCCTCTACTCAAGTAATTTTATTGCTAAGTTTTCAGAAAGACTTAGATGCTTTGGAGTGATAAAGGTTATATTTTCTAGTGGTCATTGTGATTCTTAACATCTCTGTTGAAGAACATCTAAAGCAGGAATTTCCAAGGTTTTCTATTATTTGTTTAATTTAAAACCTTTCAACTAATGAAGGTAAGAATGATCTGAATTTTGAGTAGAATGTTTGGTTTGTTTTTGCAGCCTGATTCTCCTGAATATAAAGCTGCCTGCAAATTATGGGAGTTGTATTTGCGCACAAAAAATGAATTTGTTCAAAAAGGTGATGCTGAGGAGGAAGACGAAGATGAGGACGGACATGACAATCAAGGCACAAATTCTGAATTAGTAAGTGTGGGCATGGCAGCTGTGGTTGGGTGGGCCATGCCCGTGTATGTCAGCTGACTCCAAGAGCGAGATTGGCCTCCGTATGGGGAAAAAATGTCAAGTCTTTTCATAGTTAAATTATGCCCCAGAAGGTATTTCTTAGACAGGTTTATTCGTCAATAATTTCACAGCATTGCACGTGGGTTTTCACTTTCACTGGGGGGAAAAAAAGCGATGAGATTTTCTACATGGATAAAACGTGGTTCTGGTTTAGTTGAAACTAGTATGATGTGTGCTTGATGTCGTGCCAGCATTGAGGTTTGACGCAAGCAAGCTTTATGTCTAATGGCATCATTCTCCAGCGTGTGTCTCAGTCAGTTAATGCAGCTGTTCCTGAAGTGTTTTATAAGCCAGATACGACAATAGGAAGTTTGGGCTCGTCTGGTTTTTGTCAAGTTGGGATGCATGTTTTCATTAATGTTGACAACCAAGTCTGTTCTAACAACATGTAATGTATGTCTGATGGTCTGCGGTGTTAATGTGAAATTCAAGTTTTCTCATGTGCTTTACCTAAATGCATCAACGATGTTGTTTTCAAAAGTTGGATCCGTGTTTTATAGCTGATTTTTTCTGTCTTTAGAAAGTAAATTCATACATTTCAGCGCAACTTGAAGCGCTCCACTATGGCTGCTGTTAAAACTTTTTGTGATTTCATTTCTTATATTAGTCATCTCCAGGTTACCTGAAGGAAATTCTTGAACAGCTTCTCGAAGCTGTAGCTGTTGCCACAAACCCATCAGGACGCCTCATAAGTGAACTGTTTCAGAAACTTCCTTCTAAAGTGGTAGGTATTTTAATAATACTGGTTGTTTTCTAAGTTGTAAACCTGGACGTTTCTATAGCTGATGTTATACACTATGATGGACACACTCGGGATGCAGTTCTTTGTTACTGTCTCATCAGTGGCAAACTCTAGCTGGTTTTAGAGCTTCCCTCCCTTCTTTGCTCCTACCCACTCGTTTCTAGCCCTTCACTGCAGATTGGGGCTTGCCCTGTTCTACCAGTTTAGGTAAATGGGTTTTTTTGGTGCAGTTTTTAATCTTTTTAAATACATCCGATTTCACCATTCTGTTTCAGGGTGTGGTGTAACAAATTTAACCTGCAAAATAAATACTCTGAAGGCCATCAACATGTATTGGTCTTTCAGACAGATCTGTTCCTTTATGTCAGTTTATTAATGAATTATATTTCCTTGTATCTGCCTTATAATCTGGCTCACCCAAATTGAAGCCTAGTGCTACATTCCTGAAGCTTGCACTGTTCTTATCTACAATTCACCTAATAACTCATTCTACGAGCTATTAGAACAATAGCTTTGTGACTGTTTATAGTAATGCATAAATTATTTTTGTTTTCCAGCAATATCCAGATTATTATGCAATAATAAAGGAGCCCATAGATCTTAAAACTATTGCCCAAAGGATACAGGTACGGTATGAACATGTTAATGTGTCAGAGTACAGACTTGTTTAACAGTAAGCGTTCTAAAATTGTGAGACGCCAAAGTTTATGGCGGTAGGAAAAGCAATGTGGTTTTGCCCTGCTATTTAAAAATCTGAACACTACGCTGATTTAATATTCTGTCCTGGGTTAATGCTGCAGAAGTAGCTGTGTTGAAGATCAAGCATCGTAAACTGTAGTGTGCTGGCATTGAGCCTGAATATTTTGGGTTCCTTGATGTTTGATGTTTTAAAGTAGTTCCTTGACAAGTACTGCTAATGTAAAACATTGAGGCATTGAAGATTGGTTGTGCATTATCATCACCTACCTTTGTTCTAGTGCTATAAATAGATGTTTTGTACTGATGCATTTTTCATCCTAATTCTCCAGTAATTTGAAATACCATTCTGTGATTCTGGCATTTTGTATAATAGTGAGGGATAGCACGTAGACTAACTGAACTAGAGAATAAAGGTAAAATAACATTTTTGTCAGAACCTTTCAAAATTAAGATAATCTAATATATCAAGTATTTTTTCAATCTTGTTCTTAGCATTTGTAAGGTCTATAAGGACTTCGCACTTATGTTTGTTACGTTATTTTTTGATTACTTTTTCTAGATACTTATCTGTTGTCTTTATAAATATGTTCCTCTTTTTCTGTAAATGTTCCCTTTATTCTACTTAAATTCCCTTTGCTTTTCACTGTTGACTTAGTTCTCATGCTATCTGAAGGTTCCCACTTTAACCAGTTCTGTTTTTTTTTTTTTTATAGAATGGAACTTACAAAAGCATTCATGCAATGGCCAAGGATATAGATCTTCTGGCAAAGAATGCCAAAACCTACAATGAGCCTGGATCACAAGTATTCAAGGTTAGTTTCAGTTGTTCATAGTTTGATTTGAGTTCGGATTTTCTTTGCTACTTTCTGTGCTGATTGATCGGTATTGAGTCTTTAGCATAACTTCCTAAAGACACTGTTTGCGTTTATTTAAAAATAGCCATTAGTGGCTATTCCTTTCTTTTCATATTGCTTTTAGTATAATTGGAGTGTATGTAATTATTTTTTTTCTTGAGGTATATAATTTTTTTCAATTAAATTTTATCTTGGGATGTGAGTTACGTGACTTTACTGGAGGAATTGAGAATCCCTGCACTTGTGATTGAAGTTGTAATGGCTGAAAATACAGGTCCAAGTGATAGCGGTAGTACTAGAGTACCAAGAGATAGCTGTTATCTCTTTCCACATTGCAGGAACAGTGTATGGTTTTCATCATAAGCTTCAAAACTGGAGTCATGCCTTCTTTGCATAGTTTTGGAAGGTCCTCTTCCTTTTAGCCATGTTTTTGTGATCAAATTGCACTTCCTATCTTTTTCATACTTAGTTCACCAGTGTTTTGGGTGCAAATTATCACATTGCTGTTTCTTTGGAAGTAAGAGAATTTCAGTGGGAAATTGTTCCTTTGTGTGCTCGGATTTTAAGGGCTTTGTAGTCAGAGACCTTGTGTATATATATAACACTGTTGTGTCAGTGGTTCTTGGACTTTCCAATTGCACTTATGTTTGGATGGTAGTTTCAGTTCCTACTTGTGATCTTGATTTGGTGAACTGTTACTCCCCAGTATCAAGTCCAGAGGTGTAGAATGAGAGCAAGCAAACAATGGAAAGCTCAGTACCAGTCGTAACTTTTTGATTGCAAAGGCACAGAAACTCATTTGCCTGTTTAGTTCAAAGTGGTATTTGTATATATTTGAAAATTGTAGATTTATTATTTTTTTTATAAGATATGACAATGAGCTTGGAGCTACTCAGCTATTCTGTTCAGTTTTTACAAGCTGCTGTGGGTGTATTTCAGGCAGACTTTGTTCTATGCTTCATTTCTCATGCAAAATACTTTCATATCTAAAGGTAAAAACCCCCTAATTTTTGTTTTAGATTTTTAGCTAGGTGGATATACCTGACTATAACCTTCTTGACTTTCATCATTAAACAAAAAAATTCTTTTAATTGACAGGATGCAAATGCGATTAAAAAAATATTTAATATGAAAAAGGCTGAAATTGAACACAGTGAGTTGGCCAAGTCAAGTCTCCGAATCAGGTACTGCCAATAGAGTTCTTTTTATAATCTCATATAAAAATCTCTATAGACATTCCCTTAATTTTGCTGTGGAGGATACAGTGGGAAATAATTGATTGAAAACTTAGTTTACTGTTGTTTTAAAACTTAAAAATCATAAAACAGTTTTTGGAAGGAAACTTTTTATTGCAATACTTTTGTGGTGAAACATTTCTGTGATGTACTATGAAAACCAGTGCCAGTGGATCTTTTATAACTTAAGCTACGGCCAACTTCCACCACATGTGTTTATAAATTAATAATAGAAAAGGAATAGTGAGGAACAAGGTGCTTTGTTGTGCTTGCTTTATGGAAGATGCTG
The DNA here is from genome assembly GCA_013400135.1 of Rhinoptilus africanus. Classification (NCBI taxonomy): domain Eukaryota; kingdom Metazoa; phylum Chordata; class Aves; order Charadriiformes; family Glareolidae; genus Rhinoptilus; species Rhinoptilus africanus. Next base: position 426,079 of record VXBO01010444.1, on the reverse strand, counting down.
GATGTTCTTGAATATTGTTAGCTGAAACTAAGAGCTTACAGTTAATTATGTAGGGGAAGAAAAATATGAACAAGATGTCAGGGAAAAGACATTTAGAGGAAAGTGCACATTATATAAACTATTGTTTGAAAACCAATTTCTACCTATGAAAAGAGGCACAGGACACTGAAGATCTGGACTTATAAATCAGCGAACCACAGATTTGGTCTTGAACAAGCAGGTATAAAACACTGTTGATAGCTCTGTTTGTTTCATGGAATGATTTTATTTAGGAAACAGCACTTCCTTCCTGTGAAAATCCCTAGCGGACAGAGAAGTGATGCAGTCAAATTAGATGTTTCTTATCTGAAATGCAATTAGATTTCTACTCATATAAACTTGTTACTTATGAGTAACGTTCAAAATTAGGTTTGGATAGTATTTGCCAGTATGAGCTGTATAGTTTAAATAAATAAAGCAGCGTCTTGCAAGTCGTCCAAGGAGCTGGCGAACTCTTTACAAATGGGACTCTCTCTATGTATTTGGGCTGTTTGCTGCCATTTGATGCTGGAAAATATCTGCTGCCGTTTTACGCAAAGGTTTGTATGGTACAACTGAAAACACTAGCAATCCCTTACTTTACTGAGAGGAAGTTTGTTGTCTGGAAAATGTGTAGATGATAGTGTCAGTATTAAAAATATTGCCTAGGATTATTATGTGTGAAAGAAATGGAAGTTACGTGATTGATTTTTAGGATTTGGTGCTTTGAGACATTCAACCTATGAAGTTTTTTTTTTCTAGTTCATTTGCTCAGCCTTAGCATGCTTCCCATGGGTCATTGATGGAGCATAAAAAAGTATAAAAGCAGAAATACTGTCAGGGAGTAATTCCTGACATATATTTTAATAATGCTCCTTAAAAGTATGTCTAGTGCCAGAAGACCTTGATTCTACAGATACTGAATGTACACACATGTTTGCTTTCAGTAACTAGAATTACATATAGTCATAGAGGTTTTCTATTTAAATTGTGATTTTATTTTTCTCACTGTGTTGGCCATTGATGAAGCTCAGGATGTCACATGTGTATATCATGGTTAATTTTGGGGCTTCACTGTTTTTCTTCAAAATAAAGCTGTTTGCATAAGAAGGGATGACAGATAAATCACACTGATATTTGTTAGTGGAATTCCTCTCTTGCACTGCCAACCCATTTCCACTTCTCAGCTACCTTATTCTAGATGTTCTCTCATGTACTGTGTTCTCAATAGACCTGTAAATCCTGAAGTAATCTGAATGTCAGAATAATTGACAGCTCCCTCCTTTATTTCTCTAACTTGGCAAAAAAAAAAAAAAAAAAGTGTAATGCCTGAAGCAGGCTACAATAATATTGGACTGAATGCAGAAAAATTTGTGGTGAGCAAAAAGTATCATGAAAACCAAACCTTTCACCTCCTGTTCTGCATTTCACTGGTTGCTTTTTTTTTTTTTTGTCGAACAATTATTCATTTTTTCTTTGCTGAATCTGCATCACAGAATCATTATTTTTTTTTATTTAAAGTCCGAACTGCTTAATTGTCTCAAAATGGGAGTTCTCTTTACCTATTGCTGATTTTGGTAAAATAACCCTGTAAGTTCATTTAAAGTTAATTTACTGTATTTTTCTCCTGAATTTACATCTGTTTTTCTTTGTCATTGATGGATCAGGCTCAAGTTCCTCATAGTGCTACTAACCTAAATTCTGCAGACGTGTCACCTCTGTGTCAAAAGTCATGTTTTTCTATTGCAGAGTTCGTTGTATCCTTTGTCATACTAAATTACTCTTTGTTGGTGCATTTAACTGTCTTCCCTTAAATAAAGTGGCAAAATAAAGTTGCTTGATACTATGCACTGTCCAGCAACTTGACACGGATTTAAGTATTGATAAAGCACGATTGGATCTGTATGATTAGCTTTGTCTGGATGCTAAGGAACATTTTGTCAGCTGCTTTCACTGCTATTGTAGGCTTAGCCGTGTGTAGAGCTATTAATCCTCAATCTAAGTGTTGCCTTTCCCTGACTTTATAAACAAAATCAATATCAATGCTGGGGCGCTAAATGTATCTTAGTATTACTTTACTTTTAGCTTTAAAACATTTTTATATCTGTCTCTGAACCTTTTTGGCTGATCTATCAAAGTAATTCTGTAAAAAGCTTTATCCTTGCTGCATCTTTTCTTGGGTCTAAGGTGGGCCTCTTTTTTTCCCCTTTGCTTGGCTTGTCTCTTCTGCGTTAAGGACACCATCAAATTTGACTGCTTCCAAGCTGACAGGTCCTTCCTCACAGGGTAAAGGCAGTGTTGGTGATGAGAGAAATTCTTCTAACAAATATTATCGGTAAGTAAATTGTGGACTTGGAGGAAAAGCTTGGTCCTCATCGTATGGAAATACTAAAATTTTGGGGTTTGGTTTGGTTTTTAGTTGAGAGTGCCCTTCAATATTGACTCTCATACTTTTGAGATTCAAATGTATTTCAGTCAAATATCTATTAAGTATCGTTTAATAAGTTACTTTGCCGTAATTACTTTTCCATGTTTGATTCTATATTTAGCATTTCAAAACACCTGTCGTGAAATATTCTGTATGCAATTATTTCCTTAGAAATGTCGTGAAGAACAATATGTTAAGCTTAATGTTCTAAAAAACAGTACGTTAAGCTTCATTACAAAATAAAGCAGGTGAAAAAAACATGGAAGTATGTTGTAAACCTAGAAAAATTGTTTTTGGAGATTAAAAAGAAATAATAAGTAGGACTAAATAATTAAGAGATGGAAGGTGGAAACCAATGAAGCCTGTAAAGAGAGAAGTATTGCATTTGGGATGCATTTATGGCAAACTTGCTGAGTAGACTGGATTTACTGGAGGCTTTCTGGTTTGTTCTTTCAGTCATCTGTTGAGAATTTTGGTACCTAGCAGAGGTCTCGTGTTGCAATCTCTGGGTTACTGTCATGAAACACTACTACTCCTGGCTAATTCCTTGCGCGTGTACTCTGAAACCGTGGTTGAACACAGCAGCTGCAAGGGTCTTTAAGGGACTGAGCATCTGTAGAGAGCTGGTGGCATTTTAAGCAACCCATCTGCTTTTTCCTAGTCTTTGCTTTGCTCCCACAGGGCAAGGCTGAGCCCATTGCAGGAGGTGCCTAAAGAGCTGACATAGTCTAGAAGCAGAGATTGTTGGGTGTAGCCTTACAGCGTACGTATGAAATGCTGTGCCACAGGTTTGGGACAAAAGGGAGGAAGAGAAGGGATGCTGAAGAAGTCTTTGTGAGACCACGGCCAGTGTAGATGCTGATTTACTCCGCCTACAAAGCAGAGGAAGCTGCCTCACGTGCAGGCACTCTGTGCACTGAAAATGGCTAAGGTGGGGATGGGGGAAACGGCAGAAGATAGCATATACAGATTATGGTGTGCTGAATTCTTTCATGTAGACAAATGCCTATAAAATAGGATCAAATATCAAAGTTATTAATTGAGAGGGACTTCTTGTCATCCCTTTTCTTCCCCAATAATTCAAATACTCAAGTATTCCAAGTAGGACAGAAGGTAGCTAGCTTGAGCTCTAGCTTCCTGATTGTGTGTCCAGTTTTTCAGTTTGATGGGCCACCAATTAAAATAGAGGCAGACTCATGGGTCATTAATGGTTTCTCTTGTTAAGGGCTTCAGTCTTTTCTTGTGTAGTCATATGTATATTCTTGATCACGTAGGCAACCATGATGAGCTTCACTTGTTTACTTACACACTCTGGGTGACTGTTAATGGTTAACATGATAACCCTTTTCTGGCTGTTGTGGTTTTTTAAATTTTGCACATTTTTTAAAAATTTTTTTCTCTTTTATAGTAACAAAAGATCAGCCCAAGGGGATCGTTTATCAGCAATAACCATGGCATTGCAATATGGATCAGAAAGTGACGAGGATGCAGCTTTGGCTGGTAGGAACTGAAATGCGGTTTCTCTATTTTCTTTAATTAAAATGTTTGGAATAAGCAAAACCATAGAGCTCCTGATATGTTCAAATATCTTAATTTCAAAAATAATTTGCGTTGTTTCCAGGCTCAGCATGTAATTCTGTTAAATCCAAGCCCTCTTTCCTCTAAGTACGAATTTATAAATGCACAGCTGGTAAGACAGGATAGGCCAAACTTGCTCGCATGTTTTGAATTTAGCGTGTGTGTTTCCAAGTATACTTATCCAAGCCTTAGGAAACTATTTCTTGTTTTTGTTCCTTCTAATATGAAACAGAAAAGGAGACAGCGGAGAAGATATTGGGTGCTCCTTGCAGTAGAAGAGATTTACAATGCTGCAATTGTTTGAGAGAAGTCTTGCTCGCACTGGCTTGTTCTCTCTTGCTCCTTTGTGCCATTGGGTTTAAGTACCCGTCAGGTTTTATTTTTTAAGGTGAAGATAACCTTGAAGTATAAGGATACATAAGTGTTAGAACTTAATTTAGAAATATCTGGTCTAGCCTAGCAGTAATGAAATCTTGTATGAAGGTTTGTGCTGAAACAAAAGCACATAAAAAGACATGCCTTCACACAGCATCCTTAGTTTCATAATAAGCATGCTTTAGTGTTATACTAATAGCATATATGCTGTAATATATGCATTATATCAGATATTTCAGTATTGGTCATAAATTGTTATAGGTTGTCTTTTGAGTCAGCCTGTCTTGATAGTTACAGTCTCAGTAACCTCCTTGCATTCATCTCAAAGCAGGTTTCCAAACTCTTTTTGTACGTATGCTGTTGGTGTTTTTTTGTTGTTTACATTATTTCTGCATTGATGTGAAATGATGCATCTCTTCAATATATATTTTTGGGACATTTATGTCACACCTGGTAATTGTACTCACCACTGTTGTCCAGTGGATGGATATGCTCTAGAATTTTTTGGATCATTTTTAGATCTTGCTGCAAGCAAAAGCATTTTTATTCCTGATTAACCCAGAGTTCAGTTATTGCTTCAGAGCAGCTGCGTTCTGGGAGGAGCGAGGAGTATTTATTAGCTTGGTTCAGCGTGATTGTTAGCTCCTATTTTTGCAAATGGTAACGGTGTAAAACCACGTAGCTTTTTATGTATTTAGGTGATTTAAGTTCTTGAAGTGATATAACTACTTCCAGGTGCCACCTCTACAACGGACATTATTGTCACTTTCATGGGGCCTTTCTTACACATCTGAGATTTTTGTCTTACTGCTGCTGAAGCTCTCTCCTATCCTTATTCCATGCACCTAAGAGGCAATGTCAATTTTTTTGGTGGCCCTCTGTCACCCATGAGATTTTCTGTCCCTCCAGCATACTACTTGGACATAGTCATGCTTCCGGAAGAAAAGGATTTTTATTTAAACCAGATGGTCTTTTTATTAGTTGCTCTGGTATCTCATCCTTTTTCCTTCCTCTAACATGCATTAAAATAAATGAGAACTAGACTGCACGACTGAACATGAAGGGAACTTTCTCCTTCATGATATAGAGAACTAAATATGAGCTGCTTTGGTTGTAGCAGTTGCCTGAGGAATGAGCAATATCTGTTTCCAACTTGGGAGTTTATCCTCACAGCTTCAGAGGGTGTTATGGTGTGATGGGGCTTGTAGAAGATTTCCAGCTCAAATGTACTAGGGCACAGGCAGCTTCTGCAGCTCCCTTGCTCTTCATTATACATCTGCGAAGTCAGGCATAGATGGTCATTATGTATTACTTATTTATAAGTATTTCATTTTGTAAACAAAGCTATTTTATTTCTTATTATTTCCTTTAGAAAGGTTTTAAGACTGGATGCTGCTTTTGGTTTTACTAGTGTCTGTCTTCAGTTAGACTTTGACCGTTCATTGTTGTCCAGGTGCTTTCAGACCTAAAAGGAGGCAGTGTTTAAAGCAAATCACTTACTGAGTAAAGACTAATTTTCTTTCATATACATTCAGATACTTTTGCACTCTCTATGCTCTTTTTCTGCTTCATCATTGAATAAGAATACATTTATGTGATATATGAGTTTATATCTGATAATAAAGCTCAGTTCCAGCTGTAAATTAGATGGCTTCCTCCTTCTGCAGTGAAGTCAATTGAACATCACTCCATTATGAAGCTGTTCCTTCACTAGGAATCAGTCATTGTAGTATGGAATGAACAGCAGGAAATAGATTTTGTTTGGGACTATCAAATGGCTTATATTTTGTGGTTATGGTTTACTGTGTGGCTGGTTGTTTTTTTCGCTGTATCTGCTAACTGTAATTGTGGTTACAGCTGCATGAAAGGGGAATAACCGACTGTTACTATCCGCTCCCAGCCTGTGCTTGGTGGGGATATGGGACCTGATGCTACTGCATATTAAAGAATCTACAGTCTTGCAATAGGTTGTTTGTTCCATAGCAAAATATGGATTTTTTCCTGTTTTCTGATTGGAATAATACACTCTTCTTCAGTTGTTAAGATAACAGATTTCATATTAGGAGAACATTTTCTGAATATGTAAGAATATGTAATGTTTGACACCGCTTTTAAAGAACAGGCACATCATAATGAAAATGTTTATGGCTGTATTACAGTATTATGTGAACACTTTCCTTTTAGTGCCTGTTTAATTTACTTAGATTTTCTTTTTAGGGAATGCCTCATGTTACACTTTCAGTACAAAGGAAGTACACTTCTTCTTTAGGGTATTGAACTGCTGTGCTGCTGGCTGCCACGTGTCAGAGAACAGCAATATACTCGACTCATTTCTTATTTTTTCTCTTTCATAAAAGCAAGTTCTTATGCTTTTTCTACTGTTTCTTACTTTTTGATGGAGCGTTTGGAACTGAACTGTTCTGAGTAAATGAACTGAACTGTTTGAGCTAAACAAAACCAAAGATGGTATTTTGCTGCATAATCCACTTTGGAAGCTTACTTTACCTGATGGCCTTCTCTTAGCTGTTAGCGTTTATCTCTGAGTTCAGGTTGATGTGTCAGGTTCAGGACAACATAATGCTACCCCCAATCCTTCGATTCTACCTGAGTTACTCTGCCCAGCTGCTGCTTTGCTGGCTACTGTCTAGTAGCTGCTAGGCCATTAAATGATGCTGATTGGCATACGGATACGTAATGAGGATAATTTTGAGTGTCTTCCCTCAATCAGTAATAAACATCTTCGTTATGTGTTTGCGTATCTGCTGAGGTCTGCTTGTGTTTTAGCTTGCATCCAGCTTTTCTGCTAAGTCCCATGCATCATATGCTCACATAGATCTGCAAGGTCAGACTGCAGAGGAAGAATGCTAGTACTATGTTGTTATGCAGCCAGAGTGTCCCCTGGCTTTGTCATCATTTCAATATGTCTTTACTGAACTTGGATAGAAAGCTGGAAACGTTGCCAGCCTCCGCTGAGCAATAAGGAGAGTGCCAGCTGGAAACTTGGCGTGAGTGTGAAGAGCTGTCTTTTGTGTAACTGAGTTACCCGGTGTGTCATCTGCCAAGCTTTCCTTCAAACTTTAATTCATAAGAGGGGGAAAAGGGTGAATAATTTAACTCTAGTATGTGCAAAAGCACATAGTCTTGTGTTGTGCCTGTCCACAAGGTGCGAATTACAGCGTTTGTGTTACTGAGAAGCGTGGAAGGATTACCCATTTATTGCTTCCCATCCTATGCTTCCAGTACCAGTGTTTTTTAATTCTTGTTGTGGTTCTGTTGCCCATTTAGTGTTTATCCTGATTTTATCTGCAGTAAATGTTAGGTTTTCATAGCATTTGTTTCATTCATTTCATACCTGAAGCATAATATATGCTTCATATAGATAACTATAAAAGTTTGCTATAACATTTGTAAATGCTTTATTATGAAATGTTTATGCTAATTATATAATAATTGTAAAATAATTGTTTCTTCTTCACTTTGCTGCATACATTAGAGATGCACTTTCAGGCTTTAGTGTCAATTTTTTCTGCTAAACTTCATAATTTTTGAATTGAGCTGTGATTGATATGGTCTAAAGGACTGTAGAAGTTTTGACGTAATCTTTTTGATATATATGCAAGAATTAGTTTTTAATTTGGCCATTTTGCTTAACTGGCTAGTCCCCTTTGAAAATTCCAGACATGGTGTGTCAAATGTAGTGTATATTCTTGTAGTGAGCTTCTGTCAGATAGCAGAATGGAAGCAGTTCAATATCCAAATGTATTTGGCACAAATATTAGTATTAATGGTTCGATGGGCAAATAAGGCTGTAGCTGTTGTATAGGTAGTGTGTAGTCTCATATACGAACAGTTCTCAGCACTTGTAGGTGGCAGGAGTGTATTACCAGTGACACAACTGAAGTTTCATGTGAAAGAGAGATTGCAATACCTAGATAAAGTGCTTTTTTTGTCAGCTTGAGCTTCATAAGATATATTTGTGATGTCCTTTTCTGAGGCACGAATCTGACTGCCAGAGAGTGGCTGAACACCCACTGTTGAGGGACTGCTTTTTCTCCTGGTTTAGATCTTTATTAATTTGAAAGGTCAACCATAAAAACCACTCTGAATTGTCCTGCTGAGTTTCCCGTTTTTCCTTTCTCTCTGTGCAGCTGCTGCTCGTTATGAAGAGGGAGAATCTGAAGCCGAGAGCATTACTTCCTTCATGGACACTTCTAATCCTCTTTATCAGCTTTATGACACAGTTAGAAGTTGCCGAAATAATCAGGGCCAGCTCATATCTGAACCCTTTTTCCACTTGCCCTCTAAGAAGAAGTATCCTGATTATTATCAACAAATTAAAACACCTATTTCATTGCAGCAAATCAGGTAAGAAAACTGAACGCAAACTACATCTGGTGGGGAAACTGTTCAAGGGTTTCTTTTATTTCCAGAATCCCATCTTGTGTTCAAGTTCTCGATACCTAATGCGGAATATTCCATCTTTCCTCTTCATTTGTGTTGCTTCTTGTTTCAACTCGGTCTGCGTCAGTCTTTTGATTATCTTTTACAGATGGCTACCGTTGGGTTTATTTTCCATGGAGTTTCATTTGTAATGTGCCTGAAAGGCTACCATATCAAAAATTCTGAAGGCTGGGTGAGCAGCAGGGATGAAAGCTTCTGCAGAACCCCCCATTATTTTTCCTTGACCCTGATGGCTTGGTTACCTTTTACTGCCATGGTTTTAAAATCAATAGTCTTCAGCAATGTGAATTATATAAAGATAGTTACAATTACATTCCTTTTGCGTCGGTCACAGTAGAAGTGTGGAGAATAATTACTTTTGTTCATGATGTAGCTAGTCTGGGCTGAAGTAGCAAAGCAGTACACCATTTATAAATCTGTGAGCCATGGAAGGTTCATCAACTGGCAGAGCGTGGTCGTTGGATTAAAAACCTGAGAAAAAAAAAAAGTGAGCAATAGCTTTCTTTAGCAGTCCAAGATAGGCTAATATGATGGGTATAAGTCAGGGTCCTGAGTGCATTAATAGACCTTAATGGAACTGACCAGCTCCGAGTGGCCCTGGCCTCCTGCCCAGTGGCCCCTGGGGCTCCAATCCTTGACTGAACTACACTGCAGGAGTGCTGGTCCTCCAGCTCAGTGAGTGAGGACTGGACTCTAACACTAACACATACATCTGTACATTTTAGTTGTATCATAATGGGATCTGCTAGACTTGGTATAATTGTTGAATAAGCAGCGGTTTCGTTAGATCATAAGGTAACAAAGCTGCTTTTTTTTGTTGTTCTGGTTTTTTTAACCTGTCACAGGGTGTTTTGCATGTGCTGAGGAACGAGTATGGAGCTACCACACTGTTTATCTATCCTTCAGTGGCTTTAAAGCATTTTTTCTTCTGTCTTAGTACAGCTGTTGCTTGGCAAAGAAAGTGTCTTGTCTTGAACGAAGCACAAAATGTACTTCATGGGGGAAAAAAAAGGTGAAATTGAGAAAAATCATTGGCAATTGTCAGGGAGCTTTTTGTCTGAATGTACCAAAGACTATCAGCTCAAATTATGTATAAACAGTTTTAGTTGGGAGAGACCTTCCATTAAAAATATACTTTATATCAGTTATAGGACAAATAATAAATAAAGCTGCATTTCTGCTTTCCTTACAGCGTAGGCAGGTTGCATGTGGCTGTGTGAGCAGTACAGAAATTGCACGCAAATGTACGAAGAACTATAGAAAAAAAGACATTTCCTGAGAGCTTAGGAAATAAAAGGGACAGACAGCCTTTTTAGAAATAGTGTTTGTAGATGAAAAGTTAAAATACAATATTTATAATAATAGTCCAGCAACTTCTTTCAGTTAATTCTGAAATTTAACTATTCTTTAAATTACCACATAATCTTCGCTTCTTACTATACCTAAAAAGCGTTGAAGTCATGCATATGTGAACTTGTTTGATGTGCTTTAGGGAAAACGGAAGGTGGCATGGTTCTACTGATGATGCAGATATGTCCATAGGTATTCAAAACTGCTGCACATTAGGGGTGGAGATTTTTTGTGTTTTTTGTTGTTGTCAGTGGTAGGTTGTGGTTTTTTTTTTCTGTTTTGTGATATTGGGGTTTTATGAGATGTGAGTATAGAGGACATATCTTCTGTTCACCGGTTGGGACAGAGAAGTTAAATGTCCTAGTAAAACCTGAAGGTGTTGGAATAAAGCGTGGCATTCCTGTCTCATAGTTTTTTGGCTTTGGCATCGGGCTGCATAGGCTATCCTGCCCTGTGGCATGTGTAGCTGTTGCAAATTTTATAGCTAGTCATATATTTCAGGAGTTTGTCTGTGTTAAATGCAGGAAAACCCTTACAAAAAAATATATGATGTCTAGAAGGGAGAGGATGGGTATGTTTTGTTTTAATGAGATGTTCATTATACCTATCCCAGCCGCTCAATCACTTTGAGCTTTACGAACCTCAGTCATTTGTGCTGCTGATCCTGAGCTGTTGCTGGTTGTGGGAGGTAATCCTGCCGATGGCTTTAGTCTTCTGCTAGTTTCCTCCTGACTTGCTTTTTACAGAATCACAAAGTAGCTGAGGTTGGAAGGAACACCATCCCGTCCAGCCCCTGGCTATAGCAGGGTCATCCAGAGCCAGTTGCCCAGGACTGTATCCAGTTGGAGACTCCACAACCTCCCTGAGCAGCCACTGCTAGTGTTTGACCACCCTCACAGTAAAAAAATAAAGTGTTTGGGGCTTTTTTTCTTCTTTTTCTTGTGTTCAGATGAAATTTCCTATGTTTCAGTTTGTTCCTGTTACCTCTTGCCCGGTCAGTAGGCAGAGTGAGATGAGCCTGGCTCCCTCCTTGTTCCCTCCATCAGGTGCTCGCACTGATGAGACCCCCGCCCCCGCCTCAAAGAGGACAAAACACGGAGCTGTAGAACAAGAATATCCTATTTTAAAAGAAAGGCATGACACTGTGAAGGCCATGACTTTCAGATGTGGTAAAACTGCATGGTGTGGAGGTGATTTTGCAAACTTAACGTTGCTGATGAAAAGTCGTTCTGTAATTACAAATGACTGGAGGAAGAGTTGGGAAATAACGCAGCACAGTGTGTTCAGTTACCCAGTACATCAGTGCCAGATCCTGGCATTCTTACAAGAACTGTGTTCCTTACTAAATTTTACAGCATTAGTGTGATCCCTAAGGCAAGTGGGTCAGGCTTTTTGTGCCAGAGGAGGGATATGCTCTAGGGAATTCCCGGGCAGCAGTTCTCTCCTGAAACATGTGTGAGGCCCATGGGGTGCGCAGGCACCCAAACCCCTGTCTTCACTGGCACAACCCCATGTCTTGTGCTCCAGGAAGCTGGGGTTGCAGTTGAGGTTTTAAAAAGTGTGTGGATCTGGCGTAAAACACTGTTGGTTTTGTGCGATGTCTATTATTTGAGGATTTGAAATACGTTTTTCTTATGAACCTACATCCTGTTGAACAAGTGTCTGCAAGACAAGAATCTGACCGTTACATTCCACTGCACTGGGCTGTGTTGAGGTTCTCCTGAAACTGTGGAATTTGTGGTGACTCGTCTTGCCTTTGGTTTAATTATTAATTACTTAGGTTGAATTGACAGTAAATATGATCTGGTCAAGCATATTTTGCCGTATAGTTTAACCACTTCTAGTAATATGGGAAATAAAGGACTGGAACCTATCTTGAAATAATGGAGACTGCTGTCTGGGTTAAAGCCTGAATAGTTTACTGAGAGCTTTTTTTTTTTTTAAAAAAAATAACAGTTTAAGCCCAATACAAGTTAAGTTCTTAGTTTAAAAAAATAAATAATATTTTATTATTACACTGACTTTGAGAAAATAATGTCACTGTGTTACAGTTTGCTTAATTTATAAATAGGTAAATATTCTTTGCAGAGAAATTTATGTCTCTGTAATATTTAGAACACTGCAAATTTTCACTTTGAGATTTATCAGTTCTTTCCTTTTTTCACTTAATATAATTTATTATTTTTGGATGTTGTACAGTTTTAAAATCTTCTGTAGGTATAAGCAATTTTTCCTACCTTAGCAAGTACCTTCAGTGCATATCATGTGTATGGCCCTTATAAAATCACAGGTTCAAGTGAACAAGGTTCTCAGTGTACTTTCTAAAAAGATTGTTTTGTTCCTCAATAGGGCATTTGTCAAGTGCCTTTGTTGCGTTCTTTGTTACAGTGGACTTTCCCCAAAGAGGCTGGAGTAGCCTCTGGACTTCACAATTTCAGAACAAGAGAAAAGAAGTTACATGATAACTGTTTTTAGCCATGGTTTGAATATTTATTTTTTTTCATTTGGAATTTTTTAGGCATAGCGTCTGACTAATAAGACAGATGTTTTGGTTATATGGGGAGAGTATCTTGCTGTTCTTCAGTTCTTTAGGATGTTGCACCTGGAAGGACTGATAAGTTTCCAGTAGACCTTTTAGGGAGTTCAGTGCCAGGTTACTGTATAGTTTTTTAATTACTGTTCTGATTGTGACCAAATGAAATGTCATGCCAATGTCGTTTTGGGCTTAGTGGACTTATGAAACTTTTCTTCCTTGTTTTGCAAAGGTCATTATGTTTAAAATTATATTCTTGCAAGTTTAACTCATGCTTTCGGGTACAATTGTATCACCATCAGCCATTTCATAGAAAATTCTCTTGGTTTCCGGTGTATAAAGTTGAAGTTTAATTTGTAATATGTTGGCAGTGACTTGCTGTTGAACAGACCTGTGGATTTGGTTAGTTTTAGCCTTGCTTTGCAAAATAAATTGGTGTCTATAAAATTCTTCCAAGATTGGTGAGACTTTTTTTAAAATTTATTGTGAAACTGCATTTCAAACTGTAAATTCAGAAGAGGCACGTTACTTGAGTTCTGCTGAGTTTAAGTAAATCTGTTCAAAGTACTTCTGTGAATACCCTTCTTGATTAATCATCCCATTGTTTGCTGACAGCAAGTGCATTGAAGAGGTAGGAGGTTATTTGCGGACTAGAGCGGGATTACTTTTCTGCCCATGCGTTTTTCTTTCTTCAGATGTGTAGTTGGAAGTTGTCTGCCTTTCCAAACCATGGCTAAGTCTTGGTTTTTTGCTTTTGTGGTCAGATATTTCATGAATCAGCTGTGAATGTAGGTTGTTTCCTTAAAATCAGATGGGCTGCACCTTGCTTATTTGGCTGTGGATAAACAAATACTGATAGAAGCAAGAGTTTGTTTCCTGGTAAGGCAGTTTGGGTTATAGCTCATCATTCCTTTTTTAAGACAATGTTTCCTTTTGTCTTCTGGCTCTTATTAAAGGAGTAAGATATAATTGAGCTGCTTTTCTTCGCTTGAAGAAATGAACGACTTTGGTCCTCACCTTCTCCATCAGCTTAAAGATCTTGTTTCTACAGGGTCATGAGAGAGCAGAGAGTCAGTGGACACAGAATTTAAGACAAATGACAACTTCCTATTGTTTTTTTCCCTGCTTTTTTGTGTTTCGAGGTTAGACTGCTGCACTGTCACTGCTTAAATACAGAGAGATGAAGCTAGTGTGGGATACCAAGGCTTCCGATTCTCACTGAAGATGAGTGGAAGTGATGTGTAGGGAAGGCAGCGCTGGTGGCTGTGCGGAGCTAACCCATCGCGTTGATGTCGTACCCAGGCCCTACAGGTCACAGCTGAGGTGTCCTGGAGTTGTCTCAGCAGGTTGTGCTTCTGCCTTGTCTGTTACCACATCTCATCTGAGTATGAAAACTCGGTCTGCAGTGTGACAACTTTCAAAATCATTCTTTAAGAGGAGATATGTTTCCCTAACATAGTTACAATTGGAAGATGTTACTGCAGCATCAGAAAGAGAAAGCATGTTCCTGTAATTAGAGCTCTTTGGATATTGATTTATCCTGAAAATGAAGATGTTAAAGAACTGTTTTGCTATGTGTAACTTGTAAAATACCTGATTGGCATTTATCTTTTGCAGAACCAAACTGAAGAACCACGAATATGAAACTTTAGACCAGTTGGAGGCTGATCTGAACTTGATGTTTGAAAATGCCAAGCGCTACAACGTTCCCAATTCTGCCATCTATAAAAGAGTACTGAAAATGCAGCAAGTTATGCAGGTGTGTGGAGTATAGCAATCAAAAGATATATCTTCACACATTAATTTATTTCCCTAATGAATGTTTTTCCAAAATAATTTTTAACTAGACCTGTATTTGCAGTAGCATTTTCTTGCTTAGGGGAAAGTATGAAAATGGAGACCATCATAAGTGATTTTTCTTCAGCACACCTGTGATTTCTTTTGGCCACTTTTATTCTCTTCTGTGACTCTTAACCCAATTAAGTTGTGAGAAAATTGATGATGGGGGGTTTTTTAAAGGTTTGCAGGTAATTGGAGAATGCTAAAACACTTTAGATTTCATTAAGTGTTCCAGCCAAGTGCTGCAGTGTGAAATGGCATTGTTTTCAAATTGATTCCTCAAAAATTTTTCTGACAGTTAAGAAGAATTATACTGCTATTTTATGTTGACCAACTTGTATTAAATAAATCACTGGAAATATTTTGATAATGGTTTAGTCTCAAAACCCATGGTTGCATCTGACCTGTTCTGATGTTTAATATTGTTCTGGAAATGTCCAGCAGTGAGTTTGGCTTCAGGCTTTTCTTCTTTTTTCAGGCAAAGAAGAAGGAGCTTGCTAGGAGAGACGACATTGAGGATGGGGACAGTATGATTTCTTCTGCTACGTCAGATACTGGAAGCTCAAAAAGGAAAAGGTATGCACTTCCGTAGTTCCTGCAGAACATGACATTGCTACCTCTTTTATTTGTTAAAGAGAATATTAAGCCGTGGTTTTTAGCATTTGTGTAAGGATTGCTAGTTCTGAAACTTAGCCTCATTGAGTGTTGGTTCACATGCATTCAAAACTATTTGCTGGCTTTATTTTCCTTTTTTGGCTTATTAATTGGCTGTTATCAACGTAACTTCAGTAAGTGGCATGGACACTGTAGTTGCACTGAGTTACGTAATTTTGTCAGCGGATTTCAGGATTTTTATTTTGGGTTTTTTTTTTTAGCCTGATGTGTAGACAGTCTTCACACGTTGTTAGCAATTACTGCTTCTTTTCTACTACTTCTCTAAAATATGACTATTTATGTAATTTGGGTAGCAATTTCTGAATATAATGAAAGGTAACACTGTAGTTAATTAATTTTTTTGAAGTTTATAGTATTACTCTACAAATATTTTTGTTTGGTGAAGTTTCCTGGCATAAATATTTTGATTTTCCATTACCTGAACTCTGCTTGAGGAGTTTTCATCATTAATGTTGGAGAACTGCTTCTCTCTCCGTTTTGAATTTGTGCTCTTTGATTACTTACCTGTCAGCAGCTGGGCCAACGAGGGTATTTGAGAAATAGATAAACTGAATGTAAGAGGTTGATTATTCTGGATACTATAACATAAACAAAATTCACAATGATTTAAAATATACTCTTCTGGTAATCAATAATGATGGTTTATGTAAAGTATCCTTTAACAGTGATAGCTGTTGTGTAATTGATGTTAGTGATGTATTTCACTCCAACAAATGATAGTTTCTCTAGTCTGCCTTACGATATCATTTGAAATAAGTTCCAACTTCTGACAATATTATTGCAGTAGTAGCAACTGCCAGTGTGAAACTAATTCAGCATCTTCCTTTGGTGTCGCTTATGACCTTCACCTTCCTGTATTTTTAGTTCTTTGTTTTGTCAAAGTGACAGCAGTTATGGGGGGAGGAAGGGAATGAAATAGAGCAAAAGATTCACTTAAACAAAGATTCATTTAAGAGCAATCAAGTAAGTGCAACAATGTACAGTCAAAAAAATCTCCAGAGAGAAAATGTTAACATGGATTTAGGAGGCAGTATAGTCTAGGAATGCTAGGGAGAAGAGAAGTAGTGGAGTGGTAGGACAGAACAAAGTACCAAATAAAGATCGGTAAGGAGCAAATTCCAAAAATTGCTAGTTTTATGACCTTTGGATTCAAAGAAAATTACTAACCTAATCAAGCAAGTAAAACTGTCATCAGTGTCCTTTTAACCCTACGTTACTTTTGATCACCTTGTCTAAGAGAATACTGAAATGCTTAAAAGAAAAAAATCTGTCAGGCTTTGTCATCTAAGAACAGCAAAAGAGAAAAAGTTGCGTTCATAAGTAAGGGAAATCAAAATCATTTTATTTTCTTCATGCCTGAAAGAACCTGAAAATGCTTTTGATGTTGCCAGCTCAATAGTTGTTACCCATTTCACTTGCTGAATGGTAGGAAGTAAAAGAAGATTGTAAATGCTGCTGACAGCAGAAGTGAAGCACCAAGAGGAATTCCAAAACGTTGCTGAAAAAGGAAGCTAATAACCCAGGCAAAATTGATCCCATTGGGAAAATAATAGTGACACAGAAGAAAGTTGTTTGAATGTCCATTTTATCTATCAGATGCATGACCTGAATCTTGAGTATTGTCAGGCCTTTTACTATTTTGGCTTTGGTTTTGCTTTACCTACTTTCATTGAACCAAATGTTAAAACTTGGAAACATGTTAAAATGTGGAATTTGGAAGCATGTCTCTGTTCTGGCACTGCTCCTTTTGACCTTTGCATTTTGAAAACTGGTTATTTGTTCTGTTCTGTAAAACACTGAAACTCAAGGTGAATGAGGAAAAAAATTGCATCTTAAAGTCGGCTTCCTGTTTATTTAGCAGACTGCTGGTTATGATGCTGTCATCATTTGCAAATGGACCTGCGTTTCTAGTACATTAATGTTGAACTTCTTGTGTGTGTGTTTAGGTGGTTGTGGTTGTTTTCTCATGGTAGAGGATAATGTCATTTTGATATTAGTGTTGGAAGTAGGGAAAACAGCCCGACATACATTTTTTTCCTTTTCTTTTCTTCTACTTAACAGTAAAAAGAATATACGAAAGCAACGAATGAAGATCTTATACAATGCAGTTCTGGAAGCTCGAGAATCGGGCACAGGCAGACGGCTCTGTGATCTGTTTATGGTTAAGCCATCCAAAAAGGACTATCCAGACTATTACAAAATTATCTTGGAGCCAATGGACTTGAAAATGATAGAACACAACATCCGCAATGATAAGTACGTAGGGGAAGAAGCCATGATTGAAGACATGAAGCTCATGTTCCGAAATGCAAGGCATTATAATGAGGAAGGCTCCCAGGTACAGTTTTGATTCTGCAGTCACACTTGCCTTTCTGCCTCTTTGCAGACATATAAGTTATGGTTGGTTGATTTAGCTTTGATTATTATTCTCATTATTTATAATAATTGCTTGCTGAACTAAAATAGAAGTTTTATATTCTGTCTTCGTCCGTAGTTGTATAAACATGAAATGCAGCACACTCCTTTGCAAAGGTTGGACTTATTTCCTGTGAGCTAAACTTGTTCCTCCACTACAAAAAATCTCATCTGAATGTTTCCTAGTATGTTTTAGAAAAATAAGCTGGTTACTAAATTCTCACTATTCATCCTCAGTTAATCATATGAAGGTATTTGCACAGTGAATGGCCATCAGCATGTGATTTGGAGCTCAGAACCTCTGAGAAGGGATGTCTTAGCTGGAAAGAAACCAGCTTTGTTTTCATGGAAGCAGAGCGTATGGGAGATCAGACTAGAAGACTTAACTTGTTTAGCCTAGCAAAAGGAGTCTGAAAGCTTTTCACTTACAAATGTATTGTAGAGTGTTTCTGTGTTTCTATATTGTGATGTTTCTGAACCACCAAGCATGATGTCATGGAACACAGTGGTGAAGAAAACTCCAGTTATTTCTAATGAGGAACTTGGTCAGCTGCTGTACAGGGCTTTATGATGAGGTTGCATTCACCAGGGTTGGATTTGAAGACCCACGGGAACTGTTCTAGTCCTGTGTACCTTGATGGAATCGCAGCACTTCAAGAGATCTTTCATTGCTCAGCAGAATGATTTGATGAGGAAGTCGATGAGACAACTGCATCTCGCCATTTCGTAGTGTTTGGAATAGAAATGCAGCTTAATCAGATAATTTATTCAAGATTTATATCTCCCTGATTTAGATCGTGTTCATCAGTTCTCCTTATCTGTATAAGTCTGTTGAAGATGTAAATTTGAAAAATAAGCCCTTCTTTTTAATCAAGTATTTGGTTTTGCATTCAGCTTTTTCAAAATAACATTTAAATGTTTCTTAGGGGCTAGTTCTAAACTAGTCTAAACACAGTAAATCTTGTTTTGTTTTGTTTTTTGATTACTTTACTGATTAATAGGTATACAATGATGCCCATATGCTGGAAAAGATCCTTAAAGAAAAAAGGAAAGAACTGGGGCCCCTAGCTGAAGATGATGATGTTGCATCCCCTAAACTAAAGCTAAGTAAGGCAACCTCGTACATTGCTATGCCTCATTTCAACATGTATGAAAACCCAACAATAGATCTTCGGTTTAGACCAGAAGACATGATCTGCAAATTCACACTGACGTGCAAAATAGAATTTTATTCTCAAAATCATGACAGCAATGATGTGTTTGTACGTGCATATAATAAAATCTAGTTGTTGCACATCACATTTTCTAAGAAAAGTAACTTGGAATGAAGAAAGAAAACTTAGGAGTGGTTGGGATGACTGGCCTTTAGTCATGTGCTGTTATCCAGATGTTAGATGCTGAATTATGGGCTCAGTAACACTTCATTAACATGCTTAATGTATGCTACTGGGATTGCTTACAAATAAGGTGCTTCTCAAATTGAGTAAAGCTCTTAGTTTCCCTGGTTAAATGTCTGGGATTTCCACAGAATGGTAAAAGAAATGTGAGCTTTATTTGGAAAATTATTGAAAGCCATGGGAAACGCAGAAGCAAAATTTCCAATGTCTGTTCCTAGAGCTGTTGCCCTTACAAACTTCATTTGCTGCTGCTCAGACCTTATATCCCCTTATTATATGTTCAGAACTTAACAAACCGAGAAGGATAAAATTACACAGAAGGGCTTAAAGTAAATGCACAGAGCCCTCTCGAAAACAGAATTGCGCAGCTCTGAGGTAAGGGACAGGTGGTAGCGAATTCACAGAGTCTGTGCAGCACAGTAACAGAGATCCTGATTTAACCATAAAGCTCTGATTGATAATCCCATGGGAGGCCTTATTTTACATTTTGCCTGTAATAATCTTCTCTAATTTGGCATAAACGTGTCATAAAGGAATCTGATAATGTTTAGAACGCTTAGTTTTAGTGGTAGCAAAAGCCCTGTGATGACTGGATTTTTAATGACTCTAGAGAAAAATTAATGTAGAGCTAGTAAGACCAAATTGAATTTAGAGAAGTTATTAATGACATTAGGTAGGAAAAGATGTTTTCCACACTTAAGTCTGAAGAGACCTTTTGCCAGGTGGACCACATAGAAACATATGATTCTGTGTTTGCCAAAAGATAACATTAAAAAAAATACTCATACTATTATGAAAAATAAAAGAAGCTGCAACTTGGAATGGGCTCCATGTTGTGAGTCTTCTGCTCATACCGTGAAGTGGTTCTTCAGTAAGCAATTCTGCAATGGAAAGGAAATGGACAAAGAAGTGTGCAAGCTCTGGGTTTGTAATGATTTTTTTCTTTTTTTTTCTTCTTTTTGTCTGCTTAGGTAGAAAAAGTGGCATTTCTCCTAAAAAATCAAAATACATGACTCCAATGCAACAGAAATTGAATGAGGTGTACGAAGCAGTTAAGAATTACACGGATAAACGAGGCAGGCGACTGAGTGCCATCTTCTTGAGGCTGCCATCTCGATCTGAACTTCCTGACTATTATGTGACCATTAAAAAGCCCGTTGACATGGAAAAGATCAGAAGTCATATGATGGCAAATAAATACCAGGATATCGATTCCATGGTAGAGGACTTTGTAATGATGTTCAATAATGCTTGCACATATAATGAACCAGAATCTTTGATTTATAAAGATGCCCTGGTCCTGCATAAAGTTTTGCTTGAAACTCGGAGAGAAATAGAAGGAGATGAGGATTCTCATGTGCCCAATGTCACTTTGCTAATTCAGGAACTTATCCATAACCTTTTTGTTTCTGTTATGAGCCATCAGGATGATGAGGGCAGATGCTACAGTGACTCCTTAGCTGAGATTCCTGCTGTTGATCCCAACTTCCCAAATAAACCTCCTCTGACTTTTGATATTATCCGAAAAAATGTTGAAAATAATCGCTATAGGAGACTGGACTTGTTCCAGGAGAATATGTTTGAGGTACTGGAAAGGGCAAGGAGAATGAACAGGTGAGTCAAGCAATGTTTTACAGGTTTTCTCTGTCTTATCACATGAATTTTGCCTGTTAATGTGAGAAAAAAGCTGAAGGTTTTCTAAAGTGTTTGCTTTCCTTGAATTGGGTCTTTAGAAAACTAAATCTCAAAAGCTCTATTAGGTCTTCAGTGGAATGTATACTTTCTTTTCTAAACAAGGAGATAATTTTGATGTTAATCTTTCAAAGGCTCATGTCATGACAACCAACTTTATGTCATGAAAACCAACTTTCAAATTGAAAAAATGAGCAGTTCAACTGCTTGACTAGCAGATTACTTTTTTGGAGCAATCACAGTTTTATGAGTTATGGTAATACTGTGCAAAAACTATGAACACTTGCAACTTTTTTCAGTGTTTTACTTGAATTAGGTAGAGTACTTGAAGAGGTACAAGTGAGATCTTGACTCTGAAGGAAAGGAGGTAAAAAATGTTATTAAAACACTCTCTTACAGGAGTAATTGAAATAAGTCAGTTTTGTTAATAATAATGTTATTACTTAAGTTTTCAGAAGTTAACAGATAGAGGTCCAGTGACAAGTAGTTTTGGTTGCAACCAGTTACCTTTGATTTTTCTGGCATTTCAGGGCTGGTGTATACAAAAATACTGTTTTAGGTAAACTGTAATACAGAGTGCCAGCAGCGTGGCAGGTGGAGCATGACTTGCCAGTGTCTGCTGCTGGTTGTTACAAGTAAGCACAGAAATCTATTGGTAGAGTGAAGTTTTAGTTTTATCACTAAGTGTGGCAGTTGATGGGTATGTGTTTAGGATCCTGTTTGACTCTGCACAAACTGTGTGTCTGCCCTGTTGTTTGTATTTTTGTACAGGACTGATTCAGAGATTTACGAGGATGCGGTTGAACTTCAGCAGTTCTTTATTAAAATTCGAGATGAACTCTGTAAGAATGGAGAGATTCTTCTGTCACCTGCTCTCAGCTATACCACCAAGCATCTTCACAACGATGTAGAAAAGGAAAAGAAGGAAAAGCTGCCCAAAGAAATAGAGGAGGATAAGCTCAAAAGAGAAGAGGAGAAGAGAGGTAGCTACTTTTAAGATTACTTTTCATTGATTTTAAATGTATTAATTGAAAAATGTACCTGTACATACGATGTACGCTTTGCTGTTCCTGCATTTTCACCTACGAAGGGACCTTAATAATCTGGTTGTCTACCAAAGGTCTTGTATTTTAAAGTTTTGAGCGATTTATTTTATTTTGATCCTTATCAGCCATGCCAGATGGCTTTCAGAAAGAGATTTAGGTAGATACTAACCTTATGTAAACTCTTTAACCAGAACACATTGGGGTATCAGTTGTCTTATTTCAAGGATACTATGAAAGAAACCAGTGGTTTTTTACTATAGCTTTCTGCTGATAAAAATCTTAGCAATGACTGTTCCAATTGACCCTTTAGTCAATTGGACTTCCTTTTTGACAAATACTGCTTTCTTGATGTGCTGATGGTGTTGTCTATGATCATGCTTTTAACACTGCTAAAGAAATGGTATTTGGGTAATCCTTTTGTGTTTCTTACTTGGCTACTACGAGTGTGAAGAAGAATGGGCTTGCACTCTTTTCAAGGGCAAGAAACCTAGGTCCTTTGTACTTCACAGTTCCTGGCTGTTACTGTCCATGTAATCCTTGTGGAGCATGTCTAGGGGAATGAATTAAGCTTTCTAATTGCTCCTTCCCACAGGTGGCAGCAGAGCTGTTAGCTCTTTGTCCTTGAATTGTCTTTCTAACATGGTTTATCTTCCCACATAGCACTCATGTCAGGAGCGGTAAAGTCTGGTTGCTCCAACCAGGCTCGGTATTATGAGGGGACGACAGCTGTGTGTTTCTGTCTGCCTTTGAGAGCTAGCCTTCTGAAGGCTTCTCGCCTCAGTGGTGTCTTCGAGTTCCTCTTCAGTCACTGGGAGGGCTCAGTAATATTCAGCTGAAGAAGGGAAACACAACCCTCAGCAGCACCAGTAGCAGAAAGGCTAGCTGCATAAAACACACTTAAACCCTTCCTTCACGTTGGAGGGACACACTGGGTATCATGTGGCACTTCCTGCACTCAGCAAAGGGTGAGGGAATTCATATGAGGAATTGGCTAACATGGCAATATGGCATTACTAACAGCCATTTTTCCCTTCCTGAAAAAAGAAGCTGAAAAGAGTGAAGATTCTTCTGGATCAGCTGGGCTCTCAAGCTTGCATCGGACCTACAGCCAGGATTGCAGCTTCAAGAACAGCATGTACCATGTGGGAGATTATGTGTATGTGGAGCCTGCTGAAGCCAACTTGCAACCTCACATAGTCTGTATTGAGAGGCTGTGGGAAGATTCAGCTGGTAAGGATGTCTTTGCTATAGGAAAACAACATGTCAAAACTTCTCCTTATTACTATTTAAAACTGCCAACTTGAGCTTTTTCTGTATAGATGGTAGTTACTTTATTTGCAGAAGTGTGTGTAGACTGGTGAGTATTTTTCTTGTTTCTGAGTTGCTTTGTTCCAAAGAATATTACAAATATAAAGTTCTTTGATCAGCATATACTTTTTTATTGTTCGTCTCCACTTACCCTCAAACTGTAAGCATCCCAGACAACAGGCTCTTTGAAGTGTGGTGAGCTCCTTGTAATTTAGGCATAGAAGAACACATGGAGTTTTTCTGTGCTGAGAAATCTGAACCAAAGTTGGGCACGATTAACTGCAAATGTTCTACAGAACAGCTCAGTTTCAGAACTTGCCTTTGTTAAATTTCAGAATTGAGTTGAATCTTGCATTTCTTGGGTCAAATCAAGCCATAACAAGTACTGTTTTGTTTTTTCTCATCAGTGATGCCCTCTGTTTGCAGCAGATACTCCTCTTAAGTGTAAGGAAGGCTAGAGATACGGCCAGAGTGTCAGATAAGCACAGTGCACTCTCAGCAATCCTGGGAACTGCAGTTGCTGAGAACTACAGTGGGGTATAATTGAGTTAAGCGCTTTGGTTGCACTTTCTTTTAGAGGGATGGAATGGATGTGTCACAGGGACAGATTTAAAAGACTGTGACTCTCAAATCTGGAGATGGAGAAATGTAAGGCAGGTTATAAATAAGGTTTGCAAAATCATGTAGTGGGTAGAAGAGGTGAATGCAGAAATACTAGTTAACAAATTTCACAGTACTAGAATTGGAGAGTACTCACTGATACTAATTTAGACCTTACAGCAGCCTTCCAGTACCTAAAGGGGGCTTACAGGTAGGATGGGGAGGGACTTTTTATCAGAGAGTGTAATGATAGGACATGGGGTAACAGTTTCAAACTGAAGGAGGGTAGATTTAGATTGGATATTAGACACTGGAACAGGTTACCCAGGGAGGTTGTGGATGCCCCATCCCTGGAAGTGTTCAAGGCCAGGCTGGATGAGGCTTTGAGCAGCCTGGTCTAGTGGGAGGTGTCCCTGCCCAGGGCAGGGGGTTTGGAACTAGATGGTCTTTCAGATCACTTCCAACCCGAATCATTTCATGATTCGATGATTCTAATAAATCATATTAAAACATATGAAAGTGTTTGGCTTTTTAATATGGTGGTTAGTGAGCCTCCTGCCTTGCCCAGAAGCTTGTGGAGATAGATGATATCAGCAGGTTCAAAAATGGGTAAGACAAGTCCATGTGCAACAGGCCTAAACTAAATAATAAAGGGAATAACCAGCAAATAATGGCCAGGTAAAGAGAATAGCTCTCCAACACTTCTAATGCCATGACTGTAGGAGTGGAACGAGTTACGGAGAGTGACCAAGTTCAAATGCGTGCTCCTAATGGCCCATCATGTTCACTCGGTTGGATGCAGTGTATTTGGGTAGATCACCATAGGCCAGTTGCATGTTTCTTATGTTTGTTTGTCTGTGATGGAGAAAGTGAACAGCACTTTTTATTCTGGTTCAGTCTACAGATTACAGATTTTCTTTGATTTAGAAAAATAGTACATATTTGTAACAATCTCCAGGGAGGTTGTGGAGTCTCTTTCTCTGGAGATATTCAAAACCTACCTGGATGCATTCCTGTCCAACCTGCTCTAGATGAACTGCTTTGGTGAGGGGTTAGACTAGATGATCTCTGAAAGTCCCTTCTAAGCCCTGCAGTTCTCTGGTTCTGTAACTTCTTTACAGATCATTGTTAACAATTTGAATTTGTCACAGCGTAGCATGGAAGAAATAGTTCTTTAAAATCTTGAAGCCAGTTATCCAAGGTTCTTCAAATAATCAGGTGATTGTTGTGTAGACTTTGACACCATTTCAAGGCCTGAAAGTCAAGATTTATTAATAAGAAGTGTTTCCTCCTTTATTTTCATGAGTCAGGTTTTACTGGGGAAAAAACAACTGTCAGGCTTTTTAGGCAACCTGGTTTTTCTTACCTGAAACAGTTAAGGAATCTTGTTTTGGTTTAGAACAGTTTACTCTCAGTATAAATGACTGCATGGCTATTTGATTAATCAATCAATCTATGGTTGTTTTTTCTTGCTCATGCACTAGAGAATATGCAATTTACATGGTTTTCTCTTTCTTTCTCCCTTCTCTTTTTTGTTTCTTTTTTTTTAAAGGAGAGAAATGGCTCTACGGGTGTTGGTTTTATCGACCTAATGAAACGTTTCATCTTGCAACACGAAAATTCTTGGAGAAAGAAGTTTTTAAAAGTGACTATTACAATAAAGTTCCTGTTAGCAAAATTTTAGGCAAATGTGTGGTCATGTTTGTCAAGGTGAGAGACTATCAGACTAATCTGTTAAGCAAATAATATGGTCTATGCTATTTTCTTGAAGAACTGTAGGCATTCCAACACGGAGACATTCTACTAATACTTAAATTAAATTGGACTTGCTGCTGAGGACTGTTTGTGTTCTTCGTTTGCTTCATAAGATACATAATTCATCCAAGTGAAGGTGTTTCCTGGTGCTGGTCAGTTTGTAGAATCATATGCTTATTAGATAATTAGCTAGCTGATTTTTTCTCTAAGCATGGTATTTCTTCTTGTTTGCTTTTAATTTTTAGTGTAATTTGGATTTCAAACTGGAAGAAAATAACTCAGCAGAAAGGCTTTATTAGTCTAAACATGTTTCTGATAGAAATGTAGAAAAAAATCAGGAAGCATGAGCGGGTGTTCACTGTGTGTCTGTGGGGTATGTGTGTGTGTTGCTGGTAGATTTCATATTTTGTCTTCAATCTGCAGGAATATTTTAAACTGTGTCCTGAAAACTTCAGAGATGAGGATGTTTATGTCTGTGAGTCACGTTATTCTGCGAAGACAAAATCTTTTAAAAAGATTAAACTGTGGACTATGCCTGTAAGCTCTGTAAGATTTGTCCCCCGAGATGTGCCTCTGCCTGTGGTCCGCGTTGCTTCTGTGTTTGCTAATACAGACAAAGTAGATGAGGAGAAACACGCTGAAACATTGGAGGACAGTAAGGTGGGAGAAAGTATCCATCTTGAAAAGGTAGGCAAGATAACAAGTGGAACATCAATTTTGTTTGACAGATTAAGAATGATAAAATGTGACCCCTCATGATTCCTGTTTCACAGCATCCAGACACAATGAAATATAAATAAATATGATTCTGTTAAATAAATACAAACAAAATATAAACAAACTTAATAGAAAATAAACTGCATATATATTCTCTAGGTTCTACAAATGCTTTCTTGTGATCACATGAAGGGGCTGGGTTTTTCTTAACACTTCTGAAAAGAAAATTACACTTTTACTGTAAAGCTTGCCTTATGCCTAAAGAATCAGTAGAACTAAAAGTCTAATTTTTGTTCATGGCAATGCTGAAGTGTTTTATTATGTAGTATTTCAGTAAAATAGTCAGTAGCTAGGCAGCAGTAAACGATACATAATATTCTGCTGTTTGTGATGTATTTATGGTTGATAACTGAGCAGTTTATTGTTGAAATGCTCAAGAATAATTCTGTGCAATATACTGGGGAAAATGTTTTGGTTTATTGTGTTTAGAGTTATAAAAGCAATAAATTGAAATAAATGTATTAAATTCAATTAAATTGAATTAAATTTATCTAAAATAACTTTAGAACCATAAAAAAAAGAGAGTCATAAAATAAATGCACTTTACATTGAGTTCTCTAACAGAGCCTCAGAACAGAATGCCGAGCACGCTCATTGTCAGCTTTGATCAGACACTTAGTATATATTGTATTTATTCATGACGCGACAAAAGAAGGATTTATTTCTCCTGAGAGAATGCAAACTTTTAGGGTCTGTTCTTTCTACACCTTGGGGAGATAGCTTCTTTGTTCATTGGCTTTCTTGAAATCCTGGACTAAAAGGTCAAAAATGAGGCATAATGTAACTCACATTGTGACTAAAAAGTAAAAAATTAAATAGGGCAAATGGTATGAATTTGCAAGCAATACATGGAGTGTTCATGTCATTGTATATGAGAGTCAAATCGTTACATTTCTGTGTATGTTAATTTGGCCATACACTAAATACGTATGACTTAATATACTCTTAAGCGAATTATTATGCTTTAAAATGTCAACAAAATATGTTGACGAGGTTTGGCTTGGCCAGTTAACCTTGAACCAGTAGAACAAAAAAGGACCTGCAAATTACTGTTCTGGCAAAATTACAGCTTTGTGAAATAGGAAGCCTTGCTACATACATGGAGGGGATCTTTGGCTTTTGCTATTTCATTTTTAAATTTCAAGGCCCATCACTTTTGCGTGTAGGGTTCTGTTTAGAGTTTACCTATTATTTGGAACATAAAGGTAGATCAAATTCTTTTACTTGCACCTGGTATCTTTTTATTTATGTGTTTGATTTTCCTGCTTCCACAAGTTTCTAAATGCATATTCTTCTGCAGGACAAAGAAGATGTTCCGGTAGAAATGTCCAATGGGGAACCTGGTTGCCATTACTTTGAACAGCTCTGCTACAATGATATGTGGCTTAAGGTTGGGGACTGTGTCTTCATAAAATCACATGGGTTAGTGCGACCTCGGGTAGGAAGGTAGGTGCAACTTCTTTATTTGCAGTTTCGTCTATAAAAGTAACTTGGAAAAAAGACAGGCTTGTTGCAAAAAAAGCATAGAAGAGGACAAGAAAAAATATTCTGAATGAAGCTAATGTTACAAGCTCTTAATAGACTGAAGTAGAAGTTTAGCCGCTGAATAGGAAGGTGGTAGAGTTGTACAGTTGGAAGGGGCTGTTCTCCTGTACTTGTTTTTCAGTGACAGTCTTCCTGAACAACCTAGTACCTCCAGCTACGTCTCATTTATGTCCTAGCATGTCTCATTTAGGAGGGATGGCCTTTCATTTATCTCAATGTTTTGGTTTTCTTTCCAGAATTGAAAAGATGTGGGTGCGAGATGGAGCTGCGTATTTCTTTGGTCCCATCTTTATACATCCTGAGGAAACTGAACATGAACCAACTAAAATGTTCTACAAGAAGGAAGTGTTTTTGAGTAACTTGGAGGAGACCTGTCCGATGACTTGCATTTTGGGTAATTATTAACAACTTTGCATCCGATGGGCACTCTTTCTTTTCCTATACAATCTGAAGTGATTTATAGCTATGTGCAGGCTTGATTCCAAGTATATTTTTTTCGGTGGATTGGAGGAGGAGAGATTATTCAGTCCATTTCTAATTGCATTCCTGTCTTTGGTACCCGTAGAGAGAATTTTCACTATAAGGAAGCATTTCTTACAATAATGGAATTACACACATGATATCAAAGTGAACATTTTCTGCAGCCAGAGAACAGAAAACTCCATTGTTCTCGCTTATTAATGTAATTAATTATAGTATGTGTTACTGGGAAAGTCAGTCCAGAAGAAAGTTGAAATTTGGTTTGTTGCATAAGATGATGATTTTGTACTTTGTTTTGTAATTATGGTGTTGCGCGAAATATAGTTACCGATTGTGGGGTTTTGTTATTTTGCAGATTTTCTCGTTCTTTTAAAAAATCCAAAAGCTGAATGAAGTTCGTCTAGGTTTCTTGTGGGTAGCGTTATTTAATAGGGATATTGACTGGTGTATTTTCCGTAGTTGGGGCAGATATTGGGAATCTTCCAGACTTACAACACTGGCAAAAACTTGGGTTTCAACATTTTTTTGTTAAGTGTCTGCAAGTCTGGCTGCCTTCTTACCTGGCTTTTTCATTTCTGCAGGAAAGTGTGCTGTTCTGTCCTTCAAAGACTTCCTCTCCTGCAGACCAACAGAAATCTCTGAAAATGATGTATTTCTTTGTGAGAGCCGCTACAATGAAAGCGACAAACAAATGAAGAAATTTAAAGGGCTGAAGAGGTTTTCACTGTCTGCAAAAGTTGTAGATGACGAAATATACTATTTTAGGTAAAAATGTGATGGGAATGCTAGGGTCACCTAAGTGCTCTTCTGGCTTGTGTTAGACAGACCCCGGTGGGTAGCTAATCCCCCAGCCAACCACTCGATCACTCGCCCACAGCAGGATGGGGAAGAGAACAGGAAGGGCAAAAGGAAGAAAAACTCATGGGTCAAGATACAGATAGTTTAATAAGTGAAGCAAAGATGCATATGCAAACAAAGCAGAATAAGGAATTAATTCACTACTTTTCGTCATCAGGCAGATGTTTAGCTGTTTCCTGGAAAGCAGGGTCTCAGCATGCGTAATGGTTACTTGGAAAGATGAATGCCATAACCCTAAACATCCCCCCTTCTTCCTCTCCCCCAGCTTTTATTGCTCAGTATGATGTCATATGGTATGGAATATCCCTTTGGGGATATTTGGGTCAGCTGTCCTGGTTGTCTCCCCTCCCAGCTCCTTGCCCAACTTCAGCCTACATGCTGGGGAAAAAGAAAAGGCCGTGACAATGTGCCAACACTGTTCAGCAGTAACTACAACATCGATGCTGTTGTGGTCACAAATCCAAAATTAGCACCTTACAGGCTACTATGCAGAAAATCAACTGCATCCCAGCCAACCCAGTACATATTTAAAAGTCATAGTTGTAGTAGAAGATGAACTTTGACTAGTCACGCTTTTGGAAAGAAGTCCAGATAACATCAGTCTGTTCACGGTTTTAATACCAGTGGATGTTTTCTTTTTCTTCTGACTTTATTAAAAGTCATTACATTATCAGATTGGTAAATTCTTTTGGTTGTCATTAAAATACTTAAGTCATCGTATGGGTAACAAATAGCTTTCCAGTTGGTGAACATTGATATTAATAAAAATATTAAGTTCTGACTTAAGTAAAATGTAAAATCTAAGGGATATGTGGTGTTAAGGCCCTTCTATGGCAGAAATGAAGTACTTGCTGCTTTGAAATCCCCTTCTAACTCACAAAAAATAGAAAAAACACAGCCTTCAAACAAGCGATTGAAACAAAACACTGTTCGTGGACACTGAATGATTTCTGCTCGCTGTTCTGAATGGAAGCACAGGCACATCCTGAGTCACCATTGTTTCCATGTTGTTCAATAATAAAGGAAGAAAAGTTGGTTTTCTCTTAAAAAATACAAGCTATCTCCTGTAAAACATGAGTGTATTCTCATCTGCTTTTTGTCTTCCTCCTCCACTTTTCAGAAAACCCATAGTTCCTCAAAAGGAACCATCTCCACTACTGGAAAAGAAGATTCAGCAGCTAGAAGCAAAATTTGCTGAGTTGGAAGGAGGTGATGAGGACATGGAAGAGATGGGAGAAGAAGAAGGTGATATGACTGAAACACCTTCTATGCCTCAGCTTCAGACCCCGTTAGCTAGTGATTTGGATATAATGCCTTATACTCCACCACAAGTAAGGATCTTTCTTGAGAAACCTTTAAACCTTTATATTCCGCATTCTTTCCCCTACCCAAAGAAACAGTAACATTTTATCATATACACAGAAGAAATTTATACTTTAGTTGACAAGTCTATGGAATAAATTACATGGAACAGTTTTGGCTATACCTAACACCCATTTTTAAACTTTTCCTTAAATTTTGAAAAAAAGCTAGCATTATGGGTGTTATGGTTTTGATACGTTTTTAGAAAATGCTGTGCATCATCCTCAAAGGAAATTAAAAAATCCCTTTTTTTACTGTTGAACTGCCATTCTTACTTGGAAGTAAGAATTTGTTTAAAAAGTTAGAAGAACTGGATGTCCTAGAAGCTTTATTATTAATTTGCTCATAAATGGGTAGGAGGTAGATGAGGAACTGCATGTGGTTATATGCTGGCTTTAATGCAGTAAAAGTCATTGATGCTGCTTAAACGGGGGACTTTGGACCCCCTTCCCTCTCTTGCGGTGTTTCTTACCCAAGCCCTCGTATTCAACTGAGTATTGGAGCAGGGTGAGGAACTGCTTTAACTGGAAATCAACCAAACCAAAAAAGTTTGTTTGCAACTGGATTAAACACTTTAGCTTGGTTTGACTGTGATTTTTGCCATGTGGGCGGACCACCAAATGCATTTTCCTGTACAAGGTTGTCTCGCTGCCCTCGTTTTGACATGCTGAATTTCATAAGTAGCATGAAAACTCTTGCAGGGTATTATAAATGGAAAGCATGTTACCAGCATTAACAAACTAATGTAACACTGTAAGAAGTGGAAGGTAACTGTTTATAAATCAAAATATTACCATTGTTAAGCATGGTAGCTGACAAAAGCAATTTCAATAGGGATCATTGGACATTAAAGATGTCCTCAAACTGCCTTCTGCAGCATTCACTGATTTTTGATCCCCTTTTGCTTTCTGTCTTTATCATAGCTGTGTTTTGTTCAGATTCCCTTAAAAGGTTTTATTTAAATACTAATATATGATACTTCTTTTAAAAGCCAGGTTGATAGTTGCATTATTTTATTTTTTTAATTGTTTGTAACGGGACAGTCTTGCAGAGCATTCAGGATAACTGGTGAGAAGTCAGGCTCAATGGATAGATCCAACATGTGTGCATATACTGTTAGATGGCTGTAAAGTCTGAAGTCCAGTACTTGAAGTTAAAAAAAAAAAAAAAAAACAACTCCCCAAAAAACACATAAGGAAAACTGAAAAGGATCAATAGCAACGCATGCTAAGAAGTGAATGATGATTCACAAGTGCCCTGGCAGATTCCTCACTGCTGATTTGGAAAGAAAAGGGTTGTTACATCTGAACTGGGGTTCAGAGCACAGTTTAACTCTGGTGGAGAGATAACTCACACATAGCACAGAAATAAACTTTCTTCTTCATATAATCTGTTCTATAATTATGTCCATAGTGAAAAGTGTCTTTTTAAACAGAGCTGCTAGGTAAAAGGCATGTATTTGCTTCATGTTCTCTTAAAAGTATAGAGTTTTATTTAAGAACTATTAAAACCTAGAAAAAATTTTAAACATTTTTTTTCTGCTGATAACAAAGAAGTTCTTACTACACCTAAGGATAAAAGAAGTCAAGATAAGTGAATACGTGGTATTGCGGGGCTTGACAAACAGGTGGATGATGGTCTCCTGCTGCAGTTTGCTGTGAATCAAGTAGAAAAATATGGCTGAGAAAAGGAATGAAAGGGGTCCTGGTTTATTTCTTCTCTTAACACATCTAATATGTGCAGTTTGCTGACTCAATGGAAAAAAGATTCTGTTTGTTTAAAAATCCTTGTATCACAGATGTAAAAGAACGGAAGCTACAAGAATCAAACTTGGAATTCTTACAGTTGCTCTGAGTCCTGTTTGCCTTTCCAGACTGATGGGTATGCTTTTACATTAGATTGCTGTTATCGAAACTTGCAAGCCCTGTAAAGGCAAAACTGGCTGGTAAACTTGTATCTAACGAAGTGTAGATGTACAAGAGCCCAAATATGTCATTAGATTTTCCTGTTTCTGGCTTGAGAACTCTCTGTCTGCCAACATGGGCTTGCCTGAGAAGCTGGAATGAGTTGTGTGTCATGCCAGAACCTGCGTGGAGTTTTCTTCCCTCTTCCATTTTAGAGACAAACCTAGAAGACTTGCCCCCAAAGAGACAAGTGTTGTCTTTAGGTTCATAATGAAAACATTAAGAGTGGATTGCTATTTGAAAATTAATACAGTGAAGCTTGGAGTAACGTACAAGTATACCTCGGCTTATCCAGTGTCTGGCTTGACTTGATGAGCAAGAGTTTTTAAGCATCTTGTATCACTCAAGCTTTGTTTTTATCTGAAAGGAGAGTGACCTGTGGGGTCAAAGTGGCAAATAGGAGTTAGTAACGTGGCCAGAATTTCAGGATAGGAAGAAAAGAGATGCATATATTTTTATTTCCTTTTTTCCCCACCAGGTTTTTGGAAACAATTTTACTCTTCAAGATGTGAGAAATTAGTAAAGTTCGGGATAAAAGAAGGGTCTTTTGAGGGTTGCAAAGGTGACATGATGTCTGGAAGCACTGAAAAGTATTAGAACACTGTGGTTTTTTTTTTTTTTTTTTTTTTTGTTACACGTTTATTTTTTGTAAATGTTTGCGTATGCTTTTGTCATGTATCAGTAGATGCCATCTCTCTTTAGGGGCTGTAAGGTTGGATCGTCCTTACACAAACACGTTCAAGAGAAATGCGTGAATATTTTAAAATATTGTTTCTTACAGCTTTGAATTTTGTATGTCGAGAAGCTTCTCTTTTGCACACTTGTGGTCATAACTGCTCTTTCTCACAGTCCACTCCCAAGTCTGTTAAGGGCAGCACCAAGAAGGAGGGATCAAAAAGGAAGATCAACATGAGTGGGTACATCTTATTTAGCAGCGAGATGAGAGCTGTGATTAAAGCTCAGCACCCAGACTACTCCTTTGGAGAGCTCAGCAGGCTTGTAGGAACTGAATGGAGAAACTTGGAAGCAACAAAGAAAGCAGAATATGAAGGTAAATAAAAACTAAGATGCTAAACTTTTTTGCTTTTTTTTCTTTCTTGACACATCATTAATGTTATTCAGATGACAGGTTTAATAAAAGAAGATATTTATGTTTGTGTTCTGGACGTGCCTTAAAGAGAAGTTCATATTGAGAGATGACTGAAGAGGAGCAAAGAGTATGTTTAAGTTATATAGTACACAACTGATAATTTAAATGTCTTTGCTGCAAATAACCAAATGAACAAAGACCAAGAAAAAGGGGACAAATTAGAAGTAAAGGGGCATGAAGCCCCTGGGCTGGAAGTCGGTTGGAAAACTGGTTTATGAAAGTTTCATTAAAGGAGGACTGGGGGGAATTTCGGAGAAGAATCTTTTCAGAGCTGTAGCGGCAGGTAAGAAGGCTTACAGTGGAGTGGGCAAAAGTTCTTTGATTAACAGTACTTAGAGTCATAAAAAGCTTTGGTAGAATAAAATCAAGGATACAGAATCTGTTATGATACTGTAAATAGTATTGTTCAGTCTCGTTATTAATCAGCTGTTGTTAACTGATTTTGTTAAGAGTTTTCATATCCAGAAGTAAGCCTAGTAATATTTAACACGCATGAGATACTGTAGACCTTTCTCTCTCTCTCTCTGTTTCTTTCTTTCTTTCCTACTGATGTTGGTCATTGTGTTTCAACTTTGATTAAAATAAAATACAATTGATCCTTAACAGCAGGCCCTTACCCAAGCCAAATACATTGGCTTAACATTCATAGTTACTGCTCTAGTTAATAATGTGTCAACACTTCTAATATAAACCCCCATTTTTTTAAAATGACTGTTGCAATTTTATTGGAAGAAAATGACGCTTTGGATAGGAAAGTTTCAAAATGCTAGAAAGTTATTGCCCAAGTTATAACTCTGCTTTTTTAAAAATGAGATTTGCTAGGTTTTCTGCATACTCCATAACTGCCATAAGGCAGCTTTGATATTCAAACTAGAAGTCTGCATGCTGTCACTGTACACCCTCAGCTGTCTCAGTCCTTTCCAAATTTGCGTTAGGACCTCTTTGCAGTTTTGGAGAGTAGTACAGCAGCACTGGGCTACGTGCAGGTTTTTTTTGCAAATGCTGTGAAGGGAAATGGCAATGCTCTTTCTTTGTGGAAGTACTGCAGCCTTACTTTTTTCCTGTTGTAGTTTCTTTTTACACCCTTCTAGGTTCACGTGGTATCTTTTTTTTGTCAAGCCCCCCCTTAACAGCCTAATTCTTAAGCAGTAGGGTGGCAGGCATGTCATCGCTTCCTACCTTAGAGCAGCTTGATGTCTTGCGCTCTGCAGGAAGGTGTAGCTGTAACGTACCAGTAGCAACAATGTCTGTCCACTGTGTTAATGATTGCCTAAGTGCTTCCATTTTAATCCTCTTTCTCACTTTAAAATTTCCCAAAGCTTTTGTGTTTTGGGCTGCAGTTTCTCTGGCTTGGTGTCTGCCCGGAACTAGACTTACTTTTATTTGGTTTTGAGGGGTTGGGATGGGGTTACAAAGCGTCCGAAATGTGTTTGCTTACCATGTGTGAAAGGAGAGAAACTCCTCTCCTTCCACTGTGATGAGTCAAAATTCATGTGCTGTCTAGCATGGACGTGCACCAGGGGCCAGGGAACAGGCATGGTTTAACACCTCAGTGCAAAAGTGCCTTTCCGTTTTCTGGTGAAAAAGTAGTTTGTGTTTTAGATCCATTTTGACCCACTGAAAATTTCAGTTGCTATTCATGCAGGGTAATAGTTGTCTTTTTAGCAGTAGTTGAGCAAAGAACAGGCTGCATTGGAAATGCCTGCATGGCTAACTGTACTGCAGAAACTTCTCACAATAAAATAATGCATGGGATCGAGGTAGAGGTCCATTGTAAGGAAAAGCTCTGTTCAAAGCAGAATGTCTCTTTCCTGTCTCTTGACATGTGTTGGAAATGTTGTTTGAACGATCTCAAGTCCTGGCCTCAATTATTTGGGTTTAGTGTTGAGTATTAAGGTGGATGCTCAAAGCTGAACTTCTAGGCACCTCCTACAGTTCCCTCTGACAGTGTGTTTCCATCTGTTAGTTCCATAACAGTCAGGACATGGATAGAGACTAGGTAAAACTCAAATACTGTCCTACATCAGGTCCTTCTTCAAAGCTCAGCACTCCAAAGTCTGATAAAACTGATTGCTTAACAGTAATTTCTCATTCATCGTTGTGTCTCCAGAACATTTGCTTTTGTCTGACCATTTTTTTTTAGCTGTCCAAAAGTAGGTGAGAGTCAGAACAGCTGCTTCATCTTTTCCACAAATGTTTGCTCTACTCTGAAGAGGATTATCTCATTTTTCTACGTCAGGATCTACCTTTACATATCTTGTGTATTTTGTCCTCAATCACGTATGAATTGCCTGTAGTAAATTTAGGAATTTCTTTGCGTCGTCATCTCTTCCTGAAATGACAGAAGTGAAAAGGAGGGAAATGCCTTTGGAAATGAAACTGGTCTTTCAGTCTATGGAAGTAGTGCTAGAAGCTGCACAAACAGGTTCTACAGGAGACAAACATGTGATAGACATTTGCAGTCATATATTAGAGAAATTGAGTAACTTTGGCAGGATGCATAACTTAATCTCCTTGATGAACTACTTCTTAGCCTTTGTTTGACAGAGGACCTTGATGTTTTAGTGTCAGTTTTCATCTTTCACCAACAGCAAAACAACTTCTAGCCCTGCACTCACTGTTATTAAAATTTGCTGGAGATGTATACTGCATTCATTTATTCTTTGTTGTTCCTCGTTGCGTCAGTCAGATACAATGTTCAGAGTAAACAAATCAGCAACTTGCATGCCCCCAAAGCACCTTGCGTGGGCATTCAGTATATCTCCTTTTTTTGTTTGCTTGGGGGTTTGTTGTTTTGTTGGGTTTTTTTTTCTTTCTTCTTCCCATGACCCTTCCCCTTCCTGTAATCTAAAATTGTCCTCTGGTCAGATTCCCCTGCAGTAGATCTTTTGTTCTTGCAGTCACAGTGAGAAACTTGATTGAGATAATGACCAGATTCATCGTACAAAGGACACACATGACCTCCAGTGAGCAGCACAATGTGAGTTAGACATCTTCAGAAAAAAAAAAAAAAAGAAATAATAGCTCAAAGGGGACCAAAATGGGGAAAATGACAGAAAGAGGCAGAGAAAAATATTTTTGGTTCATCAAACTGCTGCTTGTTATGTTCCAAACGCTAAGGACCTATCTACACTGGGGAAACTTTGCAAATCCTTCCCAACTTTGCCACCACTTTTCAGCTGCATCAGTAGTAAAATATATGGAGAGCCTAAGAATAAAGGGCCGCTGGCTGGCACTGCTGTCTGCTCTTTGCGTCTTACCTTGGGGCACGTCTGATAGACACAGTGCTTAAAAATTCCCGCAGCAGCTGGTAGCGGGTGTACAGGAGGGCTGCCAGCCTTGGCTGTAACTGGTTTAGCTGAGCCAGTGGTGTCAAAAGATGGAACGTTTTGCCATGTTTTCCTAGTGCAGACCGAGCCTAGTGCTGGACTGCTGCTTCATGTTGGTAACACTGGTGTTATTATCAAATTTGTTCTTTGACTTTTCAAATTTTTATTTTATTAATTTATTTTTATTTTTATTTTTTTTAGAAAAAAAGATAAAACTTTGTGGAATATTTTTCATGCAAGGTTCTCTAAAAGTCTTAGCTGCAGCCACATGAAATCAAAATCCTATGCTGTATAAAAAGATTCATCTGTTCTACTTTATATTTGACTAAACTATGCCAGTGTTTGACTAGTCCTTTTTAAATGAACAGATAATATTTTGAAATTCTGGGTTACAAAACAGAACTGAAAATCTAAAATACTTTTACAGAGCGGGCAGCTAAAGTTGCTGAGCAGCAGGAGAGAGAGCGAGCAGCACAGCAGCAGAATTCCTCCCCCCGGGCAGGCACTCCTGTCGGGGCTCTTATGGGGGTGGTGCCGCCACCAACACCAATGGGAATGCTCAATCAGCAGTTGACACCCGTTGCAGGTAAAAAGTAGGAGCTATGACCATTTTTTCCTCATCCACTATATCAACCCCCTTCATAACTCTGAACACTCTCTTGGGTCACTTTGTTCTTACGGAAGAAAAAAGCTCAACCTCTTCAGTCTTTCTTCATAATGAGTATACGTAACGGCAGCGGGAGCCTGGTAGTCCCGCGTTACTTGCTCCAGTAGTGAGTAGCCTGTTGAAAATGCAGGGAAAAAGAGTCCTCCTCGTGCAGTGGTCCGGTCCTGTTTGTGTGCAGTCATGTTTATTCACTCTACTTTGCGGAGTTCATGTTTAGCCCTGCTGCGGCAGGAGGGGAGTGAGCTAAAAACACTCTTCTAGTGCATGCGTTGTCAGTGGAAGTGCTAAAGTAGGAGGCAAATTAATTAATTTGTTTTGTTGTCAGGAAGGTGCAAGGCAAACAGAATCCAAACCAGATTTCAAATCGAAGCAAAAGCTGTACAGAATTGCTGATTAGACGCTGGTAATGAGAGCAGACTAGGATCTAGAGCCATTGCAGGAACAAATACGAAATGACAACATTGCCAGTTTTATCAGGTGATTTTCAGAATTGAACTGAGCTTGGAGAACTCTTCTATGAGGTCCCTGGTGCTGGGTGTTGTGCTTGTTACTAGTCATAATCTGACTTGAGTTCATAGGGAATGTGCTTGGAGTAAGTATTTTCAGGATCAGCTCTGAAGACAGTGTAGCCCACTGGAGGTTCTTGTATGGGAATCAGCCATACATGGGTGAGAAAATGAATTAGGTGTGACCTGATAGGTTGTTTTCCTTCACTCAATTCTAATTAAAATAATTACATTACTTCAGTCAAGGTCAAAATAGTTGCAAGTAGGTAAAGATGAGTACTTGAAGGGTTTTTGTATTGAGTTTTCGGGGAATTTTTTTTAACTTTCCCTTAAGGCATTCCAGTTATTCCATTTATTGTTTTGTCATTTTTCTTTTTCTTTCCCGTCTCACAGGCTGTGGCCATATGTAGAGCTGACAGCCTGAAGCATTTTTTCATCTCGATCTCTAGATCCCTTTTCAGTAAATAGGCTGCATGGATGTTTAAAATGAAGGCATATTCCTTATTTGGTTCTTGGTTTCCAGTTTACAAAGCATTTGTTTACACTGAGTTGCATTTTTCTTTTGATGTTTTTCACTTTCTTCTTGGTAATTTTCCTCTGAACTGTTTGCAGTTGGGGGTGTGTGTGTGTGTACACCTGTCTGTGCATATATTAGGAAAAAAATAAAAAAGGGAGTTCTCCAGTGCTCATCTTTTTTGTAACCTACTTCAGTCTAGAATGTGTAGAAACATCATTCTTTGTGGTTGTGTTTTTTTGGTTTAGTTCTTGGGTTTTTTGGCATTGAGTCACATTTCCAATTTTTTGGAGGTAGATGTTGATGGGCAGTAGTACTTACTACTACACTTTCTTAAAACTTTTACAAAAATGTACATTCTGCAAACTACACATGACAACTTACTTCCTGCGGCGGCAGCCTCAAAAGCAAACCTGTATTTAAGACCATCATCTTATTCAAGAGGTTAGGCGTTTGAGTCTCTTCACTTTGGCATTATGAAATACTTCCTTAAAGTAGGTGATCAAGTGGATCTTTTTAAACTCTTTCTATTTTTGTGGCCCATTTTAAAAACACAGTCTTTCATCTTTTAGTTTCCACACATCTTATTTAGAAGTGTCTTACTCTGTTGAGACCTCTTTCACATCCTCCTCCATCATTTGATTGCTTTTTTCTAGTTCAGAGAATTTCTCCATCACAGAAATTCATAGAACTTCTTTATGGCTCACAGGTCCAAGAAATTGGGATACCTTCTCGGATGCATTTCTCTTAGTGTGCAGCGCTCTAGTTTCTTGTAAATTTAGGCATTAAAAAAGTCTATTTAATCTTACATTGCTGTAGTAAAAGTAGGGAGAACAAGTAATTGAAAGACCTCATAAATTACAGCTGTAAGACCTGGAAATAGTTTGCCCATGTTTACTAGTTTAAAATCAAAATACTCGTAGATGGGGTATGAAAGTGGCTGTTCTAATAACCTTGTGATAAGCTACAAGAACTGATTTCTCATGGAGATTTGACAACAACTTTATTAATCCAGCCAGTTGTTGAGCGAGTATTTAATTTAATTTTGAAATGTAGGAGTGACTTGTCATGATTGATAAATACAGGGCTTTTTCATTGGAGGTTTTTGTCTTATTTTGGTTGGTTTGTTTTAAAACTTCAGAAGTGTTTGTAAATGCATTGATGATGCAAAAGGGCCTTGGGGTGCACTAGAACTACCAAGCTAAAAAGTACAGTAAAAGCTCTTTATTGTAGGGATGCTTTTGTTGGTTTTCTTCTTTTACTTTTTCCCATTAGAAATATGGATTTCACTATGTTAATAAAGAGGTACCAGGTGAGCTTCCAGGTATTTGAAATAGGTACCTAAAACCTATCTAATAAGTGTCAATCTAGGTGTCCTGTGGAAAATGAAGGCTTGAGGGAGATCAGGTCTTTATTTTCTCAATGTTTGCTCCACGTAAAGCTTTTGGAATTTCAGGTTTCTCACCTTTGTAACTCTTCCTGAGGAAGTGAGAAATTTAGCTTGTATTTTGGAGCTGCTCAATCTGTTTTGATCCTGAGCTCATGACAGCTGTGTTTTCAGTCAGTCTTAATCCAGAAATCCCTTTTGTGAAAGTTTCTTTTATGAGTTACTGGGAGTGTGGCAGAGACTCAGTAGCTGGTTTCTTGGAACAGACTATAGAATCCCCAGCTATTTTGCATTTCTAAACTTGCCTCATCTCTCTAGATCTGCTTCTGTCCTCTGTCGTCTTTTCTTTGTCTTTCCAACACCTTTCCTTGGCTACCTGGCAATGCATCCATTTAAATTAAAAAGCCTAGAAAAGAGATGAGGGAATTCTAAGACCTAATAAACATCGTGCACTGTTATCGTGTAGGTTCACCTCATGGATACCAACAAACCTGAGCCAAAATCAGAATAAGCTCTAAATTATCTTTCCTCGCGTGCAGAAAACTGAAGTTCTGAGCAGCAACACAATATTGCCTTTGTCGTATCATTGATTTTCCTATAAAGATGCCTTGAAAGCGTTGTTAGTGAAATTCTGTAAGGGACTGCAGGTGGTTCTTTAAGTCCTTTTACTG
Organism: Rhinoptilus africanus; assembly: GCA_013400135.1. Classification (NCBI taxonomy): domain Eukaryota; kingdom Metazoa; phylum Chordata; class Aves; order Charadriiformes; family Glareolidae; genus Rhinoptilus; species Rhinoptilus africanus. Next base: position 385,399 of record VXBO01010444.1, on the reverse strand, counting down.
CAGTCCAGTGCTCTGAGCATGTTGCTGCAGCTCAGCACACCCAGTGCTCTCAGATTTCAAATTTGAGTAACTTCCTTAGTTTATACTGGGGATGGTTTAATAAAAATCACCCCTATCACTGCCATTAGTTTAAAGTATGCCAGTGTTGGAGGGCTTTGGTGTGTTAGTTTTGCATATGCACCGCAGAACAATGCGTAGGTTTTTATTTTCGTTCCAGTCGGGTTTGGTCTGGGAGGTAGCCCACGGAGCAGGGCTGCGCGTGGAGCTCGCCTAGTTAGTGCCGTGTTCGGAATCTGTACGCAGATGGCTGAGCTTTCAGCTGTATTAAAATTGCTTGCGTTAGTAACATTTAATTGTGGCTGAATTTATTCCTTGTGTTAACATATCTGAATATTCAGCATTTATTGCCCCATGAGGAACATATAAATACACTAAATACTAATTCATCAAGAGTATAGTGTTCCATATTTTTAATTTTTGTTCATTTTTGCAAGATACTAATTGTAGTATCGTCTTGCTGTACTAAAGGTGCTTTTTTTCCCTTTTGTTTTCTTTTTTTTTTTCTTTTGTGGATAGTGCATGTCTTACTGTGTAGATCATATTGCATGTTATTGATGCATGTTTGAAATTTGTTGTGTCCTTCAAGGCATGATAAGTGGCTATCCACCGGTGCTGCCACCTTTGCAGGGCCCAGTTGATGGCATTGTTAGCATGGGCAGCATGCAGCCACTTCACCCAGGGGTGCCCCCACCCCACCAACTTCCGCCAGGTATGCCAGGCATCCCAGGCATCCCACCACCCGGTAAGAATGTCATCCTCATTCGCTCCTTGTTTCATTTTCATGTACTTGCCGTTTTAACCAGTTGTTACAGAAATTATCTGCAGCTTGTTTTGGTCGTAGCTTTTGTTTTTCAACATGGCAGGTTTGTTTAGCTGCAGCTCGCACAACGCACTGCTGAATATGTGAGGTAAATGCAAAACGTTGGCAGAACAGCATGTCCAGTAAACCAGCAGGGAAGGGTTACTGGAGAAACGTGACGCCGCTGCAGCAGTAGTTCTGCTCCAGCCAAAAGACCTGACAATTGTGCTTGAGTTTATCAGAGGTCTGAAAAGCTGAAATCAGCCTATTCGTATCCTTGCTTCATCTCAACAGCATCCTTCCACTCCTCCTTTTCTTACTTAAAGTGGGCTTATGAATGAAATTTATTGCTCTCATTCCTTATTTAACTCTTTTTTGGTATGTTAATGTTTATCAATCAAACTGTGCTTAAGTGAACCTGGTCACATTATACCCATTGGCCCCTGGGGCACTGACACGTGTTGTTATAAAACAGTGTTCAGGCTAAACTGTGTTTATAGAAGAGTGACTGGAAACATTTGGGGATAAGGTAAACTCTGTATACTGTTGTGGCCAAATTTTGAATTGATTTTTGAGAGCGTATTTGCTATTTTTTGCCACGCTTTTGATGAAAAGTGAGGCTGAATGAAACATAAACGTTTTTCCAGTGTTAATGCCATTAGCATGTCCCCATCCATTATGGGGGGAAATGTTCTTCTGCCCTCTGATCCCTTTTTCTGCTGATTCTTTCTGGTTTTTACCTCTGATAACTCATGTGCCTATATAAAAGATGCGCGTCCCATATGTTCAGCAGTTAAACAAGCTGTGGACAAAAGTGGTCTCGTTTGCCTCCCCCCACCCCACTTGCAGCTGTGTTTATCAGAAGCTCTGTTAAGACATTTATCTGTATGTAAATTATTTTGAGTTAGGGTTTTATTTTTTCTGTTTGCTTGGGTTTTTTTTAAAAAAATACATCAGTATCTGGTGTACAGCTTCGCTGGTGTGTAAGATTCACCGTAATGTCACATAGTGGGAGTAGGAAAACAGACGTGTGTCTGTGAGCCTGTCGCCCACTCCCCTGGGCACTGACACTGAGCATGCATCGGCCAACGCAAACGCTGGAGAGGTGAATCCAGGACAATGCATTTCTTTTGAAGAGTTTTTCCCAACGGGGAAGTGGGCTGTTACGTATGGTGTTTTAAACTGAGAGAATACAGATTAGGGGAAAAAATAATGCCTGGGAATGGAGGACCACAATTGGGCAGGGTGGGCGAAGGGTGAAGCCGTGCTCCAATGCTGGAAAGGCATGGGTGCCCTCCTCCAGACCTTTTCGCTTTGTACCAAAAAAAAAGCTGTGCCATATTCCACAACTTGTATTATCAATGTTTTTCACAACTTGTGGCTTGCTCTTGGTAGAGATGCATTTAAATGGGGGCTGTGATCAAATGGAAAGTGCAATTGAAATACGCTGTAGTGTGCAAAATGCAGTGGCACAGCTTTCGATCACCGATACAAAATCTGTATACAAATTAAACCCTCAGGAACAGCCTAGTTAGTTTGCAGCTTTTCCACTGAATGAATAGGAGAAGTGGCATAAACAGGAAAAAAAGCAGCAGCACGCATAACTCGTTTTTTTTCCTGCCCAAAGTATCTGTATGTACAATATCAGAAACTGCATGATTCTCATTTAGACTTGCAAATTTCTGTGTGTAAGACTGACATGAGTGTTTTCTGCTGCACTCTCTGCAATAGAGAAAAGCCTCAATGTGTTTGAGGTAAAACTAACAAGTTTTATTTATTTGAAATTTATTTCAAATCTTCATCGGTCTCATATATGAGACTACTTAAGCTTAACATGCAAGTTGCATTTTATATGAGTGAGATCTAACAGAGTTTTTGCAATGGCTTGGATTTCCTCCTGCTGTGAATGTATTTTATAAAACTGAACACAAGGAAATGTTAAAAATTACTAAAGCAAATCAGCATTTCCTTTCTTAAAGGATTCCAGGAAGATCCTGTCAAGCCAAAGGTGTATGTTAGAAATGATTTAGTCAGGCATTCACTAAGTAATGTGAAAAAACCCCTGAAAACCAAAAATGATTCACTTTGCATTTCTTAAATTAATTCATTTCTTAAATTAATTACTGGTCATATTGACTTTTTTATTTCATTCAGAAACTTCTTAAGTGTTTGTTTGGGGTTTTTTATTGGGGGAGAGGGGTATATTTGAATGTCGTACATCTGCTTAAAATAATTGTGAGCTATGATACCAGAGTATAAATTCTTACTATAGAAGACCAAAGAGGTGTTTGTCACTGCTCTGAAATAAGACTAATTATTTTGTATTTTGGAATATAGGTGTTATAGGCCAAAATGTGTCCCCCATGGTAGGCACTCCAGCACCTGGAGCAAGTCCTTTTGGACAACAGGTGAGTAATTTTTGCATTATTTATGAAGCTCTAAGGCTCTGAATTAGCATTTAAATTGGCATTTAAACAGCATCTCAGTTATGTGTAGGGTCACACATAAGCTTCCCAGGGAGGACATAAACCAAATGTACACCAATGTATTTAGAACCAGTTAATATTTAGAACCAGTTAATATCTTAACACTCAGAGTGAGATATTTCTTGGCTGAATTGTTATTTGACTAATTAGGGTCTGCTCAGTGGGATATCTTCTGCAGTATAAGCAAGACAGCGTTTTGTTTTGTTTTCCTTCTGCTAAACTAAGACGAGTCATTTCAACACAGTGTTAAACTGATTAATAATTTAGGTTTTGCATGCTTTGGTGGTGCAGAGAGGATGCTGTCCGCTTTCTCAGCTGTTGATGAGCGTTTGCTCCCGTATTTCACAAAATGACAAAGCAGATGTTCCTTGGCAGTTCAGAATTTGTGAGTTTGGATAACAGTGATGATCAGATGTTCCTTCTCAGTGATTAATACAGATGAAGTGTTCAGCACATTTCCAATTGTATTTATTACATTTTTGCATCATAAAGAGAAAGGTAATTTTGGCTAGAGAGTGTAAAGAAAACCAGAAGTTGAGTGAGAAAGTAGTCAAGCGTGTACGTCATAACATTGAGTTATTCCAGACCACAGGATATCTGTGCTAAGAGTTCTCAGTACTGCTGCTTAATCACAGTGGTGGGAATTCTTCTGTGTGACTGTGATTTATTTATTTTTTTTTTTAGTGTGCATGTGTGACTGATTTTTGCCTGACAATGATAAGCATTTCTTCCGTGGGAACATCCCAGTTATCCAATGATTAGGGTCAATTTGTATTAGATGTTTTAGAGGTAAACCATACACTTCACAGACTAAGCAGTTTATGATCAAATTAGAGAAAACAAGAAATAAAAAGGAGGCAAAAGGGGTAATTAAGGGTAGTAGGTCAGAGGAGAAATGGTAATAGTAATCAGAATATGCTTACATAGATTAGAAATAAGAGCAATGTTGGCTGTTAGATATGAATATGGTTTGTTTGCACTTTCTGTCTGTGTGCATCTCTGTGACCCCAGCAGATAGCCCTGGCTGACGTGGGTGTCTTCTAGGGAAATTTCCTTAGGCCTTTGCTCAGAACCTGTTTTGGAGCTCCGTTGTATGAGGATGAGCTGACGCACAGACGTGAAGCGGCTTCCCTGCAGTTCCTCCAAATGTGATCTCTCCATCGCTTTGTCATTGCAGATAGGAATCCTTGGCCCGCCGGGACAGCAGGCACCCCCTCCGTATCCCGGCCAGAGCCCAGCGAGTCAGCCAGTAATGCAGCAGCCCACGACTCCCATGTTCGTTTCCCCTCCACCAAAGACACAGAGGCTTCTTCATTCTGAAGCCTATCTGAAATACATTGAGGGGCTCAGTGCTGAATCAAATAGCATTAGCAAGTGGGACCAGACCCTTGCAGGTAAGGCTTTTGATACAGAGTGGGATGTTTCCAGACAGAACACGTGTCTTTGTAACCATTAATATTTTTTGCTTTTAAGGAAAATGCTAAATAAATCTGCTGCTTACTTAAGGAAATGTACACATGGAAGTAATTGTTAAAAACAAATCAACAGACTGGGAATATATATGTTATCAGCAGGCTAATTCCATCGATGTTGCGTAAATCTAAGGATCAATTGTATAGGCTTAAATATTGGGGTAAAAGTTACACTGTAGAATTCTGTTTGCCTTTTTCTAGAAAAACTGTGGTGAATATCAAAGACAGTAGATAATTGGACCTTTTCTTGACTTTCCAGCACGAAGACGAGATGTCCACTTATCAAAAGAACAGGAGAGCCGACTCCCTTCACACTGGTTGAAAAGTAAAGGGGCTCATACCACAATGGCCGATGCGTTATGGCGTCTGCGAGACTTGATGCTACGAGACACCCTGAACATCCGTCAGGCATACAACATAGAAAATGTTTAGTTGCATAATTGCTTCTTTCTTTGATACCGGCATATAAAGAGTTTTGTGGAACAATAGCTGTTTTAGTTACTGGGTGGGGAGAGATAACCGACAATAATTTGTATTGCATTTTACTGTACATTGCAAGACCATTTTTATATAAGGACACTTTTAATAAGCATATTTCACTTTTTGTTATATTAAGTTGACTTTATCAAATACACAGATTTTTGCATATGTTTCCTTTGTTTGAAAGGCGATTTCATAATTGGTTAAGTGTAGTCAAGGATTCATCTTTCTTATACTTTATTGCTGAGAATCTGATGCCATTGTTTTTATATAAAATAAGAAAAAAGAAAACAAAGTATTTACAGATTGGTACAGTGGAATGTGAAATTAGTCATAGTTTACATCTTAGAAGAATGTGTGTACATGTGTTTGTGTGTGCTAGCCACTTCCAGCAGAAATCTCGCTTGGATGTGAACAGGGAGGATCTCTTAAAAGACGCTAAAGGTAAGATGTGCATTGACGCTAGAGAAGAATGACATTTCCAGTCCATACTGAGGCAGCTGAGTGGGTCACAGCAATCATGGAAGTGCTGAGGTGGATGGGACAAGGGTGTCTTGACCGCTAATGTTGTCCGGTCCTGTCCAGTTACTTAATTGTGTAGCCAAGGCCATTGCGATGCTAAATCAGTAACAGAATACGTGTGCTGGCATGCCCTTAGAAGGTGAAGTTTTTCATCTGCCATGACCTGCTTTGGGGGTTCTGCAATGTCCTGGACTGAGCAGTGGGAAGGGGAAGCTTCGTCCCTCAGCAATGCTGTCTGCATGAATGAGGGGCATGCAGAACTTCAACCTGGTACAGGTCTGGGAAGGTAAGTTAGAGGAGAAGGAAAGTGGAGTAATGTGATTGGTTTTAAATTCACACATATTCTGTTAATGATTGGGCATTGTTATGCATTTTTGTATGCTTTCTTTAAGTGTATTGTTTCACCTTAGTGAAAGTTTTGCAATGCAAAATTTGAGAGAAATTTGACACTTAGATTAACTTCAAAATAAAATACTACTGTATGGTATGTGTAAGTTCAGCATACCTAGTACGTTGGAGAAATAGAGTACTTTCATTGTAGCCTTCAGGGGGTTTGGGGCTTTTTTTTTTTTTTTGGTTAGCTAAGTAAGGTAGGTATAGGCTCTTCTTGCCAAATGTCAAGGTTGTGACTGCCTTCTGCTAAAGACTTACCTGTCCTTGTAACTAACCAACCTTTTGGACTGCAAAGTTCTTTGGTTAAAGGTAAATCCTTTCATGTATTTGATTTTAGAAAAAGAATTAATACTTTTGGGTTGCATTAAGTAACTGGGAAAGCTATATTACTTGTTGGTGGGAACATGGTCACTGCAACTCAGTCCAAAAGAACCGATTTACTGATACACTTCATCTTACTGCTAGAGATGTTCATCATGTAGAAATGTTTTTTAAAGTCTAATAGTACAGAACACTTTTATTTGAGTACACTTGGCAGAAGGTTAAATACTTTTCTTCAAATACTGGATATCTTGGGTTCTCTTTTGCTGACACAATTGATGAGGGAAGTGACGTACAAGTATAAACTGTTAATTAATTTTACTGGGTAATTCCTCTCCCCCTCCTATTGAAATCCTTCAGTCATTGCACAGAAAACCCTGTAATTACAAATAGGCACTTAAGGAGAGTTTAGGTCAGATGTGCAATGGATGTGAAGAAAATCAAGTTAAGCAACGTGTAGGGAAACTATACTTTTGAACTCTACAAGTAGCACACCTGTGGTACAGAAATTCTTTACTGGCCTTTGTAAATGACCAAGATTATTTAATAAAGTAGAAACTGAACAGTCTTAGACCACTCCCATATATACGGTATCATCTTCAAATGTGTTTAAATTACCATAGACTTTGCAGTTTTTAGCCACAAAGACGGGACGTTGAAGCAAATCAGGCAGCAAATCCTAGTGTTTGAGTGTTTGGAACTATCATGGATTGTACTAACACACCACCAGATTCTCCTGCTTCTCAGCATTAACAAAAATTACACCAAAGAACCTGGGATGGATTTTAGTTAAGTTATTGTTTTATTTATTTTCTTTTGAGGACTGGATGGGACTCCCTTTGGAGCCCGTATAACTCAGATGTTTAATTTATCTGAAGGTCAGTGGTGAGCAGACTTGCAGCACTGGCTCTCTCCGGCCCGAGCAGCAGAAGCCCCGACTTCCACTGCTCTTCCCGGCCCAGGAGCAAGAGATTGGAAGTGCAAATGTAACCTGGGTCGTCCCGCAAGGCAGTGCAGAGCACTACCGCTAAGCCACCGGGCTGGCCCTAATCAATTATTTTAAGCTGTGTTTATTTATTTCAAAATCATGTCTCTGCATATTGGAGGCATTTCAGTTGATTGCAGTAAAATTTAGGATAAAATGGCTACAGTCTAGAATTCAAAACCAGCAAAAGAAACTGTTTTCTGACTCTGGTTTAAAAAAAAAAAAAAAGACATGTCTGTCTGTCTTTCTCTTTCTCTCTCTTTGTGGGTGTCTGAACCCTCGTTTGTTTTTCACTGCCGTTCATTGTACTGGCGTAAACAAAACTTTCATATTAAAGTAAAAGTATGTGTGGGAAATGGTTGGCTTCTGTGAGAGTGGAAAATAGATTAATCTAGGACCGGTATTTTCGTAAGACAGTTGGAGACGACTAATAGTTATTTGTTCTCTTCCTCAGTCCTTCCCTTCCATGAGAAAATTTACTGTTTGTGTAAAAATTCAAAACGTTGATGTTGGTGACTTTTTTTTTTTTCCAGCTTATGTTTTCGGACCTGGTTAATCCATGCTTGGCTTTTCATTAGATCTTGTATTCCTGAAGGTTAAGCTGCTAACCAGGTTTATAACATGTATGTACCATCACTTTGTTTACCTGAGTCTTTTTAATTTGAATAAAAATAGTTTGCAAAGTGTTTTGGATTAACCAGGTTTGAGTGTCCCATCAAGACTTTTGTTAGGATTTTATTTCAAGTTATTCTGGCTGTTGCTGAGCCAGATTTTATCAAGTCCTGGGTATGTGCGTGCTTGTGTGTGGGTAAAGAATCCTTTTTATATTGCCCTCTGTATTGCAAGACGTGCCTGGTCAGTGCTCAGAACAGTGATGCTGAAAAATACGGCCATAAAGTGCACGAACAGTAAACCTTGAAAAATATGTGAGGCATTGGGAGCAAGATGAGTGGAGACGATAAGATTCAGCCAGTCCCAGTTGCCCTCACATTAATTGCTTTGAAAATAAACAGCAAGCCTTAATTTCATACTGGAACCTAACCTGGTTCAGGACTTTCTTTTATGTAGCTGTATAATAAGGGATATTAGAACAGTAATATGGAAAACAGCATCTTTTACACAATAAAATTAAAATCCAGAATATAAATTTTCTTTAATACCACAGTGGGCAAGAAAAATTAAGTGTCATAAAGCTCTCGTGTCTCAAGTTGCCTCTGGTATACAGTTTACAAAGAGCTATTTAAACAAGCAGAACAGATAGCGTTATATTTAATTAACATGCATTCATGTCTTGGAGCCGGGAGATAAACGCTGTCTGTCGTGCAGGCTGCCAGCTTTACAGAACTCCCCCCGTGCTAAAATTTGATGGTGGATGGAGCAGTTGCACAGAGGAGACTGATTCCAATCATCCTCCACATCTTGTTTGCTCCATCTGAGATACTGAAGATCATCCGTAGATGAGAGATCTGTCCTTCCTGCACCCAGAGGGATCAGAAATCCAGTGCAGAAGTCTGGCCATGCAGATGATGGAGGCATCAGGAGAGACGTGAGAAGGAATGGAGAAGAATGCAGGGAAATGCAGAGCAGAACCAGTAACTGCTGTGGCTCAGCCCCGGTTAAGCTAACCAGGACGAAAGCCTTGGACAGAAATGGTGAAGGATAGTTGATCCTTCACGAAGTCTGTGCAGCTGTCTCTACAGCGAGTGCCCAAATTCAGTTTCCATTGGATGGGAGGACTATAATTAATCCTCGTGCTTGGTGCAAAGCACCAACATCCAGCAAGAACTTGAGGAAATTCCTTTGGACCGGTCATCCCACCAGTGCCCATTGCAGATGCTTGCACCTTTCTTGGAAGGAGCCGGGGCTGGCCATGACCAGAGCGTGGGTACAGTTCTGTATCTGTGTATGAAGTCCAAGGTGAAAGCTTGCCTCCACTGAAGGTAGTAAAAGTTTTGCTCCAGGGAAGAATTCACCAATACGTAACAGATTACTATTTTTACTGTTTTCTACTCTTGAAAAGCTGGATATAAACTCTGCTGCACCCCTGTGCCAGGGAGGAGAACAGGCTGGGCACATACACGCTTCCTTTACCAGAACTTCTCAGTACTTCCCTGGCTCACCACAGGTCTTTCAGCAGGCGCCATCCTTGGGTGCACAGAAGCAGGGCAACGATCAACTAACAGATCTGTTATTGCCACAAAATCATTCTGGCTCGACAGTGAAATTGTCCCATCTAATGCTGGAGTGGTGAGCAGCATTGCTCCTGCACAGGCATCGCTCACTGTTTGTTCGCAGATGACCCTCTACTGCTGCTGCTTTAATGAGTTGAAATTTTCCATGCTTGATATCTATATTGGCCTGACTTCTATGATTTGGAAAGCTTTCGGCAGAAATGCTTTGCTAATTCGCAGTGTCTCCTGCTGCAAAGTGAACACACGAGACCAAGCTGCGTCCTGGGCTGACACCAGATGAACTCCCTGAAGAAGGGGCGGACGTGCTCAGCCCCAGAACTGGCAGGGGCTCAGCAGCGCCTAGAAGGAAAGCCGTGTTCCTGGCTTGCTCCCGCAGCACGGAACAGCAGCAGCGGTGTGTTCCCAGTGCTGGCCTGGGCTCCGAGCCCAAGCAGAGTTCTCGCTTCTTCCCCATTGCCCACCACCGTAGTAGACAGATGGAGTGGGAGCTGGAGGACGGGAAGGAAACAGGGAGAGGAGCCAGAAAGAAGACAGGAAAGAGATCGCTGGGGAAGGCAAAGAGCACAGAACTAGGAGTAATCAGGGATAAAATTGAGAAACCAAATGAAGACGCTGGTTATTGAAGATTTGGTGTAGATAAAAATTGTTACTAAATCCCCAAGTGTGGTGGGTACTGGGGACTTCCAGCTCCTCTTATTTCCAGCATTAGCGAGAGACTGGCAAAATCAAAGAATGCCGAAGGATCAGCACTAGCAAAACGCATTGGGGAATAAAGAATACAGTCCAGATTTCTAAATGTCAAGCTTCATCTTCTGTCATAGCAGATCTGTGCTGCCCAAAATGGTACGATGACAACTTGGAGAAGGATTTTATTCCTCCACTGATCACAAAGGCCAGCGACACACAACTCCCTGAGACCAGACTTCCTGTGAGTGACTGCAGCCCGTCTCACTTTCTGCGTACCGAGATACCTTCCGGACATGCCTGGTGCTCTCAGCTGCAGATGGGAAACAGTGCTGCAAAATAAGCAAGAGCTCTGAAGTGAAAAATTGGACCTTGACTCGCTGCTGATGTCTGTGAAACACTCGGCTACTGTTACAGCAGCGCTTAAGGGAAGCCACGGGCAGTTTTCACACCAGGCTCCCGAGTACTGAGACTTAACAAGGGCACCGGGCTCTCTTTAAAAACCAGATACTGAAAAATTGACTTGTTCTATGGAAACCAAGCACAAGGGAGTTCCCAAAGGCTCAAGAAGTAAAGGCAGGTGGAGATAAAGCTCCGCAATTTTCAAAATCTGTCTTTTTATTAATGTTTATTCTTTAATGTATTGCTACAGATGGGACTTACTTCAGTGCAGTGATCTGTGACTGCAAAAAAGCTTGCGCCTGAGTTTTTGAACTTGGGCTCTACCCTGGAACCAAAATCAAAATTTAGGTTCTTATCACTTCTGAAATAGAGATTTTTTTCCTCAAGTAACTCGTTTGCTCTCCAGTCAAAATACGCAGTGGCACAGTCACATCTTTAATTCTTTGCCAGTTTTTTATATCTTCTGAAAACACAAATAGCACTAATCCTCCAGATGAGTCCTTGGAGGACACAACACATGCAAAGTACAGCAGTTACCCTCCGCTTGCAAGGTGAGTACCTGCACCAAAACATATTCAAAACAGCCATTGTCTCGTTAGTTAATGAAAACTTAACTTCTGTGGGAAAGGGCTGTTAGGAGTTAGCACAGGAATGCATGCAAGTATATGAACTCCCTCAGATTTGCTTTTAGGCTGATCTTAAGAATCGGCTTCTTTGTGGAACCCTAAGCATATAGACATACCATCAGAAACAAACCAATTCTAGTATACAATCCTCGCTAATTATACTGCACCAGTCACCATAACATGTAACCACGGACATGCTCCTACACACGCCAGTGTCACTTTTGGGGGGTAAAAGCTGTCCAGGATAGAACGGTTGGCTGTTTTCCTGCTCTGGGGAGACAAGTCCCGCAGACAGAATTTGGGTTTGCTAAGACTGCTGTTGCATGTTCCCCTACGCTTGTGCCTGTTCCTGGGTAAATGCATCAGACTCCCCAAAGCCCTTGGCTCAATTCATTGTCAGAGTAGCAACACTGGGCATTACAGCACGCGGAGGCAGCGGAGCCTGACTGCACGGCTGACTTTCCAAACACTGCGGGCTGGGTAAACACTGAGCAGCAAGTCTGTCCTCTCTTTATCCAGTTAAAACTATGCCACATTGGAAAGAAAACAAATCAGATTCCAGAGCAGTTTCTATCAGCACAAAGGACACTTAACTAAAAATTACTGTTTCCATTGTGCTGAGACACTATGCACGCAGCATGTAACACTTCCTTCTCCTTGGTCTTGTCACAAGAATGGTGTCTCATCAACCAAAAAAAAAGCAGTAGCCAGACTCCATTTATTCAGTTTAGTTTATTTGATAGTACTAAACATTAAATAAAAGGCAGAGGCCTAAACGCAATGAACTTTTCACTACTGTATTTTACTTAAATACAAAATATTAAAAGATATGAAGCAGATGGAAGAATGAAACTGCCAAAACCATCCGAGAGTGCATTACACAAACTTGTGGATTGCAGTTCATATTGCAGAGACAAAATCTTCCTTACCATCAACGTGGCAATAATGCTTCATTGGTATTAACAGAGTCGAAGCATTCAGGACCTTCCCCTTGAAATGTTTCAGCTAAAATTCATTTTTTTCCATCCTTGCCTCGTACTGTCTTTCAGATCGTTTCCTACGGTAAACGTCATCTGCCAGAAAAAAATTTCTTTGTATTAGCATTTTCCAGGTGGAAGATGGTATTAAATGTATGAAGCCTGTTATCTTTTTATTTTAAACTTTTCAATCCAGTTTTCTCCTGCAGACACTGACTGACAGGCAACTGAAAATTCAAGCCAACACAAACCCTTATTACCACTTAAAAATAGTTCACGTTCTCCCTCCCATCCAGGCTAAAGTTCTTCCCATCAGTCCCAATGAAATGTTTTATAGCATAACTAAGTTTCCAGTGGATACAGTCATTTCTTGTCTACTTTCCCATGAAGGTAATTAAAAACACAAGTGCCCAAATTGGTTGAAGCCAAAGGGAATCAAAACTGCAGGCAAAAAGCCAATGCCTGAGGACTGCCAGCATAGCGTCAGTGTTTTAGCTTTTTTAAAAATAAACAAACCACAGGAATACAGACACCTTTACAGTCCTAGTTGTTCTTCCTCCCTTCCCTGATCATCCCTAAATATCCACCACCAAATAAAATCTTTTGCAGATAAAAAGAGGTTATTGGTCTTGTACATTATCACTTTTCATGGATTATGGAGCAGTAATAACGCTAAACTGCACAATTATTGTTACTGGAGTATAGTATCCTTTAGGCATGGCAATTATTTTTTTGCAGGAAAATAAGGCTCAAGCTGAAATATAATGACTGCTACACAGATGTTGTGCTTTAGTTTCTAACCTGACTTTATAACTATGCCTCAGAAATATTGAACTGAAAAATCACAGCAAAACCAAGCCTTCAGAAGTGAGCAAAGCAGCAATTTTATTTGCAGTGAGTTTGTCAGCTACAGAAATTCTATCAAGCTGTTTTATTCTGCAGGAGAGTCAACTAGTTTTCCCGTGAAAATAAGAATATTCTCATATAACATACGGTAGAGCAGATCCCTTTTCTGAAGTAGACAATAGTTTCTAGCAGGGTTTAGAATCACAGAATGGTTTGGGTTGGAAGGGACCTTAAAGATCATCTGGTTCCAACCCCCCTGCCCTGGGCACCTTCCACAAGACCAGGCTGCTCAAAGCTCTAGCCAGCCTGGCCTTGAGCCCCCCCGGGGGCAGTCTGTTAAAGGGAAGAGTGCCACATTAAAACGAAATGCTTTAACTTCTAGAAACTAAGTGCCATTAGCTAAGTTCTCACAACTCGTTTTCATACTTCCTTTTCAATTAAAAAAGTCGTGTTTCAGATGAACCCACGCCAACGCTTGAATTCTGACAACCCTGGTGAGTCTTTTTCAAAGTGAAAAAATCTAATTTGGAATTCTCAACACAAATTTTTGTTTTGTTTGTTTGCGCCCGTGTGCCCAGCATCTCCTGCCAGGGGTGCAGACTCTGGAGCCTCACACCCTGCGCTAAAGGGAGAGGCGCTGGACTTGCTGATTATCTTTAGCTGATCCTCCGGGCGAGGACCCCCCCATCCCAGCCCGTTCGCTTCGCAGGGTTAGAGGGGGCCGCCTCCGCCCTGTTCACCGCCGGCGGGCGCTGCGGCACCCGGGACCGCCTCAGGCCCGGGGGCGCCGGGGGGGCAGCGGGGCCTCCCCTCACTCACAGAAGGTCTCCTTGCCGATGCGGACGTTGATCATGAACCACTCCATCGCTCCCCCGAGGAGGAAGAAGAAGGGCAGGAACCTGTAGACGCCGAAGCGCTGCTTCCCAGGCACCAGCTGCAAGAGACGCTTCACCCTCTTGCTCACCAGCATGACCGGGGCGGGAGCGGCGCCTTCACCACTTCGCCCGCGAAGAAGAATAAAACAAGGGGANAAAAAAGACAGGGGGGGGGTGGGGGGGGGGGGGGGGGAACGGCGCGTACAACGGCCCCCAGCGCCCCGCGGTCAAGCCGCCGCCGGGAGGCGGAGCCCGCTGTGGGAGAGCCCCAGGCGCGGAGCCGCAGCCTCCCGCCTTCCCCGTTAGGCTGGAGAGGGGGTGAGGTGAGAAGCGGGTCGCTGGGGCCCAGCTNGGGGAGCGGGGGAGCGAGCGGGGAGCGGAGCCCAGCCAGCCCCGGCCCTTCGCGGGCTGCCCTGAGGCTGCGGCGTCCGGCGGGACCATGGCGGCGCTGAGGAGGGGCAGCGGCGCGGCCCCCCGGCTCCTCGCCGTGGCCGTCTCCTGCCAGAGCTGCCGCCCCAAAGCCACCCAGTGCCCCGGGGACGGCGGCCACGGGCAGCCCAGGGACCACCAGCCGGCGGCCACCGGCAGAGCCCGGCGCGGCGCGGAGCCCGGCCCCGCCGCGGGCAGCCAGCCCCTCCCGGCCGAGGGAGCCGACACCAAGACCTACTTGTGGGCCAGGTACCACGAGATGAAAAAGCTGGTCTACGGTAAGGGCCGCCTCCGGGCGCTGGGACTGCCACGTCCTGCCGGGCTACGGCTTTTTTCCTTTTTTTTTTTTCCCCCTCCTCTTTCCATCTTGGTGCCTTTCCCTGCGCTGCAGAGCTGAGGAGGTGCCCATTGCTGTGGCAGCTGCTGGGGTTAGAAGGCTTCTCCCTGGCAGTGCCATCTGGTCTCCACTGCCCGGGGCCCTCCGAGATGCTTTTATTTCTACTGAAATCTGTCCCTGCTCTTCCTCTCCCCATCCTGGGCTTCCCTCTGTCAACATCCCTCGCTTGGTCTCAGCGTTTTGGGAGATGCAGGGTATGTGGGGATCTTCACAACTGGCCCCTCTAACATGGATATCCTCATGGCGAATGGTCTAAATGAGGGGCTCGTTGTTTTTCGCTAATTTGCCGTTGGTTGGCATACGGAAAGGTGGTTAGACTAGGACAGACAGTCGTGTTGACTGACATGGTGAGGAGTCCAGTGTCCAATTCGTTAACTCGCCATTGGCACAGGGGTGAGCGTGGACAAGAGCGATGCTACAGCAGCTAGGATGTCTCCTGATCCTGAGAGCAGTTTGCGTTACAGATGAGAAATGCCTTCTATGCATGTGTGCGTGTTTTTGCTCCTCTGGACAAGAAGTTACCTGGCTCTGTCAGGTGTGTTGACGTCTTGCTAAGCACGGAGAAGACTCATGCCACTTGCCAAATCTGTCCTTGTGTAAAGCAGGATTGTGGTCTTTTCAGCAGCAGCAGATCTCTCTGTATTGAACTCTCCTAAAAATGTGAAATAATAGCTTTCATGGCATGAGGGCAGGTAACTTTTCCCTGTTGGTTTCTTGATTCTTGGAATGCTGAAGGTAGGCACTGTCTGGAAGAACCGTCTCACTGCTCTGAGATTGGCAAGCTCTGTCATTCCTTCCTCCCCCACCTTCCAGTACACAAGATTTGACATAAAATCTAAAGTCCTTCATGATGCACAAACGTGAAGGAATTGGCTGCTGAGCCGTTGGGTGACCAGCCTGCTTCATTCCAGCTTTTGTGGGATGTGAGCTCCTTTGCCTGAGTTGCTGAAGGCAGTACAGGGTGCTGGCAGGGGACTGTAGCTTCATGCTAAGTCCCTGCTCAGACTGAGGTGTGGTTTTAGCCTCACAGCTTGAAAGACATTCCAACTTGCAAGACTTGTAATGGTGTTTGGACTTTAATGTCCTCTGCGGCGGGTTTTTTCTTTTCCATAATGTTATTGAAAATGTAAATGGTGATACGTTAATAGGTGGTGTCATGGTCTCGGGAAAATGCTCACTTTACACCGTGACAGGTTGTGAAGTTTGTATTCACATAGTTAGGGTTTGTTGGGATGCAAGAGATGCAGTCGTTACTGGAGGTGGAGAACTAATCAGCAGGACTAAATGCAAAATGAAGTTAGGTGAAGTAGCCCATGTGTTACAAAGCACTCTTTACAAACCTCCAGGTAGCTATTAGACATGCTAAATAAGAAGTCCCTTGTTTGTTTAAAGAATAGCTCCCCAAACCAAAATTTCAAGACTGTGCTGTTGTTCAAGTCTTATCAAGAAAAGGCATAAACAAAGCTGGTCCAAGTTGGTTTTAATTGTTGCTTTGGAGACTAAACTGAGTTGTGCAAAATGTGGCATCAGTCTGTTCCTTTGTTCGTGGTTTCTAACTCTGATGTAAAAGTGAATGTCTGTGGTTGGGTTATGGATTTGGAAATGTCTTCACATCTCAGGACTCATCAATGTTGAGTTTGAGAAGACTCTTGGCGTGCTGCCCTCTCCCTCCTTCTCTGAAACTCCATCTTCTGTGTAGTCCTTTGTCCTATATTGTCAGTTATTGCTATTAGTTCTAGAGAGAGGTCTCTGCCAGGAGAATTTGTGTTTTCAAACCAGCTCTTGTTTAGGACGTGATTTATAAGGCAACGTTGCATTTTTGCATAGAGGGGATTCCAGTGGTAAATACTGACCGAGTTGGACAGGGCGAGATATGTAGGATGTGAGCTTCTGTGCAGTAAAGCTCAGTGGTGGTGCTGGACTGGTGGCCAGAGCTCAGGCACCAGAAATTCTCAACATTGTAAAAACACATCTGCACTCTGCCAGGCTTGAGCACGGTAATACAAACAACATTTCATTACCTGTAAGAATTTGAGGCTACTACTTCCACTTAATGTGGGTTTTTTTTTTCCTCTACCAAAAGGGACAGTATAATTGCATTTGCCAGAGTGGTGTGTTGAGCAAGATTTGCTGTATTTTGGTTTGATGCCATCTGAAGTGTCAAGGAAGGTCGATATGCTCGCTCAGTGGGCAATGTCTGAAGTCTTGCACTCTGGGAAACATCCAATCCTCAAACTCAATGGAACTGGCAAGAACTGAGGATTTGGCTGTAAATAAGTGTGTATATTTTTTCCTAGATCTTTCAAACTTGTAAACATAGCTACAATAAATCAGCTTTCCCAAGAAACCTTTAAAATTACTGTTCTTGCCTCTGCATGACAAGCTTGAGTGTGATCAGATGTGAGAACTACTGAGAAGAGAGAAAGGTTTGCAGATAGCAAGAACGTGGTTAGGCACTGATAACACTGAGGATGTAGCTCAGAGGTAGTCCTTGCTCTTTTTAGTTTGTGTGGATTAAGAGATACCTTTACATCTAAATGCAAGACACACTCAGCAACATGTGCCCATCACGTTTGCAAATGGGAGAGACGGTGACAGCCCTGTGCGATCATTGCATTGGCGATTCCAGTGTGGTGCACAGGTGGCTTTTGCAACCCAGCACATTTTGATTCTGCTTGTGTCACTAATCTCAAGCAGGCACAAGGATTTAAGGGCTTCGCTCTTGCCAAACCAGGAAATGAGTCTAGTACTATGATAACAAATGCCCTGCAAATTGCTTATGGAGTGTGCATGTTTCACAAGTTGTGGCATCTACAGATTGAGCTGGGACTGAAAATGACATTTAGCAGCCAGAACTGGAAGTGCAACCAGTTATGTTAACTTCCAAATTCTGCTTTCCTAAATATAAAGGTTTTTTCTTGCAAAGAACTGTTGTACCAGAATTTGTCTAGTGCCTTTGTGTATATAAAAAATGGTATTTTGGAATGAAATGGTATTTTTTAACTTTGGTTTGTGTCGATTTCATTGGCGAGAAATCCCAAAATATTGAAGCATAATGGCATAAATTCAAGACTGTGCTCCAGAGCAATTTTCACCACTCTTAACATGGTTCCTCTGTCATTTAATGCTCTTTAAGATGATGGTAAGGAGAGGGAAATATTACTTAAAGGCATCGATTTGGCATGTTAGAGTGCTTTGCAGGAATTGCTGTGAAATGGTACAAAACAACACTTTAAAAGGTTAAAGAGGTACTTGGAAGGGAGGAAAAACTGGCAGTTTGTCTTTAGAGAGCAAGTCAGTATGAGCAAAGGGAACATTTTGATTCATGAAGAACGTGGAGGATGGTGGCCATCTGCTTTTCAGTATCGCTCTTTTCCTCACTAGTCTTACAAAGAAGTTAGGACAGATGTCTGCTGTATTGGACCTCTGGGAGTACAAAATGTGTGAGAGATAGGTAGATGGGTGTTAGTTGCCTTTTTTTACGTATTATTCTGCACTAACATGCTGGATCTGACAGGCTGAGAGAAAAGCAGCATTTCCTGCGTGATGCCGTTGGTACCCCTGGGAGCTCGGAAAAGCACGGGATGTGCTTGGCACCTCCTGACCGGAGCATTTTTCACATCAGAAGGGGCCATATGGTGTCTTGGCGTCTCTAACCGTTGCTCGCACTTAATTACCTGCTTTTGTTTCCATCTCTGCTGTCATGTTGGGGATTGAGTGTTACTGCTTTCTAACAATGTGGGCTATTGCCTGGGAAGAGGCACTTGTGCCATCAGGAAGATATTCCTGTTTAAGCGGTTGTTCAGGGACTCAGAGTAGTAAAATGAAGGAGATGTGTGTTTACCTTGCATTTACACCCAGGGGTAAAAAATGCACGAGATCAAACACTCTTTCTTGTGGTCTGCCTTTGTTGCTGACTTTCATCATGTGCCATGGATATGCAGACACTTCCCTTAAAACCATCGGAGTTGCAAACCAGAGCAAATTGTGCAAGTATGCAGATTCCAGGGGTTTGTATCTATTGCAAGAGCTGTTTTTTCCCCACTGTCCTCAAATGTACACACGCCGGTTCTTCCTTAGATCGTACTTCCTGGGTGAAGTGCTGAGTAGGCAGTGACTAACTGATACTGTCTCCTTTTCCAGTTAGGACCCAGATGGAGAGATAAATTGGGATTATCATTCATTTTAAGTAACCAAAATTGGTTTCCATTTTTTTTTCTTTCTGTAATTTATCATATTTGTCCTGCAATCTATTTTGATGGCTTGGCAGAGGAAAAGCAAAAGCTATCATTCTTGAAAAATGGGCTTCTGGAGGGTGTCATCTGTTTGTTTTGACTTGACCTGACAATTGCCACGCAAACGGAGGCACACAGCCCTGGCAGATTACGTGCTGAAAGTCAGCAGAGCAGCAGCGTTCAGTGCCCAAGTCCGCAGCCGAGGACTTAATTAAGCACTTAGAATTTGTAACCACCCAGGTGATTAGCTTTAAAGAAAAACCAAACCAAATAAAAAAAACAAGCCAACAGAAAAAAGCAAAGCAAATCAACCAACCAAACAAAAAGCCAAACTCCTTGAAACCTGGCTCACTAAGCCAGGCATATTTGGGCTGTCATGTTGAAACTGATCTCGTGTGTGCTCCCCGCTTCTGTCTCTTCCCTGATGAAGTTTGAACCTGCAGAGAGACTGTTTGAATGTAAAGAGGCGACCGACCCTGACCACTCTATTGAGGATGCTGCAAATGGACATTCACCCTGAGCCAAACATGCAGCAAGAGTCTCTGAACTGAAACCCAGAGCTCTTTTCCTTCTCTCTAGGAGATCAGTGACTTTGGAACTACTGTAAATTTAGGATTGAGGATGACAGCGTGGAAGGAGCAAGCTGTCAGCAGGCTGCTGCAAGTTTGGTGGTGCTGATGTGTAATAGGAAACACAGCAAGTAGATGTGTGGTGCTCCGGGAAGTGTGCGTAGGGAACACGTTATGTGATAGGCAATGGCGATAAAGCATTTTGGCTCATGTGTGCATCTTTCTTTGGCCCTTATGGGGTAAGAGAGAACACGCTGTGTAAGTTAGTGACAAAATACCTGAGTAGGCTAAAATGAGCTGGGCAGGAGGCTGTCAGAGGGCAGCAGAGAAGCTCTGTATGATTGAGGCTGGCGGGGAGGAGTATGACTTCATCCAGTGGGTCTAAATATACTTCATAAATCATACTGTGTGGCACAGTTACTGCTTATGCTTCTGATCACAGATAAGACTCGAATCCCAGACTACTCTTGTTACAAAATCATACTGCTCCCTTAGCTTTTCCTGCTTGTGTTTTCGCAAAAGTTGCAGTGGGCATATGTTGTTGAATCTAGATGAGTCTCACATCTTCTGTGAAAGGAGAGATGGGGTTCAGGCAGTGGTATTTTGCGCTGCTCTCAGACTATCAAAATGTGTTTTCGTAAATCTTTTAGCAAATGGTGAATGCTGGAAGAGCTTGACCTCTCTGTAGGGATACAGTAGCAGCAAATGGTGTGCATTTGTCATTAAAGAAAAAAAAAAAAAAGAAGTGCTTTCATAAGGAGAGGAAAGCACTGCATGTTTGCACTGTGATGTGACTAGGGTTGTATAATTTTCCTTGTGAAGAAGAAAAATAACACCCCGCAAATCCCAGTGTATGCTTAGAAAAAGATCTTCCCACAACTTGTCTGGAGGTGAGGACAGGAAGTGGAGCTCTGTTTGTTTGTGGTGCAGAGAGCATTTATGATGAGAGAATGAAAGTTGTGATCATCTGAATCCTATTTACCTTTCCCATCTTCTGAAATCCCAGTGGAAAGTACTCTGATGGCATCCACCCTCTTCAGGCTCTTCCAGGAACTTTGCCACCAGCAGAGTCACTGAAAGAGGGCTTTTGTTCTTGCTGTATAGACAGTAAGTCAGCCCTCCTACCTTAAAATACTGCTTTCTTTTCCAGTACTGCTTTCTTCTCTAGTAATCCCTCTCTAGTTGATCTGGTGAAATGCATTTGAAGGCCAAAGGAAAGTGAGTGAGGAGAGAGGGATGGATATGTTTTTAATGTATCTCTCCCCTGAAAAATAAATGTCACCTCTTTGGATTAGTGCTTGCTTGGATTTAGTTCTTTGGACTTTCACCTAAATTCTGTAATTATTCCAGGCAAAGTCTGTATTTGCAATGGCTGGTATCTCTTTCTAATATTTTTTTTTTGTTCTAGATTCAGATGAAACTTGGTTTTATAGCAAGGAAGCACTAAAGAACTGGCACAGGGCTTCTTGCTAAAAGCCAAAAGTTAAGGTAGGAAGGGAAAAAAACATCCTACCCGCTGGTGCTGTGTAGGATCTCAAAAATGTCTGCACTTTTCCTATCATTCAAAGAGAAAATTACCCATCTTTGAGGGGGTAGGAAATGTCTCCTTCCCCTCTCTGCCCCCCAGTGTGGATGTGACTAGGCAACCTACTAGAGGGAACTATTTTTACTGCTCTTTCTCATCTTGCAATGGACAGCTCTTACGGAGTGGGAAGCCCGGGGAGGATCTGTTCCCGTCTCTCCCATTGTAGTGCAGCTGAAGCTCTCTGCTCTCCAGACAGGCTCTGAAAAAGGATACACAGGTAGTTCAGCTGCTACGTCACTTAACCCCCCATTTTCCCAGTGGTCTGGGGAGCAAAGTGTTATTCACAAGCATCTTGTGTAGTAACCTTGTTTTGAAGTGAAAACCACAGGCAAGGACTGAGCTGTTTCCACAGCTGTTTATCAGAAGAAACCAGATAACTTGTTGTTCTCTGCACTAAGTGCTCCAACAGCAGAGGTTAATGTGTTAGAATTTTTTTTACATTTTGTTGGTCTGTGTACAAAACCTTGGTTTATCCTGATGATTAATAATAATAATGTAAAAAGGCCCTAATGGTACCTGCAGGATTGGTCGGTGAAGTCTGGCTGCTTCTGTGAGAAAAAAAATGCGAAAAGGCAAACCTCAAAATTTGTAATTTCAAGTAATCTGGATTTCTCAGAGAGAAGAGTTAGCCTGTTTGTCTTGCTCAAGTTTTAAAGTGAGTGGCATATTTTTTTCTGGTGATACATTGCAGCTACCTTTCGTGTTGGTGAGCCTGCTGAAAATGCAGCTGCTGTGAGCTAGAAACTTGACACTTCAAAATTTCTGGTCTGCTTTGCTTCATGCAGGCCAGAAACCAGAGGACATTGTTTTGGGCTTCCTGACACAAAAGGTCAGTCTTACTGTTGAAGTGGTTAGCATCATCACCAGACACAGCCAGAGGTTTCACAGTGTGTTTTTTCACGGGGAGGATTATTTGAGTGGGTTAACATCAGCAGCCTTCGACAGCAGCACTGTGCTCCTTTGCTGCTGCTGTGTGGTATTTCCAGCTGCTGTCAGGCCTAGAACGAAAAGTTGAAATTTCAGCGATCCTCTCATTTTCTCTAACCTCTCTCCTTTCCCTTCCCTCAGATCTCCTTCCACCAGGAGTCTGCAATCTCCTCAACCCGGCCGCTATCTACGCTAACAACGAGATCAGTCTGGGAGATGTTGAGATATATGGCTTTGACTACGATTACACATTAGCACAGTATTCTAATTTGCTACACTCTATGATTTTCAACACTGCCAGAGACATCCTAATAGAACAATTCAAGGTAATGATGTGCTAAGAATTTCCACTCAATTACGCTTACTGCTGTTTTGGTGACATCCCAGATATGTTGCCCCATTGTGCATTGTGCACGTGGGTCAATTACTTGTTTTATTGAGATAAATTTCATGTTTCACAATCTTTGGTTGCAGAAAGTTTTTTCTGTACGTGGACTTGATTTCCTTTGAGACAGTTTACCATGCTCTACATTCCTGAGGTTTTATAAATATGGAGCGTGAACCTTAGTCTAGAAAGGTCTGGTCTGTTTTACCTAACTGTGGAAGTAATGCCTACAGAATTGCTGGCTGGAGGTACAGGTGGTAGATGAACATGAACTGTGGGCCGACACTGAAGCCATACAGGACTTGACACGGGCAGTCAATGTGGATGATGCTGCAGAGCATGTCCAATAGCGGACACCCTGTTTGCAATAGGTGGCTGGTCTGTGCATTTTCTTCTCATCACATCTTTCTTTTTAGGGGGGGGGCTCTGCAGTGCCATCGCTTTGCCAAATAAATGCATTGAATGGAGTTTACTAGAAGTGTCCTCACTGCCTGACTGAATCTGTTACATTTTCACTAGTGTCCCTTAACAAGAGAGAAACTAGTTTTGGGGATCCCGATCCTTTATGTCTGTCTCCATCCACTTGCTTTGTTGAAGGTGCATGATGAAGTGCACCTGTTCCTTGGTCAGTTTGTGTTTGGGTGAGACAACTTGGAGGACTAAGCCAGCTCAGCAGGTGAAATAATTCTGTTGATAACCCAGTGCTTATGCTTCTAACCATGTCGCTGTTTGTCTTCCCAGTATCCAGAAGGGCTTGGGAAGTATGACTACATTCCAGGGTTTGCCATACGTGGACTTCACTATGATGTACAAAAGGTAAGCTGTACAAAGTTCAGTCTCCTGGGCTTTATCTTCCATTGCATTATGTTTTTAGTGGAAATACTTTCTGTCATTGCTTACAATACCAATCACTAAGCTGTCAGTGAAATACGTGGTCCCAGTGGCTGTGCTTTTCATTGCGTGGGTTCTTCTTGCTTATAAATCTTCCAAGGGAAAGGTGTTTTTTGTGTTTGCATAGCCCCTAGCAGAACGGGACATTCTAGCAAAGACCCCTGGTAAACATCCTTGCCAATTTAAAAGTCAGTTAATTCTAAGCTAATTAATAGAAAACTCAGCTTGTTTGTGTGATCATTTCTGTCTTTCAGGAAATTTAAACAACAAACTTCAATCCTGCATCTACAAGTGCTTGCCAGGAGCAGAAGCATTATGTCTTACTCTAATAATAGAAATGACTTGTCAGGAGAATGCTTTAGGAAGCCTTCCCCACCCCCCACCCCGAATAATAGGACTGCCTGGAAAAAGATCCAAGCTACTTGAGATGCATGCTTCTTAGGAGCACAGGCAAGCAAAGCGCAAGCATTAGCTTTAACCCTTTTCAGTGCTTTGGACTGATTCCCATAAAGCCTGATGCCCAGTGATGTAATGCTGGCTGCTGCAGCCAGGCCGTCAGGTGGGAGCACAGCAGAGAATGCTGTTTCACTGATGTAGCTTTTCTTATGTTGAGCTTTGAGCAAATTCAGGGAAGCAGGCAGGACAGGCTGGAGCGTGTGTGCTGTTCTCCAGCAGTGGCGGGGGGAGGGGGAAAGAGAATGAAGAAAAAAAACCTATATAGAGTGTTCCTGTGTCTTTTGTCCTAACTGAGGTGACAGCATGGCAGCAGACCTCTCATGCCTCTAACTTCACAAAGAAGTAGATCTATAAGAAACTGAAGGTGTTTTCTTTGTTTAAATCTCTGGCTGATGTATCAGAGGAACACTGAGGTGACTAGCCTAGCCAAGCAAAGTGCCCTGTGAGTAGGTGGTGAGAACTCTTTTTTTCTCAGGATCAGAGTTTGCAAAACACACGAAAAACTGGGTAGTGTCTGTCCAAGTAAATCTTTCAGCATATTTGCCTGCACTCCTCACAAACTAGTGGGAGGTCTGCCCATGGTGTAACAAGCTGCACTGATACGGTATCATGATAAAAGAAGGTGCCTGAAGGTTATGAATGCTCTGTGGAATCAATTACCTTGTGCTGTGGTAGAAGCAGCACAAATAGTTTGATGCTGTGTCCCTGCTTGAGTTGCAGTGCGATGTGGACTTAGTGCAAGGCCTGCTTTCTGTGCCCTGAGAACTTGTGCTACGGCTTCAGAATGATGGGTGGAGGAGAAGGGATGACTCACGAATAGAGGAGTCTGGTACAAAAAATGCAAAGAAAGCTCTAATGTTACCAGCCTGGTGTGCTCATGAACACCTTTGCTTAAATGTCTGTTGGGAAGAGGGAGAAATGATGGAGGGGAGAGCTCTTGTGTAAAGAAAATGACTGGGCGCAGCTGCGCTCTAAACCAAAACTTGCCCACTTAATTCTGCTTAAGATAAATGTGACAAGAAATAGATCTCTTGTGCGCACAAAGCTTCTTTGGAATGTGTGTGCTTTTGGAAGGGAGATAAGAAGAGACTATCTGACTCACAGAAGCATTGTTCCTCTCCATTTTTCAACTGCAACCCTGTTCACAAACTTTGGAGTGTAACAGACAGTGGTATTTCGGCCATAGACAGATGGTGTTTTGCCAGAGAAGCAAAAAAAAAAAAAAAAAAGTAANNNAAAAAAAAAAAAAAGTCACAGTATGAGTAAGTGTGTGTAAAAGTGTCGGGGGAGTAAGTGCAGCTCAAAGTACATACAAGTGGGATGTTTATATTGAATTTTATTTTTCTAAATGTCATTTGTGTGGAACTTGAACTTTCAGTGTAAACCTACCCAGTTCTAACAGTGAATATCTATCCCTTATCACAGAGTCTTCTGATGAAGATCGATGCTTTCCATTATGTCCAGCTGGGGACGGCATATAGGTCTGTCAGTTCTGAAAATCATTTTCTAAATGCCCATATATGCAAAGGTGGATTAATAAATCTGAATGTATGTTCTTTTTTTTTTTTTTTTTTTTTTTTTTTTTTTTTTTTTCTGAGCAGAGCGCAGTCTTGTCTGGCTTATCCTGTTTGCACTTGTTTCAAATGCTTACCTGGCATATAATTGCAGGGAGTTACTGCTCTCAAGCGTTTCAAGCCAAGTGTGGGTGGGAAAGACCTGGAGCTTTTTGTAATGGTTAATGACGCATCTGGTCACGTACTCTGTGTGATGTCTGAGATGCCGCTACAGCATATCTGGGTTAATGTCTGTGAGTAAACACTGCAACTGGGAAAGGACTCCTCTGTATGTACAGGCCTGTCTTCTCCAGGCAGGAGTGGATCCCAGCAGTGGTCTGCTGCACCTCCTCACAAAGCTGAGGAGAGTGGTCTGAATGTGCAAATAAAAGCTTAAAGCAATGCAGACATGTCAATAAAATAATGATGCCTCAGAATCTGGGCTCTGTTTAAGGCCTAGTTTGTCCTGGTTTTCCTTCTCTTCTGTTGTTCTCCAAGAAAAACTGGGTGTGTTTTGGAATAAGTGGCTGAAAGAGTGTGGAGCAAACTTTTCTCCAAAAATTTGTGAGGCAGGAGACTCGGAGAAAATACTGCCCCAAAGTGGAGTGGTGTTGGTGTCTAATTAGTAGTAATTCATAGTTATTGGTAGAGAAGCTCCTGTAAATCTGTGTTGTATTTCCTGAGCGTGGAAGCCAATGTTTTTTTTTTTTTCTTGAACTGCGCCCTTTTGCTGTTAAGCTTCAGTTACAGTAAACACTCTAAGAATATTAAAAAGGGAGTTTCATAATCACAAAGAATTGGCTTCTTTGAGGGCTAGCTTTTGGGGAGGTGGGAAGGAGAGGTAGGTACTGCCCCATATTTCACTCCAGCTTCACAAAGATTTTTAGTTAAAGTGCATTTAAACTTTTTTCCGTTATCTGTTTGTAACCATCCTTCTTGAAACATTTTTTTCCTAAACTGACCTTTGCTTTTGAGCACAACTGAGGCAACTTTTAACTTCTCAGAAGCTGTACCATGATTGAATAGGAAAGGAGAAAGGGAAAGTTGCTGACTGCTTGAGTAAACAGCCAAAATTGTGCAAGAAGCAATACCTGCAGCAGTCAGATAACCTGATGTTGACGAAAAGTACAGTTTACAGCCATAGCTGCGATTATGGTGTTTTGGGGAAAAACAGAGATCTCTATTGAATGGTTTTAGCGAAGAACTTGTTTTGCTTAGGAAATCTGAATAGGAAAGCTCTTTTCCTACAGACCTGCAGCTACCCAGTGCTGCCAAAGTCAGATCGTGGGGCAGATTTGGTGGGGCAGTCCCCCCAAACTGATTGACAGTCTTCAGAGAAAAGCCACTGCAGAGAGAAGCCACTGTTTGAACTCTCTGTTGGTATGTGGATAAAACCCCTCAATTAACTTGAAGGATCGAGCAAGGTATCTGAAGAATGTCTTGGGAAAGATTTTATGTGAATCTTAAGAAACCATGGGGCTGTCAGGCTGCTCTGGCTGTCTCCTTTGTGCAAGAGAAATCTGTGAGTTTTAGAAAGGAGCCTATTTGTTCCGTTTTCTCTTTCTCTGTACTTTGTAGCTCTGTGCAGACTGATGATTATTGACAAACTGTTTCTGCTGTTTTGTGTCTAGAGGGCTCAAACCAGTGCCTGATGAAGAGGTAATTGAACTCTACGGTGGTACGCAGCACATTCCCCTCTACCAGATGAGTGACTTCTATGGCAAGGTATTGTAAGCCCTTTACTGCTATGTTGCAGCAGCTCTTTTAACAGCTCGGGAAACAGAGTGAATTGTATGAGCATGTAAATGACTTCAGCCTCCCTTGGACTCCAAAAGGCTCAGTCCCTAGTGAGTCGCAGTGTATGTTTTTGTTGCAGTGGGAATTTGCCCCAGAGGTTATTTAGCAGTTTAGCATGTGAAAGCCATCTGCAAAAGGTTCCTAAACACCAGGGCTATTGGCCTAGAGCTGAACGGCTCTGGAGACTGACAGGGAGATGTTCCCTACTTGTTCCTTGGCCAAATCTCGCTCCCAAGCTACCAGGGCAGCCTGCTGTGATGGCGTTTGCAGTGAGCTCTGTGGGAGGGGTTATGAATGTGTAGCAGCAGGGTGCTTGCAATGCCTTTCTCTCTTTTGTTTTGGGTACGGTTTTTTGCCTTCAGGAATGGGATCCCCCTCTATACCTCCTCAGACCTACTCAGTGGATATTATTCATAGGGTTGGTATCCATGAGTGTTGAGTGGGTTTTTTTAGGCAGAAAAGCTTACTGTCACAGTAAAGGACTGAAATTCTTTCTGTAGGAGCTGAAGAAATCCTTTGGTTGTCTAAACTAGAGGAAGTTAGGAGAGATTTTTCTTCCTTTAGTGTCTAGTGTGGTGCAGTGGGCAAGCGGGGCTGTTCACATCCCTTTCCCCCAAGAACTGCTTTGTTTCTTGCCCTTTGTTAGTTCAGTTGCCTTAGGGGAAACTGGAAGGAGAAGGGCAGGCTTCCTCTGGTAATACCCCTTTGAGTTTGCTGTGTGAAGTCTCCAGCAAGGTCACTTTTTGATTTCTCTCTCTCTCTCTTGGGAACAATTAATCTGAGTGGTTGCTTTCTGGATAAGTGTATACTCTGTTTATAGCGCAGTGGTGTTTCCAGCTTTGAAATAGGATGTTTCTGTTTGGAATTTGATATCTGTCTGTAAACTGCACTCGATTAGCTGCCCGCTGTGCAACTCTCTCTCCTGGCAAACTTGAGATGATTTCATCTTTCTTTTTAAATAATTATGAACATGAAATTTGCTTTGAGTTGTTGCCTTTTGTAGGGTCAGGTGCTCATGCCAAGCTACCTTTCTGTGCTGCTTTGTACCTAGCAGGTGTTTTCTTCTTTCCTCTAGTTAGTACTGAAAAATTTGGTATAAGCTTTGGCCACACAAGTAGGGATAGCAGCTTATTCTTTGTGAAGAAGTGAATCTTCTCTCCTAATAATGCAATGAACTCCAAAACCTCATAGGTGAATCCCAAAGAGAGCGAAAGTAAATACAACTGTATAACAACAACTAAGGACATTTACATCCAGCACTATCTGTTCACCCTGTGCCACTAACACAGCATCTGGGAAAGCGTCTGGGCTAAGATGACTGCCGGTGTGAGCAGGTGCAGTGCAATTGGTGTGGAGCGAGGCTTTAGCAGGGATCTTTGATCTTGTCTGCCTTAATCTACCATGCTGATGTTGCTATCCTTATGGGTAACAGGAACGTCTGACAGGTCAGTGATTCCAGGCAACAAGGTGTAAGACAAGTGGGACTGATATAGCTGAAGTGTGTAAGTATTCTCCCTTAAGAGATTTCTTGATCCTCTGTTGGCAGCAGAGTGCAGACAGCTACCAGCATCCCAACCGCTGCAGTAGGTAGGCACAGTTCTTGCCCTGGGTTAGACAATGCAGCCAGTGTGGCTTTCACTGGCAGAACTAGCAATGGCCTGTAGTGAAGGTGGAGAACTCGTGGGTGTTGGGAAAACAACATATGTCACATTCTAAAACTACGGTGCAGTTTTCATCCTGACTTGTGTCACTATGTCTGCTCTAAGGAAGCCAGAGCCATTCACTAAAAGGAACTTGGGGAGGCTGTACTTGCCTCATAGGATAATAATGCAAGGCACAAAAATGAAATCAGAGTTGACAAGGTAAATCTTTGCTGTTAACATTGGATATTTAACTGTCTCCTCTATACTTAAGGTCTTGAAAGGTGGGACAGGTCATTGCTCTGCTCTGCTAAATCCCATACTTAGTGATTTCAGTAGGAACTGCCTGTCTGTGTCCCTCTTGCTTCTTTCCCAGAATCCCTGAACAGGAAAAAAAGGAAATTGTGGTTTTGCTAGTGGGAGAAATGTTCCCTTAGCACCCCCACATCAAAATGGGCAAGTCTGTTGAAAGTATTCAGTGAGTATCACTAAGCAGCACCGCCGTGTGTGGAATGTGTCCCAAACCAGAGAGTGTCCTGTGTGTTCTCTTCTGCTGTAGGTCAAGTCGTCCTATGCTGGATGGATGGAAATTGTATAACTCTCAGCACGGTGACATAGCTTTCGATTGCAGCACTTTTTGGTAATAGACCTCAGGCAACATGCTGGTTTTTATTCCTTTGCCCTTTTTGCATCATCTTTCTTGACCTCAATTTGTGTTGCCCCAGTATTGCCTATAGGTAGTGCTGCAAAGAGTGCTAGTCTCTTGTTCTAGCCTTACTAGACCAGTCTAAATGGGAGATGTTACTGTTGTTACATCCTGACCCAACAGGGGCACATGTTTGTCATTAGGCAGCATGTGCCCTCTGTCAGTGTCCACAGTGTGTATCTTCTGTGATCTTTCGTATGTTGCTTTCATGTCTGTCTTTCACATAGCTGTAATAAATGCCTTCTGATGTGGACCAGTATTATCCTTGAGAGTTGCAACTTGGCAGCTCTCAGTCGTGGATTGCTCAAAACTCACATGCACAGGCATGATGGGACTGAATTGACAGGGTACCTCTGACCAAGTTCACTGAGAGCTCTATGCATTTCCCAAATTGCTTTCCATTTACAAGACCTTAGTAACTGCCCCCTTGGCTGATCTGGACCTTCAGCGATGAAAGATGAAAAAATTGATTCCAGCTTCAGCTTACCACTGAGACTCACCATAGTCCTCTGTACAGGTGGTACATCCTGAACAAACAAGATTTATTCTACTGGAAGGCCTGTCTGGAGCCAAAGTAGGCTGTTGACCTGCTGGTAGGTTTGTGATTGATAGGCAAAAACACAGCAAATATATGGGAGAACTGCAACCTTGACTAATGTAAGGTTGGGATTTAATTGTCCTTTTCCACTTGACTGCTGGATGGGCTGAAGTTCTTTTTCTTCTTCTTTGTGCCCACTCTGGGTTTTCCATAGTGACCCAAGGGCAGACAGGCACTGGCAAACTGCTTGATGGAGTGATTTTTGCATTGCTGTGTGAAACCTCGCTGGAATGTTGTTAGAGCAGCTTTGGTGCCCATGTGTCCTGTGTCACAGCCTGGTTTAGATGAGCAATGGGGCACCTCCAGCAAGGGCCATAGCTGTTTCTCCAGCAGAGCATTGTCTATTGTGCCAAGAGGACAGGTGGGAAGTGGAGGGCATGGAGTTGAAATAAAAGTTAGTGTCCAGGACTGACTCCTCACTTCTTCCATCTTCACCCCATGGTGTTAATGATGCTGGGTTTGTTTAATGATTTCTGTGAAGAAGCCTCTCTCTTGTCAAGTGTTAATGCATTAGTTTAAGTGTTTTGATTGAGAAGAGAGGGCTACTTGCTGGACTTTCCGCATTAGTGTTTTTCTTTTTGTTAGACTGGAATGTCTTCCAGATGGTACTGGGTGATATGAGTTTGTTTGTTGGCTTTAATATAAAAAAAAAATAAATATTTTTTTTTGTTGTTTTATGTACCTCCTTCATTTTTTACTTTCCAGGGTCCATCACTTAAGCAGTTTATGGACATTTTTTCTCTCCCTGAAATGACGCTGCTCTCTTCAGTCATTGATTACTTCATAACTCATGGCATTGAGTTTGACCAGGTGCATCTTTACAAGGATATATCTGTAAGTAAAACGTCGACTGCCCGATAGCTCATACCGCATCAGAATTGTGAACTCCTTGGCTTGTTAGCACTGGTGAGCTCTACAGTGCCCAAACCTAAGGGGTGTTAGTGAGTAGCTTGATATGACAGTGTTGTTGCCCCTTTAGATTAAAGTGTTACCAGGGAATATTCAAAGCTGTGTTTTCAGAACATGTTAGGTTTCTGTCTGTACTACAGAGCTGGTGTTGCTGTACATTATCTCTTGCAGGAGTGCCTAGGCTAGTTAGGTTGAAGGTCCTTCTGTGGGAAATATGTCACAAAGCTTGTGTAAATGTTTCCTGGTTCTGCACACTTTTAAGCTGTATGTTTTCCTGTTAATATCTCATTTTTCAAAGAGGCTTGGTCTCACCACGTACCAGTTTACATTGTACAGCGATTGTTGTGAAACACTTGCCCTTGCCTGCTCTGAGAACCTACCCCATCCCTTTGCAGCTGCAGAGTATTCTGATCCTTTTGGGGTGTTTTCCAGTGGGTGACTGTTGCTTTTAAGAGATAGTTACTCCAAGGTGCCCTCCAGCTTCACTCCTGGTATTTGAAAGGGCTAGTTAATGTTGTAGGCAAGATGTGTTTGAGATTGCTGCCTTACGTGTCTTCTGTTGATAGACAATGCACATTTCTTGATAGCCAAGCCTTATTGAATGCCTTTTTCCATGGAGAGGGGTTTTTGATTTGTTCCTTGTGGGAATCTCGTGCTCATCCACTGATAGCAGCCCATACATATACTGTGCAGGCTTCTTGTGAGGGAAATGGAACTCCACATCTGCGCTGCTTCTTTTGTGATAAGGATCCACCCTGACAGCTTTGCTGCAGCCAAGGATTACAGCTTACGTTCTGACCTTCTGTCGGTGCTTGATAAGAGCATGTCAGCCAGTTTCCCACAAGACCTTAACATGTTTCTAGGGTGTTTGTTGTTGTAGTTGTTTTTGCTCTTGGGCTAGGGAAAAATGGGAAGAGGGGATACAACTGAATCCCGAGGCTTTTTGTCAAGAGTGTCTTCGGGACCTTCTTTTGAGGTCAATATGGATGTGTTCCTAATAAAAATCTTGAGAGCAGGTAGGTGGTTGCCCCAGCCTAAGACATACTCAATGGAGGGCAAATGGTGTGCTTAAGACCCAAAACTCCTGAGTGCTAATCCTGGCATTTGTCTTCGCATCCTTTGCTGAGGGATGTGGTCATTTCTGAGGAGTGACTGAGGCAGACAGATAAGAGAGCTCCAACAGAAAAATCTATGCCAATGCCTGAAATCTACACGAAAAGTTGGGGGCTGTCCTGTGCTCTCACCAGCAGAGTTCTTGATTATTTTTTTTCTGTACAATGAGCATAAACAAACATTTTTGCAAAACTTATCCCTTTGCAGTACCTGAGTGCAAGTGCAAAGAAACAGTTTGTGGACACGAGCACAGAGATCCTTCGGTGCCTACGCAGACAGGTCTCTGAGAGGACTTGCACAGCCCCAACAATTACTACAATGCAGGATCACAGTGGGTTAAGACGTGTCTAAACCTGACACTCCTCTGTAATTCTCAGTGGCAGTCCTGACTGCAGAGCGGTGTGTTTGGAACAGGTTGAGTGCTAGAGACACTGCAGTGAGTCAAAAGGGCAGACCCGGAGGCAGTGGTAAAGGTTGAAGCTGACATGTAAACCTAGCCGTGCCGTCACACCAGTTTGGTTGCTTTATATTTGAAAGTAAGAACGTACAATTTACCCTGATATCCTTTGGAGGAGTTTTTGAGCCCTGTTTGACACCTCCTCGGGCTACCAAGATTTTACCTGCAGAAGCCTTATAGTTTTTCCCCTTTCTTCTTTTTTTTTTTTTTTACCTTCTTTTGCATTTTGGGGGCCAGGGATTTCGGGAAGGAGCACAATGGAATCTATTTCTGCTCTGCAAAGGTAGTTTTGACACAAATCCAAAGTGTTGCTTGCTTTTAGTAACAGTGCTGGTCAAGAGAAAGTTGTTTTCTTGTTAGCACTCTTGCTTTTTGTTTAATTTTTTTTCCAAATAAGGCAGTCTCTTGGTGCGTGTGATGTGACCTCTGCCTTTTTACCGTTCAAATCCACATTTTGATTGAAAAGAGAATCCTAAAACTCTTTTCTGAAGAGGTAACACCTCTTCCTTTGTTGTCCCCCATCTAAGTTGTAAATTCTGGTTCTCTCCCAGCTTTGAAGGAAATTATTTTTGGGATGATGAGCGGGGTTTCACCAGCACTGCAGTGAGAGCACGTGGCTGTGTGGCATCGTGTGCAAGTATCACTGTAGCAATGTCATTGGCAAGTGTGGGAATGTAGTCTGAAAGGGCAACTCCTGAAGGAGCACATGGAGCGTACCGGGGGTTTAAGGGTCCTGGGGAAAGGTGACATTTTTTTACCTGTCTAAAATTGTCAGGGATGAAAACAGAACCGTTAAAACAAGTGTTTGGATGTGCAAACACTGCAAAATGTGTTGCTGCTCTAGAAATGGTTTCATGTATCTGGCAAATCTCATTGGATAGCCATCGGAAGAATCTCACTTGGGTGCGTCCAAAAATGTGTTGCATCTTGGCCTCTGTCCTGGAAAATAGAGGATATTTGGATGCCCTTCACAATATCTGTTTTAACTTGCCTCCCTCCTGAAAAATGGGCAGCTCTATTTTGCCGAAAACCCCTCACCCTCTTAGTGGAAGCTTCTGCTGTGCCCACTGGCCATCCAGGGCCAGGAGCTGTAGCCCTCCTTGGCCTATGGGGAATGTTTTGGAATTACAGATGCTCCCCTGCTTCTGTTCACCTTGGCCACGTTCCTGTCCTTTGGGTCACATTTGGCAGAGCTTCCACAGGCATAGAGAGGAAGAAAAGCCACCTTGTGTCTGGGCCAGTACAATTTTGGGGCAGTAAGTTGTTTTGGAGTTGCACAGTCTTGATTGCCTCAGCAACAGTGGGTTAAAATGTGCTGGTTTCCAGGAGCAGGAAGGAAGCTGTGCTTTCATGGGTAGGTTTGGAGGTTTTCCCCCTCATACTGCATTGCCTGAGCTAGCCACTGTGTTCTTCTTTTTGGCATGTTGGCAAGCCTTGCTGTACAAGGTTCTCTGCTTAGCATTAATGTAGCTTGTGTTCATCCATCAAGAAGAGGGGATGTGTCGTTACTGTATTGGTCCTCAGTGGTGGCAATAGGTTCGTGTGCTAGGAAACAGGAATGCCATATGTAAAACTGAAACTTTTTTCCCTGCCTTTTTCTATAGGATGCTATTAGAGATGTGCATGTGAAAGGAGTGATGTACAAATGGATTGAAAAAGATCTAGGTGAGTTTAATAGAGCTCTGGTGCCAAATCCATTTTGATGTGTTGTACTATGTGGCATTCTACATAAGATGATTGTGTAGGCCCTACCTGCAGTCATAGAAGTCAGGGGGACATAGAACTTAATTAAATACTTGTTTGTGGCATGCCTAAAGGCTGAGGGGTGGCATTAAGAGTGGCATTAAGAACCAAGTGGTATTTAGGATCAGGTGGAGGATCTATTTTAATGGAGGAAACAACTACCTCATTGCTTGTGTTTCTGTTTTCCTTCATCCTGTAAGCAAGGGGTGGTGGTCCTTGTCATGATGGGCATGTGCAAAGGCACCATCTGAGGAGGCTTCAAGCTCCTGGTAGCAACATGGGCTGGAGTGGCTGTGCCTGTCCCTTGTGACGGTTTGGTATCAACCCTCTTTTCCGTTCCTCAGTCTTTCTCTTCCCTCTAGATGGGATTGATGAGGACAAGGAAGGCCATTTTGTCACTATGTTGGTTAACGTCCTGAGGTGGATCTAACTCAGGCCTTTTGCGTCACTATTAGTACAGGGGCTAGGTTTGCTTTTGTTTTTAAAGAAATGTGGTCACGACTTACACCAAAAGTTTTTGATTGATAATATCTGTTTTATTCCAATATAGAACAGTATATTCTGCACGGGGATGAAATCTATGCTGTGCTAAATCGCCTGGTGAACCACAAGAAGAAACTCTTCCTCATTACAAACAGTCCCTTTAGCTTTGTGTGAGTACTGTTATTGCACATCGATGGGTCGCCACAGCAAGAGCTGTGCAGCGCGGTCTCTCCTGTGAGCATCTGAAAGTTGTATGCTAGAGGGTTTTGTGGCAATAGTGATGAGAGTGCTCTCTGGGAACCGTTTGTGGTGAACGTTGAACCCCACAGTTCTCTCTACACCATTGACTCTCACTTTTAGAAGAAGATAGAAGGCTGTGGCTGGCCACAGCGTTACAGAGCTGTCACCTTAGGTTACCTCTAGCAGCTTTTGCTGCGTCACAGGCTTCTCTGGACAGGAGAAAGGGTGGGACAGCTTGAAATGATCAAAGCACTACATCAGTCCTCAATGCAATGAGACAGCCTTGGGGGATTCATAAATCTTTGTTTTCTTCTCTGTTACTGAAATTACAGTAAATTTAGGACAGACTGTTGTAAAGATGCATTGTTGGGTGAACAAGAGTACTGGATCTGTTAACTTCTCTCTTCCTTTGCCCTTAGGGACAAAGGAATGAAACACATGGTTGGCAAGAACTGGCGGGATTTATTCGACATGGTCATTGTGCAAGCTGACAAGCCCAACTTCTTCACTGATCGGCGGAAGTACGTGTCCTGGGGCAATACTGCACTGCTGCGTGTGGGCCTGAGGTTTTGGGCCCCCTTCCCTGGAGTAAATGGCTCCTTTTACCTTCCAGAAGAGTAGTGGTTTTCTAAGCATAATCTAGGTCTAGTAGGCAGCAGTCTGCTGCTGCCCTCTTGGATACTCTCTGAGGAGATGAAAACTGACCACTCTGAGAATAAAAGGATAGAATGGGTAGTGCCAAGCAGAAAGCATGTTTCTAAAATTGGCTGTCTTTTAAGCCTCATCTGTTTTGTCATGGTCTGTGTTTAATTTAGATTTTTAGGGGTAATAATGTACTTAAATCTTTAGAAAGAAAAGACCTGTGGAATGGTGTGAGTGAGAGACGGCCATTTCTTGGCTCTAAGTCTTGGGTGCTTGCCAGAATCTTTCCTTTTCCTCTTCCCCACAGCAATATCTCTGTGTTTTGGTTTTTGGGGGTTTTCTTTGTTTGTTTGTGTTGGGTTTGTCTCAGTTACTGGATACATGCTGTTTGGTAATTGGCAGCTCTGTAAGCCTTTGTATGTGGCAGCTGGGTTTTGTGGTCATGGAGGAGCTGCCAAGGGACTAACAGATAGACAAGCTGCTGTCCTTGCTTTGCTCTTTGGATTATTTGCTTTGGGAACTTGTGTCTGCTTTGTTGCCTCAACTTAAGACTGACCAGGAATTACTGCCCTTGAGGGAGAGGTCTATTTTTTCCTCTTTATGTATTTTCTTCCCCTGTTTCCCAGGCCACTAGCATAAATAGGAGTAAACCTATGAAATGGCTTTATAAGCTGTGCTGACTTGGTAAAGGCTTTCTTCATGGGATGTAGGTGAAGTGTCTTACAAATGTAGACTGGAGCCATGATGATCTGGCCCTCTAGGAGATAAAACCTTACGGCTACGTGGTGCCTACGGTCCTCTCAGGTAATGAGCCAGTGGAATGACACGGCACATATGTGCAAGGTGAGGGGAACCTCCGGATGGTGAGCTGTAGTGAACTGTGGAGTGGTTTCTCTGAGGGGAAAATGCAGGTGTGCACTGGAGACCACTCATGGTTGAGGAGCCCAGGTAGGCTGTAGAGTAATGGTGGAAGGCTGGATTCCTTCTGCCCTGTGGCAGCTCAGGATCGTACAGTACTTCTGGATGAGATTGTGCTCTGCTTGCAGCGGAAGCAGCTTCATACCAAGGCTTTTGGTCCCAGAGCTCACAGTTTAACCCGTATCCCAAGAGGGAGCAGTGTTCCCATCGAACATGAATGTTCATGGGGGGGCCAGTAACTTAAGCCTTGTTTTGCTGCTTCTGTCCAAGTGGAAGGTAACCAGGCCAGCCCTCAGAAACAGCAGGAGACAGCTGGGGTCAGCTGCTGAGGTCAGCACAGAGACTGCTTTATCCTATTGAGACATTCCACAGTCTCTGTTGGGCTGGGGTATAGCCACAGTAGAACGGGACAAAAAGTGTTTCATGGCAAAGCCTTCTTGGCCTTAGCATTTCAGAGGGAGTCTTTATTATTATTATTTTTTTCCTCTTTCTGTATCTGAAAAGCAAGAAGAGTTGTTAGGGATACTGGCATGAAACGGTT
Source organism: Rhinoptilus africanus (assembly GCA_013400135.1). Taxonomy (NCBI): domain Eukaryota; kingdom Metazoa; phylum Chordata; class Aves; order Charadriiformes; family Glareolidae; genus Rhinoptilus; species Rhinoptilus africanus. The sequence continues at coordinate 348,065 of VXBO01010444.1, read as the reverse complement.
ACAATTGATAGAAGCATTTTGAAAAGATGTTTCCCTATTGCACTTTCTCTTCCCCTGAGAAAATAGTGCAGAAGGCCCAGAAGGTCACCTCTCACGTAGAGGTTTTATTATGAGTTGTTACATAGGTAAACAAGTTTTCTGATTCAAATGCTGTGGTTGCTGGGTAACAATCGCCAAAAATCAAAAGAAGTTGACGTCTTCCCCCTTTTTTTCCAGACCTTTTCGAAAACTGGATGATAAAGGCTCACTGCAGTGGGACAAAATAAACCAGCTGGAGAAAGGAAAGATCTACAAAGAGGTAAAGTGACCTGGGTGCAAAAGGGATATGAGTCTGAAATGGTGGGGACTGATAAGTCCCCAGTTTTGGAAGTCCATGGAAAAACCTGGAATTCACTGGAAAACAGGAAAATCTGCTTAGTCAGAGTGGGGGAAAATGATGGGTTCTTCTATAGGTCACTTGTGGATGTTTGACACTGATGTTTGAGAAGTGAAAAATGGAAATTCTTGAAAAAAAGTGCCTCTGGTAGGGTTAGAGGGCACGTGCAAGGAGATGCGCTTTAGGCTCTGTGCGCTGCGCTGGCTGGTGGCAGTGAGAGATGCCCTCTGTCCGCATGCAGAGAGCTCTTGCTGGCCCGGTAGGACACTCCCTCTGAACGCTTTCAGCATGTCTCTTGGCATGCTGTGGAGCAACAGCCTTGCAATTTGCATCCCTCTGAAAAGTCTTTCAGCTTCTGCTGGGATGTAAGCATTAGAATAAAGGGCCTTTTTGTAGATCAGCAAACCCTGCCAAGAGCTGTGTTGCCTGTCAGCATGCGATAAATTGACCTCTGAGAATGGTGAGAGATGCTTCATGCCAGGTGTGGAAAAGGCCGCGCTCCCAACAATCACAGTTTTTTACAGTTGCAGGAGGCAGAGCTGAAATACAGTATACCAGAGCTGCCTGGCAGGAAAACTTTTTGTCTGCAGCTCTGAAAGCTTCCTACCCAGCTCTGTGTGGGTCATGCTGCAGAAAGGTGTGTAATGGGAGTGATGTATCCCACCATGCTCAACTGGGCTTGGCATTGGAGATGTAGGGACAGGGAACAAGGAGGGAAAAGGCAGAGAAGGATCAGTTAACTTAGGGTGTTGGGTGCTTGCCTTTCTGCCCAGGAGGACCTGTGCTGAGTTGTCTCTGCCAGGCTGAGTTTTTCCCTGTGGTTGCCCGGTTTGTGTGAGAAGGGGTAGCAGGGAAACATCCTCCGCACGGGTAGCAGGGGTCAGTGAATGCCCCCTGGCCCAGCTTGCAGTGAAGCCTTTGACCCTCGGAGCTCTCTTCTGACATTGTCTCTTGGCTCCTGTGATGTCCTGGTCCTGAAATTCTTGTCCTGGAGGGGCTCCCAAGAGCCTGCTCCTTGAGGGTAAGAAGGCAGAGCTCTCTGCAATCTGGTGTGTATGCAAAGATCTTCCACACCTCACTCCGAATCATCCTCCATAAGGTTGGAAAAGGTGGACTTGTGGAGGAGGGAGAAGAGAAATGAGGGCAATCAAATAGGGTACAAAGCCTGGCTCCCATTCTTCCTACCCAGCTCAGGACGAGCGTGTCTGAAGGATGGGCTGTTACTCTGGTGAACTTGCTGCCTTGGGGTGTTCTTGCAAGCTGGTCTGTCCCCTGAGAACAAATAGCCTTTAAAGTGGCTTTGGGACGGTTTGTTCTTGGTTATGTGAGCTGTCCAATCCCACGGGAAGAAACCGTTAGTGAGATCATGGTCAAGTAGCTGGGACCTGACCTGCGGTAGAAAAGTAGGTCATGTCCTTGAGTAACGCTGTTGGGAAGTCTCTGGCCTGTCCGGTGGGTCTGTCAAGGCACTCTGCTAGCGTCATGTCCTCTGCCAAGAGCTAGGAGCTGGGAACACACAAGCAGAGCTCATAGGAAGTCTCTCTCCCAGTAGGTTAGCAGCTCCCTCAGATGGGAAGGTGCACCTCAGCCGTGGGGTTTATTGCTGAATTAAACCCCGCTCCTGACCACCCACACGCTGTAGATGGAGGTTGCTCACCCAAATGAATGGTGCTTCAGGGAAGGGAAAAGATGAGGGAGGAAGGAGGGAAGGGTGGGATTTTGGGGTCCTCTCCAGTTCTTCTCCACCAGGATGTTCATCCAACCACATCAAGGTTGCTGCCAAACTATGTATCTTGGGATGTGACAGTGTGTATCCTGGTTTCAGGCCACCCTGTCCCCAGCATTTTTGGTTTCTTGGAGTGCCCACAATATGCTTCTTTCTGGCAAGCGTGAGTGGCCATGGACCTTGCTGTGCTGGGGATGTTGCTGCCTCTGGGCTGACTTGTTCCTGTCCCCTCAAACAGCTGGACGGCAGTTGTGCTGTGGGTATCATCTTGTAGGAATGGGACCTCCGGGGTCAGTGTTTTGCACTAGGAACTGTGAAATCCAACTTATGGCCCTCTACTCCCTCCTTTCTGACAGATGTGATGTTTTCTGTTTGTGGCATGTACATACTCCCACCCCTGCCCTAGTCTGCGATCTCAGGAGGGGAGAAGGACAGCCAGCTCCTGGGGGTCACGCAGTAGGTCGGTGGCTCAGTTGGGGTCCAAGTGGAGCTGGTTGTCAGGTCCACTGCTGTTTGGGTGACCGGAGCACACAGCAAAAGGACTGGCCTCCCAGGGGTCTATTTCCCTGCTCTGCCAGTAGCTTCCTGAGCAACCCTCAAGCAAGCAGCAGCAATGGCACGTCCAAGAACGGCCAGAGGCCTGCCTGGCCCTGTGCTTCTGTGCTGTCGAGGGAAGTCTGCCCAGCTCCGGTGCTGCTGCAGCACTGGGAGGCCCAGCGCTGGGTTCTGGGTGCCCGTTGCTGTGCGCACAGCACGTTGCCAATGGCCGCATGCAGGGCTGCAGGCTTTTGTGGGAGGTGGCTTGTGTTTGGGGGTTTTCTGCCTGGGCCAGTGCTCTTGGGCAGGTGTGCTAGCTCCTTCCTGGCACTGGCCACCGGCTGGAGAGATTGCTGCTGAGTGGTCGCAGCTTTGCATTGATGGCTTGTGCGAGCACAGTCTAGTCTCCTGGCATTGATGAGGCCTTTTCCTTTCCTAGTGGGCTTTGTTTCTGTCGTGACTCGTGGAAAACTTGTATGGAGAGGGAAGGGAGGGGTCCCTGAAGTCTCTTGGAAAGTGTTAAAAGCTGCTGTGTGCTGTGCTTCAGCTGGTGCCTTGGGGTTGGATTTGGTTTGGTTTATTTAGCTGTGAATCTGCCCAAGCTGCCTGGCTTTTTGGCTTGGTTTAACAGTTCCTGTGGATGTGTGGGTGTTCTTAAGCTTTTGGGTTGGGCTGGTGGTCAGTGATGTGAGAACAGCCTCAAGTGCTTCTGACTCTAAAAGCCTTGCAGGATGGTGCTCACCTTACCTCTGATGCACCCTGTGACACGAAACCATTATCACCTGAGCTCAGCAACTTCTAAACCCAGACCACCTGGGCTTCTTTCTGTCCATCCATCTGGCTTTTCTAATTTAGGTGTCTTTCTCTTTTGACCATCTTCTGTTGCCTTTTTAGTCCATATAGTCCTCTTGACTTGTTATGCCCTAGAGCACAGAGCTTCCCCTGAATTGCCTGTTGGATTGGGAAGAGTTTCTGCCTTTTTCTGACAAAAGCTGAGGGCCAGGGATTTGTCTCATGGGAAGAAAGTGAGACAAGATAGGGAAGGACAGAAGCCTCTGGGTTTGGATGGTAGGGGAGCGAGCAGGTTGACATCTCATGAGTGTTGACATCCGTATGTGGTAAGGTGACACATCCAGTTGTGTTGACAGTGGTGCTGAGGTGGCTGCCCAGTACCATGGGGTGAGGATGGTGGCGTTTGGCCTGTAACCACGTTTCTCTCTGTGCTCCTTTCACTTACAGGGTAACCTCTTTGATTTTCTGAGGCTGACGGGCTGGCGTGGGTCCAAAGTGCTCTACTTTGGTGACCATCTGTACAGCGACCTTGCGGTAAGTGCAAAGGTCTCTGCTCTCCAGTGAGGCGGGAGCGAGCCTGCCTGGCTGGTGTGGCTGCAGCTGTGTTGGAGTGCAAGGCAGGGCCCTGCTCCCAGTGCTCGGGTCTCCAGTATGCTGTGCTGGGGGAGCCGCAGGCTGCGGCTTTCGGGGCACACATCAGACACATAAGCATCCCCGCTCTGCTGTCATGCAGACTCGAGCAGTGGAGAAAGGTCTCCTGAAGTACTTTGTGTGGGTAAAGAACATCTGCTGGTCTGTGAATTTGAGAGAAGTCTGTGTGAATCCAGCGTTTCTCTGCAGCTGGTGGCCAGGAGACGGGTGTTAGCAGCGTGACCTGGCACGGGCCATGGACGCCTGTCCCCTGAGAATCTGTGATGGGAACAGAGCTCTTCTAGGAAACAGGGTTGTGTTTGGCTTTCAGTCTTTATGTTGAGTTCTTGGTGGTTTTTTTCACCCTGACCTCTAGGACCTTATGCTGCGTCATGGCTGGAGGACTGGAGCCATCGTTCCTGAACTGGAGACGGAGATTCGGATCATAAACACAGAGCAGTACATGCACTCCCTGACCTGGCAGCAGGCTCTGACGGGGCTGTTAGAGAGAATGCAGGTAAACAGCCCCTGCCTGAGTGGGGCAAGTAATATGCTGCCTTCTGTCCCTGCGTTTTGGGCTTAGCANGGCTGGAGGACTGGAGCCATCGTTCCTGAACTGGAGACGGAGATTCGGATCATAAACACAGAGCAGTACATGCACTCCCTGACCTGGCAGCAGGCTCTGACGGGGCTGTTAGAGAGAATGCAGGTAAACAGCCCCTGCCTGAGTGGGGCAAGTAATATGCTGCCTTCTGTCCCTGCGTTTTGGGCTTAGCATGGGAATGGTGGGGATGTACCATCTTTCCTGTGATCTCAAAAATAGCTCCTGCCCCGCCTGGTGCAGTGGACTCATGGGTTNCCCAGACCACCTGGGCTTCTTTCTGTCCATCCATCTGGCTTTTCTAATTTAGGTGTCTTTCTCTTTTGACCATCTTCTGTTGCCTTTTTAGTCCATATAGTCCTCTTGACTTGTTATGCCCTAGAGCACAGAGCTTCCCCTGAATTGCCTGTTGGATTGGGAAGAGTTTCTGCCTTTTTCTGACAAAAGCTGAGGGCCAGGGATTTGTCTCATGGGAAGAAAGTGAGACAAGATAGGGAAGGACAGAAGCCTCTGGGTTTGGATGGTAGGGGAGCGAGCAGGTTGACATCTCATGAGTGTTGACATCCGTATGTGGTAAGGTGACACATCCAGTTGTGTTGACAGTGGTGCTGAGGTGGCTGCCCAGTACCATGGGGTGAGGATGGTGGCGTTTGGCCTGTAACCACGTTTCTCTCTGTGCTCCTTTCACTTACAGGGTAACCTCTTTGATTTTCTGAGGCTGACGGGCTGGCGTGGGTCCAAAGTGCTCTACTTTGGTGACCATCTGTACAGCGACCTTGCGGTAAGTGCAAAGGTCTCTGCTCTCCAGTGAGGCGGGAGCGAGCCTGCCTGGCTGGTGTGGCTGCAGCTGTGTTGGAGTGCAAGGCAGGGCCCTGCTCCCAGTGCTCGGGTCTCCAGTATGCTGTGCTGGGGGAGCCGCAGGCTGCGGCTTTCGGGGCACACATCAGACACATAAGCATCCCCGCTCTGCTGTCATGCAGACTCGAGCAGTGGAGAAAGGTCTCCTGAAGTACTTTGTGTGGGTAAAGAACATCTGCTGGTCTGTGAATTTGAGAGAAGTCTGTGTGAATCCAGCGTTTCTCTGCAGCTGGTGGCCAGGAGACGGGTGTTAGCAGCGTGACCTGGCACGGGCCATGGACGCCTGTCCCCTGAGAATCTGTGATGGGAACAGAGCTCTTCTAGGAAACAGGGTTGTGTTTGGCTTTCAGTCTTTATGTTGAGTTCTTGGTGGTTTTTTTCACCCTGACCTCTAGGACCTTATGCTGCGTCATGGCTGGAGGACTGGAGCCATCGTTCCTGAACTGGAGACGGAGATTCGGATCATAAACACAGAGCAGTACATGCACTCCCTGACCTGGCAGCAGGCTCTGACGGGGCTGTTAGAGAGAATGCAGGTAAACAGCCCCTGCCTGAGTGGGGCAAGTAATATGCTGCCTTCTGTCCCTGCGTTTTGGGCTTAGCATGGGAATGGTGGGGATGTACCATCTTTCCNGGGGGGGCAGTGCAAGCATGGAGTGCTGCTGGATGAGAGAGGAGTGTGGCCATGGAAAGCACTGTAGTGCCTCCTGAGGAGGAGGAGGAAAGGTGATAATAGCGATACCAGAGCATNTGGGAACGGGGGGGATGTACCATCTTTCCTGTGATCTCAAAAATAGCTCCTGCCCCGCCTGGTGCAGTGGACTCATGGGTTTGTGAGTTACAGTGGTACCAGGGGGAGCTGAGGTCTGGTCTGCAGGACTGATGCAACATGGTGCTTTCTGCTGTTGTCTTTGCAGATGTACCAGGATGCAGAGTCGAAGCAAGTGTTGCTGGAGTGGATGAAGGAGCGGCAGGAGATCAGGTGTGTGTTGTCCCCCTTGCTCAGGCGGTCTCTTGGGGGCTCCCAGGCCTGCTCTGGGTCTGGTTTGTAACCTGATTTGGGGACAGTGGCGCTGCAGCTGTTGGCCTGGGGTCCTCCCTGGTGTCCCATGTCCTGGGGCAATGGAGCAGTGCAGCCCTGCGGCTTGGGGGGCTGGACAGGTTTGAGGGCAAGGTGGGAAAGGGGAGGTGGTGTCACCCTGCGCTGGGGGAGCTGTTTGCTACTGCAGCTCCTGGCACTGCGGGTGCGTCCTTTCCCACAACAGGTCACAAGGACCAGTAAGAGTGCAGTGAATATTTGCCATGGTCTCACGGCACGGGTGCTGGTCTGCATCACAGCCTGGGTGGGAGGGTACTTGGGGTGATCCCAGAATGTCATCTGGGAGCGGGGTGGCCCAGGGCTAAGGGATAGAAGGAGTGACCGGGGATGCTGGCCTCTTATCCAGAGCACCATCTCTTTCCTCTCAGGTCGCTGACAAAGAACCTGTTCAACCCCCAGTTTGGAAGCATCTTCCGCACCTTCCACAACCCCACGTATTTCTCCCGACGGCTGGTGCGGTTCTCTGATATCTACATGGCTTCCATCAGCTGCCTGCTGAACTACGACGTGAATTTCACCTTCTACCCCCGGCGCACTCCTCTGCAGCACGAGGCTCCGCTCTGGATGGATCAGCTCTGCACAGGCTGCATGAAAACCCCCTTCCTGGAGGAGATGGTGCACATCCGGTGAAGGGCCAGGTACTCCGGGCAAGAGCACAGTGCCAGTCTGTACAGGGGGCCGGGCTGCTCGGCCAGCAGCACCTCTGTCTACCACTAAAGGGCGTTTGACACTTACCTATGTGTGTAGATGGTGTGTTTATTTTTTCCTTTCACTGGCTCCATGCCTTTCCCTGAGGTGTTTTGCAGGCTGGGCACAGGATGGGCGCTTGTTCTGGGCTTACGTGAACTCTGCTGTAGGAGCAGGTGAGAGGGAGAGCCAGGGCTGGCGGTGGGAAGCTGCTGCTCCCTGCCCTGTGCCCAGAGATGTGGCTCAGAAATGGAGTCCGGAGTCGCTGGTGCTGGGTGAGCGCAACCCACGTGAAGTGTGACAAGGTGTGTCAGGGCTGTAGCTGCCCCAAGATCCTTGGGAACTATGGCGTGAGTGATCCTGCAGGGGGACAGTGAGGGGACAGGGTTGCCAGCTGGGCAGCAGGTGAGACACAGCAGTGAATGCACCACCGGTGACAAAGGCTGAGCAGTGGTACCAATCCAGAACTGGTACCAGCAGCCCTCAGCCCCAGGCCTGCTCCCTGACAGACTGCTCTGGCCAGCTGGTGACTCTGGTAGGTGACTGTTAAATGTCCAAGGTGTGCAAGGCCTGTGTGAGTGGGGTGGGAGCAAGTCAGAAGGTCTAAAAAAATGTTTGGTGACAAGCCTGGGTTTGAGGCGCGTTTAGTGCCACGCACTGTCAGTATTTTGGGGGTCTGGTACCACCTAACATCAGTATTTTGGCAGTTGATGCAGTATGGTCAGTTGTGACTTGCAGAGGGACATGTTCAGCCTTTGAGGAGAGGACAGGGGACAAGGGTAGAGAGCGGAGCAGGTCAGAGCTGCTTTAGGATGCGAGGTGGGGGAAGTAGGTTCTTCACCCCGCTCAGGGCTGTGCTGGTTTTGGCCCAGGCTTCAGACTGCCCCGAGGGCCAGGCAGGGCGCTGGGGAGCGGTGACGGCAGGGAGGTGGGTAGGGGGTTGCTGAGTTGGGGGGACTTTGCTGGTGGCTGGCCCTGGGAAACAGGAGAATGCCATGTCATGGGAAAGCTGGGTGTGAGGGCAGCTGATGGCGATGGAGTGAAGGTGTAGGAGGCATCTCTAGGGGAGCGTGGTCTGTGAGGGCCCCAGAACTTGCAGGAGATGAGTAATGGGGAGAGGGAGACATGTGGGGGCAGTTTGAAGGCAGAGCTCTTGGTGCAGGCTGTGGAGAGGGTGGTTGCCTTGACGGCTGACCAAGGGTGACAGCACCAGCTGGCCTGTGGGGGCAGCTGGCATTGAGGCGACAGGTAGGAGAGGGAACAGAGAATGGGTGCAGGGCTTGTGCTGGGCCTGGCAGGCAGCGGGCAGGGCACTGGGTGAGCGGCTGTGACAGGTCTTTGGGCTGCACAGGGTGTGG
>VXBO01010444.1:209364-338620 GCA_013400135.1 Rhinoptilus africanus | reverse complement strand
AGCCCCGAGCGCCCCCGGGGCTCCGCCAGCGCCCCCCGAGAGGCCGCCGCCGCCGCCGCGGGCCGCACGCACCTGGAAGTACCCGAACTGCTCCTCCCGCCGCCGCCTCCGCAGGCAGTAATAGGCGGCGCCGGCAGCGGCCGCCAGCAGCAGCGCGAAGCCCAGCGCCGAGAGCGTCCCCGTGGCCACGGCGCCCGGCGCCCCGGCCACGCCGTTCACCTGCCTCGGTAAAGACGGGCCCGGTTAGACGCTGCCCTGGCAGAGCCGTGGGAAGGCCCCAGCATGGGCGTGGGCAGCCCTCCCGCAAGGAGCCGCGCCAGGAGGGCGGAGAGGAGGCGGCCAGGCCTCGGGACGACTGGGTCACACTGGGTCACCCCATCCCGGTCCCAGGCCCAGTCCCCGCTGTTTCTGCGCCTTCCTTCCCCTCGGACACGCACCTGACCAAGCTGAGCGATGGGCGGGGGCATCCTCAGCGGCTCTGCGATGGCGTGAATGATGCCGTTGAAAGCGATGATGTCCCACTCCACGATCATCGTGTCATTGATCCCCTTGGCATCCTACAGCACAGGACAGAGATGGTGTGACCCGCCCGGAAAGCCCCCCCTTTCTTCTCTGTGTCAGAAGAGATGTGGCAAAAAACTGGCTTGTTTTTTTTTTTTGACCTCTGCTGAGGTTAAACCTACCGAGTGCTCTGTGCTGTTGCCCGCTGGGAGGTCTGATACCTGGAGGTCGTATCCTGACTGGGACGGGATGATGGTGCCCGTTGTGAGGTTGAAGCTGAAGAGGACGATGTTGCTGGACGACACATGGAGCTTCAGTTCTTCTCCCGTCAGCGTCTGAAAAAAAGCAACAGGGAGCAGGGATGAGAAGCAGCTGAGCTGGTTCTCACCCCTTCCCTCCTGCTGTGTGCAGCCCCCACCCGGCCTAAGCCCAGGCACTCGCCATGGCCACAAGACAGCTCAATTCATGGGACACGTGGCACAAAACTACTGTGCCCAGAAGGGAGGACTACCAGCCTCAGAAACAGTCAAAGCTCAGCTGGAGAAGGCTCTGAGCAACTTGGTCTAAACAGCTCTTCCAAGGGGGTGGACCAGAGACCTCTAGCCATCCCTTCTGATCTAAATTCCTCCTCCTTCCCCGGACTTCTCTCTCATCGCCACCATCGTGCCAGCTCTGGCGGACTCCTGCTCTCCCCTGGGACTCGGTTCCATGCGCCCTCGAGTGGCCGCTCATCCCTGCTTACTTACTTCATTATCTGCGAAGCCAGAATTCAGAGGGACAAAGAGAGTTTTGGGAGCAGAGTCATCAGACAAATAGAGGAAAAAGTCCAGTCCTCCTTCTGTTTCATTGGCAAAATCGAGCAACATCTGGAAAAGATGGGAGATCTTCCCCATCAGCATGCTGCAGGGAACTCAAGGCTGTTACCTTCCTGAGCCTAGAAAACATCCTCCACTTACAGAAACAAAATGCTTCCAGGTTTGTACTCTGCACCCCACACACAGCCCAAACCATTCCTCCCCCTAATGGGGCCCTCCCTCCGCCTTGTCGCCAGACGCTGGCGTCCCAAAGTACAGGAGAGCATGGCTTACGGAATAGAAGGTGGAGAAGCGAGCGTGTTCTGCGAGGACGTCGGGGAGTTTGCCGCTGCACCAATACCCATCTCCCACGAACCCATCACGGCAGGTGCACGTCACATCTGCAAAGGAAAGCCAAGGTGTGACTTGACTTGCCAATGGTGGCTACACCGACCACCTCTCCCTTGACTTCTGGACACCCCTCAGCATGTCCCCACCCAACGTGGGCAAGGGGAGAGGGGGATGTACCCACCTGCCTGTGCCTCACGCTCTGCGCGCAGCTCTCTGCCTGCTGCCCCAACACGCCTCTTGGGCCCAACAGGACCATCCCCAGGAGAGGTGCTCGCACCACTCACCCTTCTCCCGGTAGCAGAACGCATCCCAGGTCTCACTCAGGTTGCTTCGGGGGCCGTAGTCCACGATGCCCACTCGGTTAGCCCCACAGCTGGGGTTGGGGTAGGCCGTGGGGTATCCGGCTGTGCCATTGTCCAGCCAACCCACCAAGCACAGATGGAATCCCATCTACAAGAGGAAAATGAACGATTAGATTAAAACCAATATCTCTGCCCCGATGCACACTCCCATTGTGCAGCCTGAGGCTACTGTCCCCCAACACCTAAAGGGCTGGCCACTGCCAGAGATCCCGTCTCAATGTGACTGGCAAGACCCACCAGCCCTCCTGGTTTCATGGATGTAGATGAAGCCAACAGGGCCCGGCAGGTCGCCCGCCCACACCTCACGGGCTTGCTACCGCTGGACTGGGCGTGGGGAGAACACTTCATGCCCCCGCCCCCCGAGGTGACGGAGCCAGCCCCTGCCCGACCTCTGCATCCCTGCCCTGACCTGCTGTGCTGCCGCGAGCTGCTGGAAAGTGGCCAGGGAAGCACCTTCTGCGGCACAGGCCTTCTGAGCCTGCTCGTAAGTGAAGTCGTACTTTTTTCGGGGTGACTGCAGATGAAATACGCCCATAGTCTTATCTGCAAAATACCAAGGCCAGGGAGCATCAGTACGGTAGAGAGCGAACAGCCTCCCTGGGGCAGTCGCGTGGGTCCCTTGTGTGGGCACAGGCAGCCAACGGAGGGTGCTCTGCGCTGCACGGGACGGTGGGATGTGGACAATGCTCAAGTGAGGGCAAGGTGGGATGGAGCATGACTTCCTCTGAGCTCCTCGCCTTCTGAGAGGGAGTCACTGCTTACTGGCAGTGTAATCCCACCAGAGGCCGTCTCACACGTCACACAGGAGCAGACAGGGATGGCTTGTCCTCCCCGTATGACGTGTAGGGGAAAACCAGACCAAGCTACAGAGCCAAGTCCCTGGCCCCTTGGCCATCCCACCCTCCAGCCCTCCTGAGGCCAGAAGGTGAAGGATGAGGGAGAGTGACCTCTCCATGGAACAGCAGCCCTGGCACTGCCGGGTTGAGCACGCTCACCATGAAAGTGCAGGTCGGTGCAAATGGCCTCCCGATGGCACTGCCCGTTGTCTTCCAGGCACCGGTCCGTGGGCGGCACAGCCTCTTCCAGGCACTGGATCCCATCACCGATGTAGCCCTGCTTGCACTCACAGCGCCTCTCGTTCTGCAGCACAAAGGAAGGATGGCATTTGTGTAAGTGCAAACACGCAGATGAAGGCTGGGGAACCTTGTACTCCTAAGAAGACAGGGATGAGCCTTCAGAACACCTCCACAGCCCACTGGGACTGCGACAGAGCTATGAAAAGCCACACAGCCTCTGTCCTGCCCCCGCATCCAACTGAAAATGAACCAAAAAAATGTCGCATTGAATCCTTGTCATGTGCTGTTTGAAAGACAGCTGAGCTTTAGGGTATGCGGTTCATGATTCTTGCACTACATCGTGCTCCCAGTCCCATCTTCTGGCCTGCAATGAGCAACTCTGGTTCTTCTCCAAAAATGGCCAGCATTGGCCATCCTGGAGCCCCCAAAACAGTCCATAAATGCCACGACTGACACAACTTATGTCCCTTAGACAGAGGAATGGGGAAAAATGACCTCAGCATAGCATCAGCAGTACAGTCACCACAGCCAGGCAGCAGAAGGAGGGCATGGCTCCTGCCTGGCAGCAACAGCCTGCAGGATGAGGACAATAGCTGAGGGGACCGGAGAGGAAGGGCAGGCCTGGGGACTGCAGTGACAGGGGACACTGTCACATTGCTGTCCTCCAGCAGCCTGACGCATGCCACAGCAGCCACCTGCGCTGTGCTCCCAGGCACACAGGTCTCCCTGGACCTAGGGGTGTACTCACCGGCCCGGTGCTGATGCAGTTGGCGTGCTCGCTGCAGTCCCCGTTCCTGCCATCCGCACATCTGTCGATGGGGTCGCAGACGTAGCCGTCACCTCCGTACCCAGGAGCACAGGCACAGGAGACGTTCACTCCAACCTGCGTGCACTCTGCGTGCCTGGCACACCCCCCGTTGTCCTGGCTGCACATGTCAATCACTGCAGGGATAAAAGCGTTAGGTAAACTAAGACACCCTGCGAGGTGTCCTGGTGGTCAGTCTGGCTGTCCTGCCAGTTGTCACACCAATATGGCCACCAGGAGATGGTCACTTGTTGTCTTGCAGTGTTGCCTGCTCTCCCCTTCACTCACCACCCCGCCATCCTGTCCCCTCGTGGCTCCCCCCTACCTGAGCACGTTCTCCCATCTCCTTCGTAGTGTAGGTTGCATTCGCAGAGGTTGCCCGAGCGGCAGACGGCCTGGGGGTGGCACGGTGGAGAGCAAGTGGGCGTCATGACTGAAACCAGAACACACAGGGGTCAGAATGATCTAAGAGCTGCATCACAGACATGGCTGCCATCGCCAGCCTCTGCCTTAGGCCCCCTGCCCCACGCTCCCCTCTCTGTCCCCCTGTGCTTTTCTGCAGATGCCTTGCCCCAAACCCAGAGAACTGTTACTCTATCAGATACACCTCAGGCCTTCACCTCACCCTCGAGCTCTCCTTGGAGCACCTCTGAGCTCAGGGACTTGTTCATGATTAAGTGGAGCTTTCCTTCTCCTCCTCACCACCCCAGCCCTTGTGAAATTCAACAGCATGGGCCAGACATCTCAGGATGAGCCTTTCAACTGAGAGCTCCTTTTTGGAGATATTTCTGACCGGCTGCTTGAACAATCCAGCTGCTGGGAAAGCAGCCATATGGCACCGGGTTCCAGGGAACAGAGGGTGGTGGGGCTTGGCATTCCTCACCTAGTCTGATTTCACAGCGGTCTCCAGTCCAGCCCTCGGCACAGAAGCAGAAGCCATCGCCATGCAGTCCTCCATTGCACACGCCGTTCTCAGTACAGTTACACTCTGTGAGGAATGGATAAAAACACTGTCACTGCATCTGCCTTGGTGGCAGTGAAAGGCTCTGCTCTGGCCATGGGACAGCCGTGTGGCAGAAAGGTGGCTTGTGTGGGCCGTGCAGGAAGGCAGGACTGGCAGTATGGATGCATCCCTTCCTGTTGCTGCCAGCCCTGCCACCCCCCCTGCAACACGCACCCTTCACAGAGGAGGGCAAGCCTCAAACCCCCATCCCTCCCCTCCCCTGGGCATTTCTAGAGCTGTGCTTTTCACTCTGAGTCCCTGCAACCCAACAGCCATCAAAAACGTTCCTGGAGATGCCACAAAGCCCAGCTTAGGGAACAGGGAGCTCCCTTTTCCTTGCCTTTGCCTCACAGGAGCACAGGTCATGTGGAACACGTCCCAGGAGATGCTCTTTCTATACAGAGTTCATCACGACTTACAGATTTGTCCCCCAGCCCAAAATATGTCCTAACGCTTTCTGCCAGACTGGGGCTCTCAGCTGTGTGTGACAAATGAGTTTTTGACCCCAGGGCCTCAGCACAGAAGGGCTCCTGGCACATGCAACCCAACCTTCTCAAACTACAGCTGGAGTGGATTCAGACAGCAAACTATGTGTGCCCAAATGGCTGTCCTGCCGAGAGCCCGCAGAGGGATGTCCCCAGCCCCAGAGATCTGGCCCGAGCGTTACTGGGGCTGACGCATACGTGGCCGCACTGACTCCCATGCTGTAACTGCAAAGGGGTCAGCCCAGCGCCCACCCCCTCTTTGAGTAGCACCATGTGCCGCAGACACCTCGGCACAAACCCTCTGCACTGCTGCTGCCCCGCGGGCGGAAGGACTCTCACCTCGGCAGTCTGTCCCGTATCTGCCCGGCGCACACAGCTCACAGCTGGTCCCCACGAAAGCCTGGCTGCAGTTGCATCTCCCTGAGCCACCAATTTTGTCGTTGCAGGTGCCACGGTTACCGCACGGCGCCTCCAGCCCTCCCGGGCACGCTGCAAATGAGGCACCTTAGTGAGGCTGTGGTGACAACGTGACCCTGTGCTGGAGGGGAGCCTCGGGCTGCATGAGCTGCCGTTTATGGGGTGCTTGGCCCACAGAGCCTGCTCGGCAGTCCTGGGAGTGCTGGGGACACCCCATGACAATAAACCTTAGGAATGGGGGCAAGAGAGACAAATTTGGTATAGCTTCCAGCCTGGGATGACCCTCTGCTCCAACAGACTGAGTTTCTGCTGGCCCAACCCATGCTAACCTGGCAGCAAAGTCACCCAAGGACCTGAAAACTACCCACACACAAAGTGCAGAGGGCAGATGCCAGGGGATGGTTGAGCATCATCAATATCTTGGGGTGAGTGACATGTCTGACAGCCACTCCCCACAGCCCTGTGCCCCGGGCTCTCCATGGGGACACAGGTTTCTCCAAGGAACAGGAATTTCCTGTTATACCATCCACACACACTCCTAGGGGTTCCCTGCCTGGGGTTTTGCCCACCTTTCCTTGAGGAAGCACATCCGTGGACACCAGCCATCTGTGCTGAACCAGAAATGCCACCTTCCCACAAGAGAAAGGGCTGGGGTGGGAAAGGGTCACACGGCTCCTTACCCCAACAGTCCCGGCCGTAGTGGTTTGCACAGCACTGCGGGACCCACTGGGTGGAAACGCAGCTCCTCCTGCAGCCTCGTTTCAGAGGCCCCCTGGAAGAGAAGTGTCTTCTGAAGTCCCACGGGGAGGGCGGCCGCAACAGGGAGTTGCGGTGAAACAGAAAAGTGTTTCTCAACAGCTGGTTTCCGTAATAGTAGCAGCGCCTGGTTCCCCCCTGCGAGGAAACAGGCAAAACATAGAGTTTGCCACATTGGTCACTGACATCTCTCCTTGACTTCTTTTGTGCCACTCATTCAGTTTGATGACAGGTAACAGAGACTTCCTAACATGTGATGGGACTGGTGGCAGAGGAGCCACCAATGTAACTCAGGGATGTGCCAGAAGCCTGGCAGAGAGACAACGGGTGACACAGTGAGAATGGGGTACAACCACAGCCCCCCAGGGCTGCTCACCATCTGATCCCTGGTCCACCTCAAGTGGCCAGCCCATGCTCTTTTGCTACAAAGCACCCAGAGGAGCCCCCAGTGGTGCTACAGGGGCCCCTGCAGCCGCTGTCACCCATGTAGGGATTGACCACGCAAAGACCTTTGGAGCCCCCAGCTCCATGTTGCTCAGCCCAGCTCCTGCCCTATGGGACCACATGAGTTGGGGCAAGGCATGGACAATGAGACCGAGATAAGGGACTCGCCACACGCAGATAGATGTGCCTTCATTTTGCTGCTAAAACACGAGGGGTGTGTGGGTATTGTCATCAGCCCCTAACAGGCCTCCTTGGTGACAAAGCTGAGAGCTTTACCCGTTGAACGGAGCCAGCAGGGCAGGGTGGCTCAAAGCCACAGAGTCCGCAGCTCTCCGTAGATCCCTGTGGAGGGGAAAAAGAAACCCCGTAACAACTCAATATGTGCTTCTGCCTCTCTCGGCTGCTCAGAGCTCTGCCGAGGAAGAGTAGCAAGCTCTCCCAACATCCCTCTTCCCAGGCATGGGGCTCAACAGATCCTCACTGGCCTCACTGCAAGTGCTCACCTGCAGCTCAATGAAGCGGAACTCATCACAACGAGATCCCAGATCCGGTGGCTCCAACAGCCTATCGATGCCATAAGCAATGCCCCCATTGAATTCCATGTGCCTCTGGATAATGGTGGCATCACCGTTCCCCACCAGAAGCTCACCCTACCAGAGGGGAAAAAACAACTTGAGATCCTGGCACATCCTACACACTGGCTGCACCACCCAAAAGTTGCCCTTTTTGGCTGCCGTGACTTCTCAATCACCCCAAGAACTCTCCAAAATCTCTGTGCTCATGTGCTTGACCACACTTCCCAATTGCCAGTTTTCATGGCCATGAAAACTAAGAAATGGCCTCTGTCCATGCAACGCGTGCTCTGTAAAGGTCATGGCATCATGTGGTTTGCTTTGCGAGCTGGTCATCGAGAAGTGCATGTGCAGGTACCACACGCCTCCACACTTTCCTGCCAGCTGGATACAGAGTCTCCAGCCTCTACAGGCTCAGCTGGAGCCAGGGGAATGGGGCAGCCCAACGCTGTGCTCACTTCCTGCCAGTGACCACCACAGAGCCTCAGTTGCCCTGTGGCAATGCCCAAGGAGACTTGCTCAGTGGAAAGCCGAGCCCAGCATCACCATCACTCACCACGTGGGTTTTACTGCAGCTGAATGAGATGGTGGAGCCGTGCATGGTCCAGACGGATTCGATCTGGGGCACGTTACCAGCCACAATCTAAGCGGGGGAAAAAGAGGAAAGTGAAGAGAGAGACAGGCAAAACTGGCAGTTCATACTTGTAACAGGATGCTGCCTGGTGAGGACAGGGCTGAGCAGCCACACTGAGAAGGGGTGTGACATGGCAGCACATGAAGCTGGTGTGGGTGGAACAGCGTAACTATGCTGGGTTAGTCCCAGATTCCTGAGCAGTGAGAGGCCAGTGAGTGTAAGCAGACCCTGGTTTTGCTCAGCTGGGTTTCCCTTGTTCATTCCCTTACAGATCCTGTTTGTGAGCCTTGTGTTGATGCTCTGGCGGCGATGTGGCCTCCCCAAGAAGCTGAAGACAGAAGGTTTCAGCTCAGCCATACTGCACCAAAGGTTCACAATGAAGCAGTAGTTGCCTAAAATGCTCAAACAACTTTGGGTCTTCTCAAGACAATTAAAATGCTGCACGTTCTACAGCAGCAAAATATTTGGCAAGGTCACTCTGGTGTAACCATAGGCAAGCGGTGGCACCACATGTGGCCTTGGGAGGTACGAGCCTGTTTGTTGTCACATTTACCTTTGTGTCCCTGATCATGTGTGCTTTGAGGTAGGAGGCCAGCACGTCCCGATGCTCTCTGCGGTACAGCCACTTCTGCCTTTTCTCCGAGAGGGCGTTAAACGCAGCATCTGTGGGCCACAGCATGGTGAAGGGTCTATGCAGAGGGTCACTAATCAGTGGCAGCAGCTCGGCGTCCTGTCCAAGATAAGAGGGGATACAAAGAAAAAGCCACAAGCCAAAACTGAACCTGCCCCTATACACGCCACCTCCCCACAGAGCAGCAGGAGTCAGGTCACTCACCTGCAGCAGCTTGCTATAAATGGTGTACCCAAAGGCCTCAGCCACTTCCGTGATATTTTGCTGCAGAGGGAAGAAAGCAAACAACTGTTGCTAAGAGGTCCTCCTCCAGGACCCAGGGCAGCAATGCAGGGGAGAAACCAGATGGTTAACAACTACAGTAGATAAAAACAAATTAATCTCTGTCATCATGCTGCTGGATTTGTCCTGGCGAGTGCTGGCATTCGGCAACTGCCACTTTTCTGATTCACCCTGGGTAGATGCTGGTATAGCAGGAGCTAGGATGAATGTCAGCACTTTGTTGAGCTGTACAAAAATGTGTTATCTTTTATAAAATGCAGGATATATAAGCTCCTCGTACTTGTTTCAGGAGTACCAGAGGGACATTGGCAATCTCACGCTACAATCTTCTCTGCACTGGAAAA
This sequence comes from Rhinoptilus africanus, assembly GCA_013400135.1. Lineage (NCBI taxonomy): Eukaryota > Metazoa > Chordata > Aves > Charadriiformes > Glareolidae > Rhinoptilus > Rhinoptilus africanus. The sequence goes on along the minus strand of VXBO01010444.1, from coordinate 329,163 downwards.
CATCTGTCTAGATCCAGTACTGTTGCTCCCTGGTGATGAATCACAGCTCCTGTCCCAAATATTGCTACGCTGCAAATGCTGTCACCTGCACTAGCCAAACCTGTGCCCTCAGACAACCCCTACACAGCTAGGAACAGGGAGGAAGAGCACCCTAGGTGGCCGTGGGCTGAGGGCTTACCAGGAACAGCACTATCACAGCTGTTGGGAGAAAGATCCTAGCCCTGCCCTGACCACCGCAGTTATCAGGGCACAGTCACTGCTTCGGCCTTACCCGTGAGATCGCTGAGGAAATGTTTCGGTCCACCAGGTCACTTGGAATGAGGATCTTGTTGATGAAATGAATGACCCCGTTCACGCCGACGATGTCACTCACGACCACTTTGGCTTCCTCATTGAGATAGATGCTATTCTGAGAGAGGAGGGATGTGATGAGGTGGTCACAGCCACGGCACCACTCAATGAGCTGTCTGCAGCAAGTCACGTGCCACAATCACAGTGGCCTTCAAATGACGGCAAAAGTGACATCCTGACATGTGGGACAGGGAAGGGATTTGTGGGAGAGAACTACCTCTTTCACTGTGATCTTCATTTTGTGGCCAGATAAAGATGTAAGGGCCTCCTGAGCTTCCAGGTCACTGGACAGCAATTTCTGGCAACCCACCATGTGGTAGCGAAGCAGGTCCCGGAGGAGACCTCTGCTCCTCCACTCCTCAAACTACAGACAGAAAAGAAGAATGAGGTCACACTGGGGCCACTTTGCCTTGCAGGAGGACCCCCAGACCCAATGAGGGAGACTTGGGTTGCCCAAGCCCCCTCTGACCCATCCCTACAGGAAAGCCAGTCCCCCTCAAAACACAGTGAATGCACAAAACCATTTGAGAGCTTTGGGAAATTTCACCCAGCTAAACAAAACCCACATTCAGGTCCCCTGATGGAGGACAAATGACCACATTGGCCTTGAGGAAGTGACGCCTGGGATATGTGGTCATTGTGAATTGTTCCTTTATTGGGTGTATGGAGGGCTGTGAGAAAAAGGTTGGGACTAGTGGTGTGAAGCTGCACAACATGACTCGTCAGTGGTGGTATTGGGATATTCCATTACACTGACACCAAAATGCTGTTGGTTAAGAAGCTGTGGCTTCATGAATAAGGATCTCTCCTCCTTCAGCTCTCCACTTGCACTAAAATGCCACTTGCTGGGACTTAAAGGAAAGGACCAATGGAAGTGGAATGGCAGGGGCTGGGGCAGAGAAAGAATAAGAGGTCTTCATCTGAGATACCTTGAAGCCTTGCTGTTACCAGCCCCTAATAGCCACGGGCATGACTGATTTGGTACAGTGTCTCCAAGGATCATGAGGCAGGGGCTCCAGTAAGGGTTTCCTTACAACAGGAGCCATGTCCACCCTTGTTCAGACTGTCTCTGCAGTGAGCCAGCATGCAAGCCTCTGCTCATACACTGGTGGAGAATGGGGGGTGCCTTTAACCCTCTGCAGTGCAGCCCCTGTGCTTCCACTCACTGGGCAGACAGCCCCAGAGGGGGCACTGCCACGACTGGAGCTTGCCAAACCCCTGACAGTGCTTGGGATGGAAGGACACTTACTGTCGTGGTGTTTCCTATGAAATCTGTCCGTGGGACAAAGACAGTGAAAGGCCCTGCCCCACTGAGCTCCTTGATGTTTTCTGCCTGCGGTAGAAGAGCATTTGTGGGAAGGGAAACAAAAAATATGGTTCCAGTTAGCAAGACCCTTTGCAGAAAACCTTAAATGGGATTTACTACATAGAGACAAGGACAAAGCTGTTTGTCACCAACCAGTATCATCTTAAAGAACACGGATGCATCTTCAATTCTTCCGAGCTCCTTAAACAAAGAGAAAGAGCTGGTGTTAGAGTCCCTTCCACTCGCTCCTGGCCAGCCAGCATGGCGACCTGCTCCTTCCACACCGGGTCACTCTCCCACCCCAATGAGACACCAGTTCTCCTGGTGCACCACAGTGATCTTTCTCTCCCTCCCTTGCCAGTGCCGCAGGCATGGATGATGTGGGGGTTACAAAGCAGGCAGTGACCTCTGCCTGGACCATTCACATCTTAGATGCTGCAGGATGGAGCAGAGAGAGCTGAAAGGTGGCTGCTTCTGCAGCAGCTGTCTCAGAGGTTTAACTGCCCCTGTGCTCATGGGACACCTTGAGGGCTTCACGCAACCTTCGATTTAACCTCACTGTGCTGCCACGACCAGCTCAGGGATGCTGTCCAGAGCGGCAGACAAGGCTTGGCAGGGCAAACTCCCTCACCTTACCACACTAACTTTCAGTAAGAGCAGAAGCACAGAACTGAGTACATCTCTCTTCTCCTGGCTCTGCTGTGGGGATGAGGGTTTTTATTTGACGCTACCAGAAAAGGTCACCAGTTTGCCCAATGACAGCCGTATTGGCAACAGAGCCGGAGATAGACTGCTGCTCTGCAGACTGGCTCTCAAGTCCTGGCATTGCCACAGGAGACACCTGCCCTGATCCCACAGACTGGGAGATGTGGGTTCCCTTGGGAAAAAACCCCAATTACTCCCATTTGCTTATAACATTAAGAAAACAGCTCCCTGGAGGTATGGCCAATGTTGCTGACAGAGCAGCCAAGTGTTCACATCATGACTCCCTTTGGAGCAAAGTCCCTTTACTGTGATTTTCACACCAAATACACCTACAATTTATGGACAGTTTGCCTGTCTCCACTCCTACACCACACACATGTCGATATGACACTACAGATCTGCTCACCTGCAGCTTACACTTGGAGGGGAGGGAGCAGTTTGCTGCAGGGCAGGGTGTCCAACACAAAAAATGCTGCACATGCTTCTCACCTGATATACTTTTCCATGGCAAGTGAAGCCATCTCCGACACTGTGCCAAGAGCAGGAGCAGTTTCGAGTGCCAGGGCCTGTGTACTTGCAGATCCCAAATGGACTACAGCCTCCGTTGTTCTAGCAAGAAAAGCGAAAGGCTTCCATGGAGGATCATCACCAACAATTTGAATGGCCATTTTCATGTGGGAGCTGCTAACTATATCAAGCCCAGTGGAAAGGAAACTATTCCTCCCATCCGTCTAATGCCTTAGAATAAACCTCTCCCAAATCCTCACAGGCTTTTCAGCACCAAATCCTCCCATGAAACAAGATTTCCGCACCTTACTTTGGAACCCAGAGTGATAACAAAACCCATGATTCAGAGAGACATTTTGACATGTCAGTGATGCAGTGAGCACAGGTTACTCTTAAGCTTTTGAGCATGTCCCACACAAATTGGGTGCAGTGAAACAAGCCAACATGCCTCCAACCCTACATCACTGTTTCCACACTGCTTCTCCCACAAGAGTGAGTACCAGCTGGCCAACATACTTGCACGTTGGGTTGAGAGGCAATGGAAACCAAACACACCAGGAAATCCCTTCGGCATGTGAAAAAGGAAGAGAGCCAGCTCTAAACAAGCAAGCTAACCCTGTTCTTTATGTTAACTGTTGGGAGAAAGGAACACTTCAAGGAACACTCTGGTAACAGCAAAATGCAGACATACCTGTTCACACAGGTTGATGGGGTTGCATTGGCTCACGCCATCCCCGCTGTAACCAGGAAGACAGTTGCAGGCAACCTGGAGGGAGAACAAACGCTCAATCTGAAACTTGGACCCAAAAATAAAACACGCAATGGACGAGCTGGATGGAAAGCATGTGGTATAGCACCCATTGCTACATTCATGAATAGCTATGCTTGTGCCAACAATAAATATAACCCGAGACTGCCTCCAGCCTCTGGCCAACAGAAAGCATCTGCTTTCAAGGAAACAGCAATCTTTTCATGGTCTTCCCAGGCAATTTTTCTGTGTGGAAGGTAATAAGCTCAAGGCAGCCCACTGCCATGGAAAGGATTGTCTCTGAGAATTACACAGCTGTGACAACCTCCATAATAACGTTGCCCTGACATCCATCTTACGTACTCACCTTCCTTGGGCCTGTTTTAATGCACTCTGCATTGGTGTGGCAGCCCCCATTGCTTTCGAGACAGAGATCAATTTCTGCAGCAAAACAATAAGGCCACATTATTGCTGAGGGCTGCAAAAGACAGATGGGAATTGGTGACCCAAAGAGGTTTTGGGAAAGCAACAGGGAGGACCTTCTTAGCTTGGGAAACATTTTAGTAGAAAAGTGACTTGTGATAGCAAAGGAATAGGGTACAACTGCAAGTTCTATTCCTAGCACAGTGGGTCTCTGAGTTGTGATAAATCCACCCACAGAAAATCCCACACCTGCGTGGGTGAGCTTTAAAGGATATGAGAGGACGGGACTCTCCCATAGCTCCATCTCAGAGCACCACTGTGGGAGACTACCCTCATCCACCACCTCTGGAACTTCCCATGACGTGCACCAGGGCAAGAAACCTCTCAGGGATCTTTGGTCTTGAGACCAAACCACTGGTCTGAGGCCATGCAGTGAGACAGGTGCCAAGGGCAGTGCAGGCTCTCTGCCCACTTTTGGGTAGCCCTGTGCTGGGACAGTGATGACCATTTTGCTAATTGTGACTTGGGAGAATGCTGAGCACATACCAACAGGTGTATATGTACACACATACACATACTTGTGCATACACCTCGACAAAAAGCTAAATAAAACACAGCCAGCTTTGAAAGAATTGTCTTTGAAATAATCACTGCATGAGCAGAGCGAAAGGAGATTTGAGTTATTCAACACTTTAGCCTGAAGTTTTAATGCTTTTAGTCTAAAATTCCCCTTTGCACAGATGATGCACTGCTGCCGTCACCAAAACATGCACTAAACACTCACCCATGCAGAGCGTCCCGTCTCCAGCGTAGCCTTCCTTACAAACACAGGTTCTCTCTCCTGGGGACACTTTAGTACAAACAGCGTGTGCGGAGCAGCCACCATGATTGATAGTGCATGGATCTATTTCTGTCACCACAAACAAGAGAAGCAGAATCAGCTCCGAGCATCTAGTTAAGAGGAACTGTGCCAGAACGATCATTCATCTCAACAAAAATCACAACATCTTATTAAAATCCCTTTGTTTTCCAAGGAAAGTGTGGGTCCTTTAAAAGCATGGGGCCTCATCTAGAGCCGAGAGAGGCCAGTCTAAAAGTCATGCTGAGCTGAAGTAACCCCCAAATTTGACTAAGAAGTGTTTATGTCACAGCATTTGCTCACTGAGGACTAATGGCTAGACCAGAAACACCATATTTTCCTGCACAATGTAAAAGGGTTTTTTTCCTTTTTTCCCCTCACACATTTTCAAACAAGGGCAATACTGAAAAGAAACTGTGATGTCTACAAGTGTTTTTATTTGACCGTTACAATTTTATTACCCTGAGTGTTTTTTTTTTTCTTGACTGTCTGGTTTGTAGACAAGGTTTGTATATAGCTCTAGAGCAGTATCCTGAAATCCTACTTCATTTTGTCACAGCTGCTGCTCTGCTTCTACCCAATTTCATCATGGCCAAAAACAGGAGAAGCACAAAATACTAGGGAATCGAAGCATCCATATTCCAGGGATTCATGGCCAAAGTTTTTAAATCTCTGCCACTGCTGCTGTGACACTAGAACTAAAACAACCCATTCATGTGAATCTCTCTCTGTAAGCAATAAGCTCTGCCCTGCTACACTTGCCTCCCTTTTTATCCCTCTCTCCAGGCTCTAGCAACAGCAAGAGCAGCCCATGTAAAGCTCTAGACTGGAAAACCTCTCTACCAAAGCATGACAGAGTTCATGGTGGGTGGCTGAGAGGAGAAGGATTTGAATGACCTTTTCCCTGGCAACGTCACACCGTTTATTTCACAAACAAAACCCTTGTCTCTGTGTAGCCTCAACAGCTGTTTCCAAGCCTTGAATCCTGACCACACTTGCTGGACATACCTGTGCAATGGGTTCCATTCCCTGTGTATCCAGCAGAGCAGGAGCATGTAGGTGGGGAATCTGCAGAACTATTGAGGCAGCTGAAACAAGAAAGGGATAAACAATTCCTGATGACACCTCCTGATTTGCTCTGCCAGTGGGCAACACCATACAAGCCTGGCATGTGCATAACTTGCACCACAATTCCACCTTCAGGAGGAACATGCTTGAAGTTTCTGTGTATTTCTTTACGGTCTCAAACACTCAAGTCACTCTGGCCGGGAAGCTGGCATCCAGCTTCACACCTTGCACAGTGCACCTTCACCATGCCCATATGCTTCTGCATGGTACAAAAGAGATGGCTGGGTCTGAGTACTCCAAAACAGGAGACCAGATAATGGATAGAGAAGGCATCACAGCCCATCAGCCTATTTAATTCCTTGGTGGGGGCAGGCAAGACAGAAAGGGCTTGTAAATGGCTGCTTGATTTGCTCCATGAATAAGGCCAGCCTTGGAGTACCTCGGAGTCTTTGCTTTCTCCCATCCACACATGCAGAAGGAACTTGGAAAGAATTTATGCTCAGACAAAGTCTTTGGGAAAAGTAGATGGCAGCTCAGCACCAAAGAGAGTTCCCAGGATGGAACTCACATTTATGCACCTTTAATGAGCAAGCACCTCCTCCCAGCCCTCTGTGAAGCCCTAAACACAGAATCTCCTCTATGTAAAACTTGTACAAACACACATGGCTTTCTGAGAACGACCCAGTCCCTTGTCTGTACTTACTTGGCCATTTGATGGCAAGTGTTATTGCATAAGTCGATCTCAATTACTGCAAAAGAAAACACAAACGTGACTTGGCATTTTCAATTTAGCACTTGCTGGGGCCATTTCTGCCATCTAGAGTAAAGGACCCTGCAAACAGGCTCATTGCCACACTTGTGGCTCCCTGACTGATGACGGGACACACCAGCAGTTATGCTAATTCTCACGTCCTATGTGGCAGCAGGAAAACCTCATGGGGTTTATGTTCTGGCACTTTGCAATGGAGTGAATTCCATGTTCTCTGTCTGAGCTAACGGTTCAATTTGATCCTACCTGTATGGCCTCCACATTGCTAGGAATGAAACAAGGACTGAAACCTCATTAATCCAGACATATGGGGGCATTTGGCTTTTCCCCATTTGAAGCAAAAAGATGAACCTGTTTCATGCTTACATTTACACTATTTAAGACAGCTCCAGTCAATCTCCATTTCTAAATGCCCCCAAATCATTTGACTTCACTACAAAATCAGTCTTTGTGTGCAAACCTTTAAATCCCAAAGTATTTAGGAGCTCAGGTTACTCCCCACCCCAATGCTAATCCCAGGAACAACCACCTTCAATAAATTACTTTGACGCACAATGACTGATTCGTTGAGAACTGCAGACCATGGCCTGAGCTCACCTAAATCAATCTGTGAGCAGAAAAAGTGACTCAGCAAACACACTTTGGAGGTTTCAAACCAAGTCCTGCCACCTTCTTAGGCATGTAACAGGAGTCATGGTCATCCCAATCTGGCTGGGAGCTTTTACCTCTCTCCCAGGGTGAGGGGCTCTTCTTGAGGTGCCTCAAATCTCAGTGGGGACAGAAGCAGGTCATATGCTTTTCCCTACATGAATTTCACCCAAATAACTCTGGGAGTCATGTACTGTTGGCAAGTCACACCACAAATTCAGCTTGTGTGCAGGAATGAGCTAGCAGAGGCTGATAAGCTTTCGGGGGTGATGAAAAGCACATGCAACTGTGGTCACCCTGCTCAGCTAACACAGAATTCTCTGCCAAAAAAAGCAGTATTACACCCCAGGGCCTTTCAAACACACGTACTTTCTTGGCAGGTAGGGCCCTTCCATCCTGGGAAACACTCGCAGCTCCCATCCCCTTGCAGTCCGTCGTTACATATGCCATTGTCACAGGCACATTCTGCAGGGGAAATGTAAACACTCATCACTGTCAAACCAATCACATCTCACAAGTAGAGTCTTGCTGCCATTTCGCTGGCTGCTCTGTTCCTAATCCAACACATCAAACTGCCATAAAGAAAATGTCACAGGAGTATCAGCTCTTGTTCCCTCGCTATTAGGCCAAAAAGCCCAGGAACAGACCACTCGCCTCTACTTTCTGTAGTTTAGGTGGCAGCAGTATAAGCAGCATAACACAGTCAGTAATGCCTTGGTTTGAGGATGAAAAATGGGGCCACTCCTCTGGCTGACCACAAATACTTACAAGCTTCCCCCTCTTGGTGGCCCACCATCTCTGCCTGTCTCAGAGGTCTTGGGTCATTTCCTCCCTCCCACCACCCCTCCTGAAAACTAAGAGGTGTCCACTTTTCTCCCCTTGCAAGCAGGGTGGTAGAGACAAGCTGCAATAGCCATCAGTGTCACCTGATTTGCAATCAGCTCCGTATCGGCCCACTTCACACATTTCACAGGCAGTACCGTGGAAACCCTCCAGGCATCGGCATTCTCCACTGCCATCGATGCCATCCTGGCATTCCCCGTTCCCGGAGCACCACTGGCCTGGCTTCCCTGGGCACATCTCGCACATGTGTCCATAGTAGCCGGGGCAGCAGACAGATCTCTGAAGAACCAATAAGAACAAGTTGGGGTGAGCCATCTTGTGAAGCACAGACAAGGTACAGCTTTATGGTGGAAGCTGCTCTATTCCTTTAACTATGTGATAGCCATAATTTCTGATGATACAGGAAAAGGCGAGATGTGCGCAGGTAGGATAGAGTGAACCCCCTAAAATGGTGTGTTCTGTTGCCCAGAGCTTCATTTAAAGGTCTGCACTGCCCTTGAGCAACACTGGCCATTTGGTGAGTAACACAATGTTCAGTCCTGTGCCCATCGAGTCAGTCTCCTGCCTGTGTCCTTACTGTGTCCCACCAGTGAGAAACTGTTGGGCAGAGAGAGGCTCTGACAAAGGTGATTTGGTTCAAAAGCCTGATTTAACTCTTCTTTCTGTGTCTACCCACAGAGAGAGGAAACCATGATGGGACCAGATGAAGAGAAACGTCTAACAAAGGAATGCAGAAGAGTTCAATAAGATACAAGTGCTGACTGAAGCTCTACATCTGAGTACTGTATGTCCAACTCCCTCTCTCCCTTCTCCTCAATCTCCCATTGCCACTAAACTTACTACAGAGATGCTTCAATACCTGTAAGAGCTCAAATACACACAAGGCTTTCTTTTACCATTTCCCTCTTCAAGTGTTTTCTCCTAGCCACACATTTTCACATTTTGTGAACGTGGTAGGGTCCATAATAGCTGCAAGACCTTCTGCTCCTCACTTTGGTTTGTCTCCAATTAGTCATCAGTTATTCAGGAAGGCACATGCACAAGTGAAATGCCATCATTCATGCCTCATTTCCTTAGGAAACCAGACTACAAACATTCAACTCCTTCTCTTCCTCTGCAGGACAAACCCCAAAGCAACAATACCAAAGCAGCAGACCATAATCCATCACTGTGCAGACATTTCCGCAGGTTTGTTTTTTCTCCAGTGCCCTCTATCTCCAGGATGGAGAGCGACTCCCAGACAAGCCCAGTCTCAGCTACGCAATGGCAAAACATGCAGCCAGGACTTTAGCACAGGCTGTATTTCCATGGCTGTACTTCTAATACCCGGCTTGCTCTTGTTAAAATGAATCTGAGGCAAATGTTTTTCTTACCAGAGAAACTTTTGCACAGGTGAAATGGCAGCCAAGTATTTCTGTATCCCCAGAGCGTAACTCACAGCGAGCAAGATTCTTGCTTCCTGGCACTTCCTGCAGATATAATTAACATACATACAGATAGAAGATATTGCAATATTTAGACAAACATTGTACATTTTGGCACATATGGCAGTGTTCTTGCAGAGGAATAATGCTTTTTACCCTATAGGAACAGCCCTAAAAATCTGGACTATCCAGAGCTGAAGACCAATGAGGCATCTCTAGATGTGAGGCCACCACACAGAGGCTATTTTGTTACCTGCCAAATCCATGGTATACACGTCACTGTGAATACTGAGAGAAAGTAACGGGAAAATTTTTGGCATAGAGTAAAGTAATGAAGCCTAAGAAGCCAGATGTGGCTGCTAGGCAACTTATAGCCAGCATGGAGATGAAATGCTTAATTGTTTTTCTCTCTGGAAATGTTTCTCACTCACGCACAAACAAGCTGCAGGCACAACCAACCCATCTAGGTGAACAAATCAGTGGTCCAGGCTGGGAAATTACTATTGCACTTCTAAATTGGCTCTCCTTGATGATGGTGTCAGAAGAGTAAAAGACGAAAAAAAGACTTCTCTTCCCTCCTAAGGGGGAAAACTCCCCACACTGCATGCTCTCAAGGGCTCCTGAAATTCAGGCAAAGCCTGGCCAGCTCTGTAAGGAGCCTCATGGTTTATGTTTATGTTTTTCCTGCGTAAGCCTCCATTGGCTTCTGCTTTCTCTTACAAACCCAGACAACAAATGAGCCCCAGGGGACTCAAGGGCACATTTTTTGAGGTATCGAGATGACATCTATAGAGCAATAAAAGGACATCAAAGTACTATCTGCAAACAGTCTGTGAGATGTCACATGAATCAAAGACTCACCACAAGAACTGATCCAGGTGGACACTTGATCCCCTTCTCACACTTGCCGCATCTTGACTAGGGCACAGAGAACAGGACAAGTCACATATGTGCCCTCCACCCATGTCACACCAAGACACTAATCTTGAATTACAAATGGTGCTGTACAGGCTGCTGGCTGTGACAAAGACAAAGATGCATTTATCTCTGTGGCTCAAAACACCAAAAGAAGAAAAATCATGATGCATGACCCTCAGATCCTGGCTGCTATCAAAGGCTTCACACAAGGTCTTATTTCTGCACTCCAGTGGTGTACACAAGGTCTTACTTCTGCACTCTAGAGACTGTATGACAAAACAAACCAGAAGAGATCATGTTACACCTTTCCTGAGTCTCTCAGCTCGGGTAAAACTTTCTGTAGGCCTGGAGTTCCTTCCCACAAGGCTGCAAATACTTTTTTCTTATCTGTAACAAGGCAGGCATACCTCAGTCTGACCCTGCAATCTTCAGATGGCCATGAGCCACAAGATACATGCAGGCTGGATGTTGGCCATGACTCCCAGAGGGACCATAGCATTTCCTAGAGGAGCCTGTGGTCATGCCATGCAAGAACTGGGCTGGATTCTCCATCCACAGCTGAGTATCTGGGAGTCCCTGCACCAGCCTGCCCCATGGCAGACACTGTGAGAGAGCCCCAGCAAGTGAACTGAATGTGATCTGCACAAGAGCTGTCGATCTGCTGCATTAGAAGTACAGAGTCTGAGGCTAGGAGGTGCTAAGTCTCCATCACGCCTCATTTCACGTGAGGCTCATGTGGGGTCAGACCACAAGCTACTGTCTCGTTCACATGGAAGAGACAAGGTAGGTTGTCTGCTATTCATCAGTTTGGTTCAGCAGGCAGAGAAACCCTGTGAAATGGTGGTCACCTCCTTGGTAATCATCATTACCTTTTGTATGGTGGTGGTATTGGCAGTGCAACGGTTCTTCTGTATCTGGAGGACCTGTGAAACGCCGATCAACATGCCATTCTTTGTCTCAAGAAATTTTCCATCCAAAGGAATATTATTGACAAACTTCTGCAAAGGAGAAAGAAATGGCTGAGACGATAACCTTCAACTTCTTTTGCATGGATTGCTTGACAGCTGTTGATAAACTGTAGGCAAACTGTAAGGGTGTATCCAGCCACCAGCCTTAGAGAGTGATAGGTCTAGCCAGGTCAAATGGCAGGACAGTCTTCCTTACTTACCTGGGTGCTGTTTTGATAAAACATTAGCCAGTAGGAGAGTCCTAACATGCTGTTCTTATGGATTCCACTTCTCAAGTCCATGGGCAAGAGCTTCTCTCCCAGCACAACATGGTACTGCACTGTCTCGTTGTCCTAAATCCACAAAAAGCCCAAATGTTAGGATGCTTTTGACTTCCTAGACTACAATTCAGTCAGAGGTATGGCATGAGAAGAGTTCCTAAGCAATCTGTAACAGCTAATTAAGCTCATAGAGCCTAGTAACTCCCTATCACAGATGACTGATCACACTCGATGAATCTGTTACTGGATGAAGTCACAAAAGTTTTTTGGAAACTTTCAAAAGATTCAAAATTGCCCTAGATATGCCACAGCCAGTCAGAAAGGGGAACATGTTGCGCTATCTATCCACATTTAAATCTACTCAGAAATTTACATGTGGAGTCCATATATTCTTTCCAGATTTCATTGCAACATCCCAGGAGACCCTCTCATTTCTCTCTGCCACTTTTCTCCAAGCTTTTAGCACCAGATATGCTTCTCCTCTCCATGCCCAAATCCACTGAACTCAAGTTTATGATCTGAGAGCATACACGACCCTGCACTTACTGCAATACGTATTCAAACTGCAAGCAAGCAGTGAGCTTACCAATTGTGTCACATTGGCAGCAAGGCAGTAGTCCTCAATGGAATTATTTCCAGGAACAAAAACTGTATATTTTTCAGAGGATTCGATTTTTCCAATGAGCTGGTATTGCTAAAAAATGTCAGTACAGTAACATTAGCAATTACACTTGTACTCACTAAAGAACAAACCACACGTGAAAACAATTACAAAGGCAAGAGTGCTAGAAGAAATGCTTGAAAACAGGATATAGAACTTCTACTCAGTTGCACATATCTAATTGCCTGTTCCTTCTCCTGGGCTGACATAAATGCAGCTTCTCAGTTATGAACAGCCCTTCCTTCTCCTCTAGGTTTCTCTGCCCTGTACAAGCATGACAGCACCTGCGGTAGACAGGTCGTCTCCCACTGTAATATACCAATGATACAGAGATCCAACTGTAAGTATATAACTCTTCGGCTGCTCAAAAGAATTTTCCTAGAAGATCCCTCATGAATAGTAGGAAACAGGTGGTCTCCCTTTTCTCACCAGGCAGTCCCAATTTCAGTCGACCCGTACAGGATAAGGTGGACATTTGCTCAAAAGACAGTTAACAACAGCAGTGCTCACCTCAACTGCTTACCTCTAGCAACTCCCTGAATGTGCTGAATGAGGCAACTGTCTCAAGCTGTTTTTGCAGACCTGGAGGACTCGGTGGGATATCACCTGAAGGCGGAAACAAAACCTGTGGAAAAAGTAAGTTCATAAGCAAGGTTGGGCAAGGGCCTGTGGGGGAAATCACACTAGACTCCTGTCCTGCTTGCAAGAAAAGCAATTAGAAATGGCCTCATTTTACACAATTCTGCAATAGCCTTAACTCTTCTGTCAGCGAAGAGAAGAGGAACTGCCCTCTGGCTTGTCCTGGAGACAAAGATTTTAAACATTAAACACTGCTGCACAGGAAACATCTGTCAGGACCTTGTGATAACCACATGTATTTTTGCCACTATATCTCTTCCTAACTGTCCAGACATGTATTTCTCCTTGGGCCCATCACAGATGCTGCAACACAAACCTGCTGCTACATCTGCAGCATTTCCCAGTATCACCTGTACCAACATACCTTACTGAGGACATGAATAATGCCATTGCTGGCAGGGATGTCACTGACAACTATACTCGCGTTCTGGATGGTTAGTACCTGAAAAAGAATGAGAGGGAGAACCAAAAGGATTAGAAATTGCCAAAGAAGTTCGAAATAAATATATTGTTTGTTCAAGGTTGCACATGATTGATCTGGGTACAATTTCTGAAAGATGTCTGAGTTTGAGGACATCAGCATCCCATCCAGGCTCCCCATGGGATACAGCAGCTCTTGAGCAGCTGAATTTGGTCCTGGTAGACATGCATTATGTACAAAACCCTTACGCCATTCCTGGTGTTTATCCGCCATCTGGTTTGAGGGTTGAGAGTGGGTAATTCTGGCCTGTCGTATGTTTTGAGCTTTTCCTCAGTGAAGACACCTTCAAGAAAGTGGGCCCTGAAGGGAAGAAAGGCAAGTAAAGAAAATATCAGGGCACTGTTTGTAATAACAGGGAGGTAAGCCCATACCACCCAACATTCATGCTGTCACATGAAGTAGGTAAACATGTGGAGAGAATGATGGAGGGAATTGTCCTAATGTCATCTGCATCTACATGACAAGGAAAATCTCTGCAAATACATGAAAAATAAACCCATGTCCCATAGCCTGTGATCTGTTATGTTTTAAATGCCTACTAAATTCTTTGCCTGATGAATATTGTTTATGTATTTATCTCAACATAACTCTTTATTGGTCTTGTACAAGCAGAAATCCAGCTCGTGACTTTGTTACTGTTGCTTGGCAATATAAAGCAAAGGCAGGAGTCTCCTTGTACCTGACTAAAAATGGCAGTATGTAGGGGGTCAACCAGAAATCTTTCTCAGTCTCGCTCATGTTTTTGATCGCGGCCTCCGATGGCACCAGGACAGTGACATTGGTTCCTGCTGGGATGCTGAAGAGAGATTTCTGTTGTCCAAAGCACAAAAATGAACAAATAAGACATGCCAGTGACACATCTACACTACAAAATATAATCAACAGTCATCCCGCGTACACTCCAGCAGCACAGCAGGGTCTCCTCCATGGCAGGTAAGTGCTGTTGACAATCAGTGCCATAGAAGCTTTAGCCAAAACAAGTGACACCTGTTTGCCAAGGTAAACCTGCTGCTTTAAGCCCTACTTTTGTACGTCAATTCATCTTCAAACCCATTCAATTATATCCATAAATCCTTTCTGAACCCTTAACACCAGTTTTGGGGGAGGCAACAAGGTTGTTCCTGGCAAAAACAATGTATGCAGCAGGACTGATGCTTCCACAGAGTTGCTGCAGTCTGCCTCTCTGCTATTGCCACACCGGAGATAGGGAAGCAGTAACAAGAAAAAAGAACAAATATACAGTCTAACTTCTCAAAGCATGCTATTCTGAAAAATAGCTATTATAATGCTACCTTTTTCTTTCCCTTCTGTGCTATTTTATGATGCTGGGCAGTTACAGATGATACAACCATTAAAATTAAGTATAACACAGTCCCAGCTTCCTCCAGTGTTAGAAACAAAGCCCCCAAAACATGCTTACAACCCTCACTCTATCACAGACTCCAGAGCTTTTCTACATTCCTGCTCTGTGACAATTTCTTCTTCACCCATTTTGTTTTCCTCTAATGAAAAAGATAAACAGAGCTGCTCTTTCTCTAACAGCAGTGTTCACAGAGATTTCACTTCTACCAAACTTACCCATGTGGGCATCCCGTGGCTGTTCTTACCTGAAGCCACTCATAGAAGCCTGCGAAGTGGTAATTCTGGGCCAGTTCCTTCCAAACAGAAACAACAGGAGGGTTACGCCTGCTGAGCACTGGGGTTGCAGGGCTGGGAGACCCAGGGTGGGGGAAAGGAGCCCTCTGCAGTATCAAATCTGGCAATAATGACTTAGACATTCCTCTCTCATCTCACAACCATTACAGGCACTGTGTATCACGGGGAGGGATGGGCACTCCTAAAACCATACTCCAGCCATTTAAAAAAATATTTTCCCCAATAAACAAACTCTTTTCAACTCGTCTGCAATTGCTCATGTTTACCAGGGACAGAGACTGAATCCACAATGGCATTTGATATTTCTAGTGACAGAAAATGGGCCTAGCAGCTCTGACCTGAAAAATTTTCCAAACAACAAAACGATGACTTATTGCAGAGGACGGACAGGGGTGAAGCAGCTTAGAAATCACTGCCAATGGTTTCATGAACACGTTGGTCTTGGCACCAGTTCTGTCTCTGTGGCCTTGGGCAGACAGACACATGTGATCTGCTGTCAGGTTGGTGCTGGGAGAAAGAGTCAACTCAGGTAACAGAGAAAAGGAAAGTAAGAGCAGAGCCATTTCTCTCCAGTCTCAAGATGACCTCAGATGTTTACTTTTTACTCACTTTTAGAATGTCCCCGTAGCATGTCACGCCATCCCCCATGAAGCCTTGAGGGCAAGCACAGGATCTCTCTCCTCCTCCAAGGGGTACACACACAGCCTGCAAATACAAGGAAAGGAGAAATTAGGAGAGCAAGCGCAGTGCTACACCTACCTAGAAAGTGAATTCTGGCCTCCCACAGTCTGGGCTAAAGGAGCACACACAAGCACCTTCCTCCTGTTGCCTTTATGCTGGCTCTGAATTTGTACCTCATGCAGCAAAGCCTAGGTGATGGCTTTGGTTGGGTGAACTCACAAAAATCAGAGGATCTGCCTGGGTAAATCAGAGATCAAAGCTTTACAACACCTCAGTGGCATGCCAATAAGATGATGTAATGTAAATCCTTGCAATTATCTTGATGCTGTGGCTGCAAAACCTCTGTCAGAGAGCAGAGGAACCTCCACTGCCATGCCAACCTTGGGACAGCACTTTAGCTACTCACCAAGTCATGGCAGCCACCGTTGTCCATGAGGCATGGGTTGATTGCATCACAGTTGTGGCCATCGCCAGCATAACCTCTCTTGCAGACACACTTGCTCTGCAAGAAAGAGACATTTCAATTTTATAGACCTGTCAGAGTATCCTCATTTGCTACCTGAAAAAGGCCTAAAGCAGAAAAACCTATTCTTAATTTATATTCACAAGTTTTCTTCCTGGTCCCTCAAGACCTGGAAATGTGGAGATATTTCCTCAGCAGGAAATGCCTGCCTCCTCAAGCACCTTGATCCCTTGCACTGCTTAGTTGTGGGAGGGTCACTTGAAGATGATGGTTTCCATCCTTGTTTTCAACTTTTGAGGTAATGTTACAGACTTAGTGGATGTGAGAAAGAGAAGAGGGGTTAATTTCAAAGCTTCCTGCTTTCAAGACAGCTGAGAGAGCACTTGCACATCTCACTAAAATTTGCTAAAGATTTGGCACCTTTTCTCAGCTCCTCTGTCTCAGTGGGGAGAAGCACCTTGAGAAGCAGCACCCTGAGAAGCCACCTCTCCTGCACGCCTTCCTCCTGTCTCAAGATGCCCGACTACCAGCCTGGCTCCCTCCATGGACTATCTGAAGAGCTGCACGTGCTTTTCTATATATTTTAACATTGCCCAGAGAAAATACTGCGATCTGGGAACAAGAGGACACAGCAATTGATGCCTTATACTGAGCTGTATTACGGAGTGTAGTCTCTTCCCTTTGTTTCATAAAAGTTTCAGAGTAGGGCAGCAGCCTCAAATCCATCAGTGCATCTCATCGCAAGCGCACGGCGGTTTTAGCTGCAGCCGGTGTTTCTGGGAGCAGACAAGCAGGCTTTGCTGCTGCTGAGCCCAGTTTCTACCTCTGACAATCCCAGGCCACCTCAGAACAGCTTAGGAAATGTTAAGTCCACCATTAGACTGCTTAGCATTGATCATACCTGGCCAGGGCCGATATAAACGCAGTCGGCATTGATGTGACAGTTCCCTCTGCTCTCCAGCATGCAGTTGTCTATAGCCACGCAGGCCTTGCCATCCCCGGTCCAGCCCGTGTTGCACTGGCAGGTGGCGGTGCCGGGGCCCGTACTGGTGCACAGGGCCTGCAGGAGAGAAAAAGAATTACACTCGGCAGAAGGGAGGGAGGGAGTGCAGTGCAAATAGAGCAACAAATCTCCTTCATCAGACCGTGGGGGTAGGAGGTGGAAGCATCTCCTCCAGAAAAGTCATAGACAATTTTAAAATAAAGTGATTCTGTAAATATTTATAGAGTTTTCAGTGAGGCAGACACTTGTGTCAAGGGTGGCTCAGAACTTCCAGGGCATTCTCTACCATCCTGTAAAGCTTTTCCATTACAGAAGACATATTCCCTGAAAAGGAGGAGCACAATCTCCTGCCTGGACATGTGGGATGGAATTAGTGATGGAAGGCAGAGGTAGATGTCACTCAGAAAAGATCTACTTTGTACCTAGTGACATCCTATTTACTTCTACACGGCCCAATGTGTTCGTCTCACTCTGAGGTCTAATTATGATGAGGTCTGACCATTACTAGAAATATGAGCTGGAGCTCACAGCTAAGCTACAGCCTGAACACAGCAACAGAGAAACTAACACACATTAGAAGAGCTTAAGGGGAAAATCAATACAAACCAAAAATTATTTGTACGGCTAATCTCTGTAGCTGCCAAAATACCTCATGCAAACCAGACAAACTCTCCCTGGGGTGTTGCATTTTGGCACCAACCCAAATGATTGACAACCTTGCAACGACTAGTCAAGGTACTTGTTATTCCATCCCATTTTACGGACAGGGAAAGTCAGCACACAAAATGCGTAACAGTCCCAGGAGTCTTGGATCCCTGCTCTGATTGATAGGAGTTGCTTCTCCACACTTCGACAGTCTGACCCCACTTACATTCTGTGAACAGCCTCCTCGTCCTGGCTGACTGCACAGGTCGATGGGCTGGCAGGAAAAGCCATCACCTTCATATCCATCCATGCAGATGCACCTTAAAATTATAAGCACAAAAGGGACACAGATAAAGCAGCTCCTTCTAAAAACCAGCAGAGAGTAAAAAGGCGGTTTGAGCCTCTCACACAAGAATCTGACTTAGATTTCTAGCAGGTTGGCTGCATTACGCAAACAATCCCGTGCACCAAGTACGCAGACATACACACACAATCACAGGGCTGGCAGCGTCACAGCCGCTGTGCGCCTGTACAAAGACACTGCGCCCACCTGAACGTGCAATGCCAGAAAGACTGACCTTGCTGTGTCATTGAGGCTGCAGACAGCATTCTGGTGGCAGTACTGGGACAGCCCGCCTGGGCCACAGTTCTTGGACGTCTTGTCACAGAATTTCCCGCTATAGCCTTCCTTACAGGACCAGGACTGACACACACCACCGCTGCCAGGCCTGTTGTCACAGACACCATGGACACAGCCACAATCTGTCAAGTATGTGGAGTAAGATCAGTAACTACAAAAAGTCCAGAATCCACCACAGTGATGGCATTTTGTAGATTTCCAACTTTCCTTCACAACCTCTTGTGACACCAAATGATCATCCCATTTGTTCTTGACAGAGGGATGTCTGCTGAGAGGCATCTGTCATAAATCAAAACCTGGCGAGGGAATAGATCCTGTGACTGTCTGGATCCATGTTTTTTATAGGCTGTAAGGACAGGCTCAAATTTAGGCTATCAAGCTCAAGGTCCTTGTCAACTGTCTTTTCTTTCCTAGCAGGAGAGATGTAAATCAAAGCCCCACACCTAGATTTGTCTGATGTTTCAAAGACCCCCGTCACCACTGCCCTATCAGCCATATTTTCTCCACTGTTGTTTGAAAGGACACCCATGATGACAATTCCATCACTTCCTCTGTGATGCTGGTCTTGTCAGAAGGGAATCCAGGACACACGAACCTCCACTATGTCCTTGCCCTACATTTTTCTCTAGTCTCTCTCTGAGAATTACCAACCTTCATCACAGTTCTCGCCATGCTTGTTTGGGTTTGAACAGATGTGGCAGGCTATTCCTTTGAAACCTTCAAAGCAGTGACAGTTGCCATTCCCTTGTATGCCATCGCTGCACTGGAAAGAAAACAAAAAGGGAACCAAAGTGATTGAAACTCAGGGAATCAAGGCAAAGCCAAGGCGTTGGCATCTATTAAAGGCATTTTGATACTTGCAGTAAAACATAGGACTTTGAAGAGTGGTGGTAGTAATAGAGAGTCCCACATAGCCAGAGCTGTCCCTAAGTGCCATGTCATGATTCACATTAGAGTTCAAGACAGAAAACCCACTGAGTGCATGTCATTCTCCGTGGATCTTCTGCTGCCACCGCTGTGGGCTTAGCCTGGAGCACAAATTCTGAATTGTACTTATCTACAACCCCACTCTCCCACCACACTGTCTCATTGCAACACAGCAGTATCTTTCATACTTACATTTCCCCGGCCATAGCACGGACTGGAAAATCCCCCTGGGCATGGCATGCAGTCTGGACCAAAGAATCCTTTGCAGCATCCAGGTTTCTGAAACAAAAGCAAAATTGGTAAGGTATGATGTGACTTAACAAGAATTGCCTGGAGTCATCCTGCCCCCATGATTCTGAAATCCTGGTCCTCCTCTCTGCCATGGCCTGAAACGGACTGTCTCATTTGTGCTTCTAGAAGCTCCTGCACTTAAAATTATTTTTCATCAATACGCCTCTTTCTGGTCACAGCCTATTCTTCTCAAAATGAATTACTATTTTCTGCTCTCTCTCTGACTTCAACAAATAGGGTCTATGTTTTCTATGAGCTTTTATTTCTTTAATAGTGATGGCCTACTCACTCCTACTTTATTGTTGTTAAGGACCTACATTCCTTTGGAGGGTCGTAGCAGTCCTGGATCACAGGCCTTGTGATGACTGACCAATGGAAGAACAATAATAAGACAAACAATCATCAGTATTTAATGAGACAGCCACAAATCATTCCAGCTGCAGACAAACATGAGGTCCATAAACTTGCTAAGAGCGACATTCCCAAACCATTTGACAATGTTTCATAAACAGGATGCAATCACTTCACAGCTTACAGCACTTTCCCTGTGCTCAGCTTCCACTGGGAAAAATGCTAAAACCAGGGCAACTCTCAGCCAAAACGTGCCACAGCTACCACTGCACAATTTGTTTCATGTATTCCTCCAGCTTGGCTGGTTGCGAGTAGTGTGCTTTATTTTATTTATTTATTGTATTCAGGCTTAACTGAGCTTCTTTCTGTTTGCAGCAGATTGGTACCTTGTGTTCTCTCTGTGCTTGCCAAAGAGAAAGTGGGTAGACAGTTCGTGTGACGGTCCTGGGGACAGCCCTTTGCATGGGACAGCTTTTCTTTTGCTCCCATCGAGCCCTCTCTCAGCTGAAGGAGTCAGAGCTCTTCTTGATGAATGAGGAAGAGCAACACTGAGCTCCTTTCAAAGGGAATGCGGTCTGCCATCACACTCACCGTGATGGTTTGATTGCAGTACCTGGCGCACCCCTTCTTCAGGACATTCAGGCCTTGTGGATCGTGTATGTAGACACATTCTTTTGGGAAGAGTGTTGGTTCCTGTACAAACAAAACAAGTCATCAGCACTGTAACCTTCCCCTCTGCTCTCTTCTTGCTGCAGAGAACAACTATGTCTATCTCTTAGCTGAGGAAGTTAACAGAGGAGCCAAGGTGAGCAAGATAGCGTTACGGCATGCCTATCATGAAAGAAGGCACACAGCGGCTTCCTCTTGCTCCCAGCAGCCCCCAAGTCTGAGCCAAGGTGCTGCCCTTTTGTTCTAGTAATAGTGTCTATGATAGGGAGAGAGTGAGAGCAGGGGGAGAGGATAGGGAGAGTCAGGGAGGAGGGGAAGGGGAAGAGACAAGGGCGAGAAAAGGCAGGGGGGAGAAATAGAGGGTAAGAAAGAGGGGAGAAAAGAGAAAGGAGATGAGGGGAAAGGCAGGAAGAAGGGAGAGTAGGGCAGAGCGGGAGTAAGAGAGAGAATGAGAGTGTAAGTGAGGGAAGAAAACAAAGGGAAGGAGGTGAGACAGAGAGAGTGAGAGAGAGGGGAAAGGACTTCAAACAATTTTGGAACAATGCTCAGTGACCTATCATGGAGTTAGATAGGGGCAGAATTGGGCACCAGATGATTCTAGCTTCACTTGCCTCAATCTGAGAGGAAATTTCACTGCAACTAGTGATTTTGCAGAGCTATACTTCAGACATTCATGTTGAGACAGCATCAGCAAGTTCTCTTGGATGTCAGATCTCTCAGAAGACACCCAACAGTTAACAGTGGTGATCACCTCTCTGGCTTTCATAAACATCATCTTGGGCCTGGCCTTCACATGGGGATTTCCTGGAACTTGCTGTTCTGCTAAACTCAGCGTGAGATAACTCAAACACCAGGACCCAGCCTCCTCCTCCTTACCCCACCTTCAGCTAATTCTGCTCATCTCTGAATCAACAGGGAGTACAGGCCAAGAACAAATTGTTTCTCACCCTCTGCAGTGCAGAAAGCTTGTTGTGATTCTCTGGCCATGATACAGGCAGTGGTAGCACTGGATGGTACTGGTGGGATCAGGCTTGGTTCTGTCAGTCTGGAGGAGCTGGCAGAATCAGCATGCAAGCAGAAAAGCTCTGCCTGAGGCAAAGCAGAAGTGCTAGAAGTCTACAATTTCATTTAGCCAGACTGTCTCACAGCTCGCTCCACTGATTCAGCAAACAGACTTCAGAATAAGAAATATCACAGAGCAGTTAATGGGTGACAGTCTGAGATCACAGACCATAGATATGTGGGGAGTTTGTATCCTCTATCAGTCCTCTCTCCTGGTTGCCTTTCCTGCGCTGTATTTATTTGAAAGTGGCTTGGCTTGGAAACTGTCTATCAGTGTGTCTGTATGTCAACCTGCAAAGAAGAAACTACTGAAATAACCACAAATATTTACCATTTCTCTGCTGCCAGGTGGGCAAATGCTGTTGTTGAGGGCCTCACAATCCACACAAGAGCCCTGTTAAGAAAACAAGAGGGGAAAACTTAATCTTCTCAAAGGAAGCCATTACCCATGCCAAGAACACTACAGAGCTACTGCTCCCCGTATATATCCAAACCATCACAACATGTATCAGAAACATTCCTAGGAGGGAGATTCCACACTCTGAAATGGGGTAAGTTTATAATTTAAATAAAATTACTCCTTTGTCTAAGGAGATGCTTGCACCTGAGCGCAAGATGGGGTCTGTCTCCACCCTGTGAGTAAAGCAGACACTAGACACACAGCTTTGCTGGAAAATACTTTGGGCATCCACACAGCAGGCCCCACTAAAACATCAAGTTATGTGGACCCCCTGGCCACTTGGGATTAACTATGTTTCTCCAAATCAGGTACCTCTTGCCTACTTAGAGCCTCATCTTCTTTCTTCAGTAATCTACCAATGATCAAACTGGGGAGCAAGAGCCTAAAATAAGGTATTCAAAACTGTTCACATGAGAACGTCACACAACATTTGTAGCTCCTGCTACTGAATAACTGCTTCCTGTCCAGACTACAGGACACCAATGCTGATAGTGATGGGAACAAAGCATTGGCAGCTGAGTTAGCAGCTATGATGTGAAGAAGATCATATAAGGCCTTATGAAAGACATTGTCCTTATGAAGGACACTGAGGTGTTGAGCGTGTCCAGAGAAGGGCTATGAAGCTGGTGAGGGGTCTGGAGGACAAACCTTATGAGGAACGACTGAGGGAGCTGGGGTTATTCAGCCTGGAGAAGAGGAGGCTGAGGGGAGACCTCATCACCCTCTACAACCACCTGAAAGGAGGTTTTAGGGAGATGAGGGCTGACCTCTTCTCCCTGGTGACAAGGGATAGGACAGGAGGAAACGGGTTCAAGTTATGTCAAGCTATGTTGGATATCAGGAAACATTTTTTCACTGAAAGGGTTATTAAACATTGGAAGAGGCTGCCCAGGGAGGGGGTGGATTCCCCATCCCTGGAGGTGTTTAAGAAAAGGGTAGATGTGGTACTGAGGGACATGGTTTAGAAGGGGTTTTTGTCAGGGCAGGTTAATGGTTGGGCGTGATCATCTTAAAGGTCCCTTCTGACCTCACTGATTCTGTGATTCTATGAAAAGGCAAATGTACTTCTGAATCAAAGGTAGGACAGGTGCAAGGAAAGAGCAACAGCCTACAAGGAACATTTGCTGATTCCCAGCTAAGCAGTGCCAAGTGCTACCAGAAGAAACATGGACAGTGCTGATACTGTTCATATCAGGGGACCTCTCAGAGAGAACACATTTCCCAAATGCTATTTACACAGCCTGCTTTTGTCCCTCCAGGTGAGTGTGGGGTCTAGAGCAACCGCTAGCATGAGAAGGGAAGAAGCTGACTTACCGTCACTATTTTATGCTGCTCTTCATTGCATCTGTGAGGCAAAATGGGAATTATTGATGGAGGGATGAAGATGCCATCCAAGGTATGGATAATACCATTTGATGCCACAATGTCTCGTATGTTTAAGGGTATCCCTGATTCATCCATCAGAATTCTTCCCTGATGCAGAAACACAAATAGTTTATCTGCATTTTAGCCCATTAGACTGTATCAACTACATAAAGCTACTGCAGGAAACAGATGGTATAAAACATCAAGTGCAAACACACAAATAGTCAAGCCTCTTAGTGGAGTCACAGGTTGAATAAGAAGCAAAATAATTCAATGTCCTCATCTAAGTCTAGTTTTTTAAGCAGAGGAGGAAGCAGAGATGGGCTGAAACCACATTGTTCAGAACCACATCCAGAATTTCTCCTAGCACAGGAGCGTTTGCACAAAAGGGTTTTGATTCATACTTACATCAGCACTGATGTTGATGGTAAGTATCTGGTTAGCCATAGTAACAATGTGGGGCATCGTTATCAGCTTCTCTACAGTCACCTGAAATAAAAACACAAGGGGACAGTACCATGACAAAGCTGGGTCATTTCAGTACAGCTTCAGAATCCTTCCATGATTCCCGCCACTTAAAAATCTTTCTAAAGGGGACTTGACTTTAACATTTACATTTAATGAAATACCTTAAACACAAACAATGGGTCAGAGGGAAATCCAGGACTTTGTGTGAATTGTTTGCAGCGCTACAAACACAGTGGCGCTGGTGGCAGCAACCTTGGGTTTCATTCCCTGTGCAAATAACAGTCCAACACATCAAGTCTCCCTCAGAGCATCTCTTACTAATGCAAGTATGCTCAGACTAATAAGGAGGTTTTCCAGGACATATTCAATAAACAATGAAAGCTCAGCCAGAAGTATAGTAGAGCAGATATTTTGACTTTATAAATAAGCTTATTTCTAAAGGCAGAAAAAATGTAAACTGCAGCTACTGTTATGATTTACTGTAATGATTACTTAATGATTTGAGAAGTGAGAAGTTCTGAGAAGCAAGATAATTGTTACTCTTGTGTCCAACAGGTTATTAAAAAGTAGTTCAGCTTGTTACCATGTTGTCATTCATCAACTGCAATCTAAACTATGTTTTGCTGTTTTGTCAAGTTTCTGCTCATTTTCTCTACTGGAATTAGGAAAATCAGAAGGACTGACATTTGCTTCTCAGTCAAGAATGGGAATAATGTTGATATTTCCTAATGAAGAACATGACATTGTACCATAATGTTTGAGTATTCACTTCCTCCGTAGGTTTTCTGTCTAATTTTAAACATTTCTCTTGTTTATTGTATAAGGTAAAATGTCTTGTTGATGCGCTGTATTGATTTTATTTACCCTGCCATTACGGTACACAGCGACGTTGGTGCAAGAATTGGCAGTACCGGATCAAATCTAACTTTAGCCATCGGTGGAGCCCAGGGAGAGAGGAAAAGGAGCAGGGAGTTTGGACAAATTCTTCACTTAGCTGTAACTTTTGTGTTGCTGCTATTAGTGTTTAAGGGAAACTGTAGGCTGGACAGTTCATAATTAAGGTGCACTCCTAATTAAAAGTTTAACAAATTAAAGTGATAACAAGAGATCATTTGCCTGCAGCAAACTCTGCTGGACAATATCTTCATTGTAAAGGTGACCCAACTAAGGAGCACCATCACTCCCAGGAAACTCAGAGTTCCATGACGGAAGAGCACAAGATGTCCTTTTGCCAGCCACTTCCATGGTAAACATTTTGCCTCATCAGATCCTGAATCACATCTCTGCTCCTCCAGGGGAAGTCCAAGAAGTAGCAGCTGAAGTAATTGACACTCCAACCTCAATGCCAAACAACACATACTGGCCCGAAGGACCCCAGTTATCTGGAATTAGAGCTGCCTGCCTTACCGCTGCTGAAGTGTAGATATGATGTTTCACAAGTTCCTGAAGCTTATTTATGCCCTAAGGAAAGAAGACAACATAAAAATTAGATACCCTTTCAATGCTCAGGAGTCAGAGGAGGCAGCTACATTTTCTTTTAACCAAAGACTAACAATGCCAATGTACTAGAGCAGTGAATTCATCTGATGAATAAGTTCCTTCATTTTCCCCTAACCAAAGCCAGGGTGAGGAAAGCAAGCCCAACATCAGATCTAAACAATCTGCCTAATCGTATTTCTCACTGCTGGTTCCATTAGGATTCACTTATCTCCCAAAGTCTTACAGAAACAGAGGCATGATTTAGCCATCTCCAGGAAGAACAACTTCCAGCAACGATCAGGTACTTTGCACAAGCCATTCCAGCACAGCCTAGTGCAACACAGCTTAGGATGTCTTAAAGTACTATGAGGTCTCACCTCTGTGAAAAGATAAATGAGCCTTCCATCTCTCAACTTATCCACACCATCATTGCTGGGTACAAAGACAGTAAAGGGACCTGGTCCATCCAGTATTGCAGGCAGGCCGCAGTTCTGCAAAAACAATAAAAGATTTCACAGTGGATCTAGCATGAGTTAGTGAGGGTGGTGTATCAGGAAGGGAGAGGAAACTCTAAGCAACCCACTAGAGGCAGAGCTATTGAAAAGCACATACAAGGGGAAACTGGACACCAAGGATAGGTATGTAATATAAGAGAGGCATAAATGCCACAAAAACATAGCTTGGACAATGAAGCCGCTGGTGTGAATACAGCTAATGTGAACAAGGGAGTACTGGGTTAATGCTCCCTGTGTGCTTTAAACACACAAGTATGTATACAGAGACCAAAACTGTATCATTTTGCCTGACGAGAAGAAAAAGAGAATCTAGTCTATAATCAGAATTGCATTCAGTGAATTTTGTAAACAACTAACAGCCACAGAGCTGAAAACAGGCAGGCCACGATTGTTGTAAGCAATGCTAGAGCAGATCCAGATGACTCTGATGGAGGTAAAAGGAAAATCAGCCTGTCCCTAGTGAAAATACTAACTAAATGAATCCTGGGCAGCAGTCTCAAGGGTTTATAAAGTGAGGACTGCTTTTATTTAGAGATCTACATGAGAGATCTATTTAGAGATCTGTAGAGAGCTACAAAAACAGGTAGCTACAATCTAGCCTGGCATGGGCAGTCATGAAACCTTCACTCTTTGTCCTGACAGTGGTCAAGAACTAAACATGCTTTGGAGAACAAACTCTCCAAGGGAGAGAGGAAGGGGAGGTGGGGAAGACGATGGGAAAGAGGCGTGTATGCTTGCTGCTTGTGCCAGATCTCCTATAGACAGACGTGAAAACTCCGGTCATTTCCATTCCATCTGCTTACATAAAATACACAAAATAAGAAATGACAGAGAAAAAAAGCATCCAGAAAGAAAGCCAAACCACTGAGATGTATTTAAGTGTTATTCAAAATTCAAACAAAAGCAGCAGCATGTTTTGCAACAGCAGCAATGCCACACCTTCCTGGGGCAGACACAAACATGCTTACCTCCAGTATAGTTTCAAATCTACTAAAGATCTCCATTGATGCAAGGATCTCACCAATGGTTTTCTGCAAGAAAATACAAAAAGGAACTTAGGCACAAACTCCTTCCCATGCACAACAAACCAGATTTTCCAAGGTACCATGCAATTGTTTTCCTACTCCCATCTGCAGATTAAATTAAATGAAGAGGCAATTGCTCATTATCATTAAAACCACAGACACACCGCTTCCAGCAATATACAAACCATTTCTGGGCTGGTAGGCAGAGTTGCTCTGACATCTTAAGCCTCCCTGTGCTTTGGGGACAAGAGTTCACTCTGCCACCTGCAAATGAGCGCCAATGCTGAGAAAATACAATATGTATGCGTATTCCTGAAAACACAGAGGAAATAGATGGCTTCCTTTTTGCCGTGTTGCCCATGAAGACAAAGGTAACAGGAGGAATGCCCCTTCAAGTATCAAAACTTGTGAAGGGGCTTGTCTGACCTTTATTTGCAGGAAACTGCGTGGGTTTTTTGGTAGAAAGTTCTTCCCACAGAACACACAGAGGCACAGAACATGGTTTCCAAGGGACATGGGTATAAAGGGATTTGATGCCAAAAATGGCTCATGCGATCACTAGCCTTTATTGCAAAGCCAACATCACAAGGGAAGGAAATGTCTGAAGGACCCCAGAGAAAGACAAGCTCTGCAGGGAGCGGTCTCACTGTCCTGCCATCCCAGAGTACCTGCAAACCCTTCCCTGCAGGTACCTGAACACACAAACACAGAAATAAGCTTATTTCTCTGACCCTCAGCTTCCCCTCTGACCCACAGACACCCCTTTTTGGAAAACATCACCATGCAGGTAATAAGACTGAGAACATCTTAAGTGACAGCAGACTTAAGCCTCAGTGATGGGCACAATCAAATCCATATGAACACCCCGAACTTGTACAATTGACACACTAACCTCAGGGCACTTCAGCTGAGGAGGTACTAACACTCAACACAATATTCCGGCTGCTTTTTGAACACATAAAATACAACCATATTACCCAATCTGACTGGTTTTATACATCAATTACAATGGTGTAAAGCAAGTACAAACTACTACCAAAATCCTACCAAATCCAAGAACTCTTGTTGGTCTATGAGCAATTTTTTTGCAAGGAGGTAGGAGGTAACAGGGCCTGCTTTCTGCATATATAAAATATGAAATATAAAAATGCTCAGGCACAGCAATGTAGTAACTATAGCAAAAACTTCTCCCAGCTAACAGGGAAAACTGCTTAGCAGAAGTTGAACATGAAACCCCTGCCCAGTGTCTTAAATTCAAGACTTCAAAATGCAAAACTCTAATGATTATTTGTCTCGTTTTACATATTGCTCATGCAAAGACAACTTTTTCATTACAATTTCAAAATGCAGTGCAGACTGATTAAAAAAAATCTTCATTTGATTTTTACGTGAAAGATGCTTTTTCAATATTTATCCTGCAAGACAGGTATTCTGTAAGATACAACTGAAAAAAGGGCTCATTTGCTATGATGGAACTGATCTTACTCATGAAAGCAGAACTCTCTACTTATCCATGTGCTGTAAAAGCATCACTGCAAGGTCTGTATCTGGCTTATGCAGTGCTATTAGCTACTTGTAAGGGCATGCTGACATAATAGTGCCTAATAGGAGCTGAAAACAAAATAAATACCCTTTTACCTTTAAAAAAAGCATAACTGGTTCGGAAGTTTATAGATGTTAACAGATTTTTTTAAAGTTTTTATTCTGCTGTCCTATAAAACAGAAGAAATACGAATATCTGCATACCTGTGGGTTTCTGAGGTTGTCAGTGCTGGTTTTTTTCCTTAGGGTGTTAACAATATGCATGATGCCATTGGATGCTGGTAAGTTCGATTGCAAAATGTTGTACAGTTCCCCTGGCATGTCCTGGTATCGAAATGATTTGATGTACGTCTGGATAATAATAAAAGGTTATTTTCATGTGGTATATGTGTGTTCTCACAACAGATCTATAAATCATTGTTCCCTTCAGTGCTCTCTGCCTATAGGTCAGCAAGGTAAAGGCACAACCAGAGTTACTCTGAAAAAAGCAAATTTAAGGAGTGGCCTGGGTATAAAACAAACAGTCCGCCTCTACTTGAGTTTGGGTAATATTTTGACCCTGGGAAGTACTTTTAAGTCTTATTACAAAAAGGAGTCCTAATCTGGGACAGTCAGCTCTAGAATTAAGTTTGTCTGAGTGTGAACAATGGTTGATCCCACCTCTGGATCACAAAAGGGTGCACTGACCATCAAGTAGCTGCTGCCTCAGTCTGCCAAGTACAAGGAGAGAATTTGGAGGCAATCCTGGAACAGCTTTGACTGCAATTTTTATTGGCTCACAATGCCAACAAGGAGTCTTCATAACAAAGCCAAACCAGTCAGGCTCACTGAATTGTAAGCCACATATCTGGTCCTTCCATATTGTATACAACCATGCACTGAAGCTTGGCGTTTTTCCAAGGGTAACCTACAACTAAGCATCAAGATATTGGTGCTGCAGCCCTAATCCAAATTCAGGCAAGCACAACTTCCCCGTGCTTTTCATTTCACCACGTGCATTTCTTGAACTGCTTCTCCCTGCTCTGAACTTCAGTTCACATCCCTGAGGATTCTGGCTGAAACAAAGGAAGGGGAGGGGCATACTTCCCAGATCAAAAGACTCCTGAGTAAACAATCAGGAAAGAAATTTAAAAGGAGCATTGACAAGCTCAGTTCAGATTGCCCGGCTCCAAATAGTGCTTTGTCCTTTTGATGCATGCAGGGTGCATGTATTGCGACCTAGACATAAAGGTCAAGGCTGGATCCTCAGAGAGGAAACATACGGCTCTCCCTTGGCCAGCTGTGAGCATGCATGCAGGAAAAGTGCAGGATGGAGAGAGAACAGTGGATGCTGGAAAACATGAGTCAATTGAAAAAGGGAAAAGAGAAAAAAATCCTTCAATATCAGAACATAATGACAAAAACCTCTTTAATAGGACGACTAAGAAAAACAAAACAGAAAGAGGGGAAAAGGGAAACTGGAAGAGAAAATATTCAACATGTGTCTGGGTCCAAGCACACCATCTCCAAGGAGAAGCATTCAATCTGAAGAGAGATTTTGCTGCCTCTTCCGTGTCAGCCACATGGATATTGTAGCTGCTAAAGGTGTAGGGAATTCTCCAGAATACATATACGGACCAAGGAAAGACCATGCACAAGCTTAGAAGTCAGATTCTGGCTAATTGGTTGTCGCAAGAAGTGGTTGCTTGGGGTGTCTGGTCTTAAATCACCTTGCTTTGGACTCCACAAAGGACCCTGTTGTTCTTATAGCAGGCAGGCTGATTAGAGAAAAAGGTTTCTGGTTAAGAAAGCGCACCAAGGAAACTATGCTCAAACTCCAGTCTGTCCTACATGAAAGCAGTGGTCCAGGACTTCGTTCAGGAGATCCTTTACCTGGCTACTGAATGTTAGCTGATGTCCTGACAACGTCCACATAGTCTTGGCTTTTACCATGTCTTCTATTAAATGCAGACCAGGAACAATGTGCATTCTGCACAAATCCTCAGCAGTGGTATCCTTTGGGGAATAAAGGCCACAGAAAGAAGGTAAATGACATCTTCTTTCAAAAACCTCATTTATTGAAAGAGCCACGACATTACCTTTCTCCCAGCTAAAACACAGACAAAGAAATTCTTAGCATACAAGATTGAGCTTCTCTCTTCATGTTGGTTCACTGGACTAGCACTGTGGCGAATCTTTTGCTTCTGTTTAAGGAGACTGATTAACCTACAAATGACTTTAGAGGAATCTCCTAGACAGAAGCCTATCAGACTTGGACAATTTAAAAACTATCCTTGCATGCCCCAGATTATTAAACTGGCTGAATCTCCCCATACACAATCTTTGTTTATGTTGGACCATGTAAGGTGGTCTCAGCTGCTGGTTTTACATTTAGTTTCTTCCTTTCTTTTCTGGGCTTTCCATCTGGGCTTTTTTAAGACAATCCTCTGTCAATGCTGATTTAGGTGGAACAGATCCTTGTGGGAACAGGTAGACAACTCAGGGGTCTTTGCTGATGTATTTTCTATGAATCCAGAAGTTACCATGATGACCTCGGCACAGGGCCTGACTTGCGTTAGTGAAACCTCTGCTCAACAAGGCAGCAGGAGACAGCTAATGTCCCTCGCATTTGTACGTTAGGAGTTGCTCCCTAGACTCTATGTGAGGTACTGCTGCTGCATAGATAGCTTTGCTACGAAGCAAAGGAATGATATTTCTAAATCAGTTGGAAATGCAGTGTTTAAATGGGATTGGTCTGAATTATTTTTAAGACATTTACCTTCTCATATCTAAGTGCTAGCTGCAAGCTAGCTGCCACCTGAAACACAACAGGCACCTTGCCTAGCATGCAATTAAAATCCCTACTGCATGAGCTGTAATTGTAGCTCGTGTATGATGATTTTTAGCTCTGTACTGGGAAAATGGCTTATATACCTTCTCATCCTAATGATGGACAGCCTGGTTGTGGACTTAACTGTGCAAAAACTACTGCAAACAAACCCAGTTTAATTAAAAAAAAAAAAACCAACAACCTGCAGGACCTACTTGCTGAAGTCTAGAATTCTCAAACTCGTTTTGGCTCTCACAGCAGTTTCTCACAGCTCTCTCATCCTTGCTGTCCTCATTAATAAAATGAGCTCTTCTCAAGAAGTTGACACCATACTCATATCTAGGGCCACAGGCCCACAATCCAACACTTTGATGCAAACCTCAGCCCCTTTTGAAAACCCCACACTCAAGCAGTGAAAACCACCTAAAGTTTTGAGAAAAGTCACACACAGGAGGTTTAAGCTTTAAATGAATAATGGCCAGAAAAACTTACACTTCCTGACATTAAAAACAAACAAACTGTGTCGATATTGAACAGAGAGATAGAGGTTTTAAAAATAATACGAGGGATGTAACATCCTCTATGAGATTGCAACATAACCAGACAATGAACAGTCTTCCCAAGAGATTGCTTCTATAAATACTGCCTTCCAAAGTTCCTCTCTCATGTGTCAATCAGTTTTTACAGGCTGCAGAACTCAGGCAGGCAAGAATCCTAAGACAGCAAAAAGTTGCTAAACCCAAGAAAACTTACGTTAAATTCCATTCTATCATGAACCAGAAGAAGGGACGGTACAAAGACTGTCAAAGGTCCATATTTAGTCAGCAACACTGAGCAACCAGAAGCTGTAAAAAGAGTGGCAACATGAAGTAGTTACTTGGCATATGGTTTAACTCCAGCAATAATTATTCCTCTTTTAACAGCACAATTCAATCTACGCATTTTAGGCCTGATGGAAGTAACTAATACTTGTTTACACGAACCAGAGGGAATTTGGTATTGCAATCACACCCCAGCTTCATTGTTATTAGTTTTAAGCACTTGCCCACAAGATTTCTGAAGGATTGCTGGAGACTTTGGTCCACTTTGAATCACTGCTGAAATTTGCAGAATATTCATAACAATTCTGTTCCCACATGCTTACTACCTTATTCTTGGGCCAAGTGTCCTCTGTCTTCCCCTTGAAACAACTAATTTTTGGATGTCATCAGGATATACTGAGGCTAAATACTTCTTGAGAAGCTGCTATGAACCCACAGTTGTCAGCCTTCAGCCAATCGTCAATGGCCCATCAACAAAATCCACATCAACAAAGGTCATTAGGTATGAAGTCCCACTGCACAGGAGTTAGGAACCCAGAGATCTTCATGTGGTTGCCCATAGCACAAATCATTATGGAAAACATATGCAAAAGAAGAGTGTTGGCAACACTGATATGTGGCAGAGAGGGGTATTCACAAAAGCTAAGCTGAGCTTTGAGCCCTACATCTATGCTTCTGTCAATTTAGTGGAGATAGAGAAGACTGTGCAGAGGATAAGCTGGAGATGATATCTAACATAATATACTTTGACATGAGCTAAAGGGTTCTCATTCCTTGGATTACAGTGAGGCAAAAATTAACTTTTGCAGATATCATTCCCAGCACTTGCAGTACACAAGTTCTGAAACAGTTTTCTAGGCTTTGCAAAGTAATTCCTCACTCAGAAAGTACCACAGTGCATAGAACAAAGCCCTCTCATCTTAACAATAGCCACTCACACATGCGTGTTGGTAAGAAGGCTGTTTCAAGGCTTAGTAGATGTTCTGCTAAGTAGAGGACCCATGGCACACCAACCTCAAGCATCACTGCTAGAAAACTCAGCAACAGCTGAAAGATCGCTGAGCCTTCAACATAGATACTGCAGGGGGAGGCACGCTGGCGGTTTGATACAAATGGGTTTGAATCACACCTCCAAGGCATGTTTTCCTTCTTCTGCAGATACGGTATGTCCTTCACCAGGACTGTCAAATACCTTATATTCATCTGCAGTGCTCTCTGCAACAATCTCCTCAAGTCACAAACCAGAACTGGTAATTTGAGTTCAGAGATGTGATGCGTTCAATTTTGCAGCCCATGGTCATAAACTGTGAAATAGGCCTATTAGGCTGAAAAGCTTTTAGCCTTTCCTGACATTTGTCCCCACCTTTGCTCCATTCCCCAAACAAAATCAAAAGACATTTACCAAACATTTTCTTGGCGATGTTTAATTTCCTAGCAAACCTTCCTCGTGAATTATGATGATTTATCTCACTCAATAGATCTTTATAGCAACTTCTCCCATCTCCAATCTCTCCTTCTTTACACACACAGCTAAGAGAAAAGAATGAAACAAAACAAACCATTATAAAACAGTTCACAACACATTCAACAAATGCGAGTAGAACAACTTGTCAGTATCTATATCTGAAAGACAAATCCCAGCTAAGAGCTTGATAACTTCTGCCTAAACTAAGTGACAAGAAAAATGATGCACACTTCTGGAGTGCAAGAAAATTTGGACCTACCCAAAGAGAGTGAAGATGCTTTCTCAGATACAATCAACCTAAGGATTGACTGGTCTGTAGTTCAGATAGCCACAGTATACTTACTGACACCCTTCTAACTAGATATTCAGTCAGCACCAGTCATTACAGCAATTGAAAAATTGATATAATGAATAAAAATCACAGGCTAAGTGAAAATCTAGCAAACAGCTCCTGTGTCATCCCTCAGCTTCAGTGAGTAGTGCCAGCTCAAGCGCATCAGTTAGCTACAGTTCGTCTTAGCCTTAATGAGGGCCCCAGACAGACTAATGACTTTCCCAGAAAAGCTTATCTACATGTGAAAATCTCCGTCCTGATTCACACGGATTTATAGTCATTACTCAGAGACTACTTAAGATCACTGGCCGATAACCATGTTTTTTCCCGTTTGGGTTTTGTCCAAATATCGGCTCTGCTCTTTCTGTTTCAGGGATGCAAAGACATGCGACACAGGGGAGGAACTTGACATTACTCCAGCCTCAGAGGGCTGAGTGCCAGCTGCTGGTGAACAGATATACGAAGGCAGAGACTGTGCTGAACACCATGTCCTGCACTTTGCTAGCATATCTTCAGAAAGGGAAGCCACCGTGTTTCAGTTCTGGCCTGGAACACACAATGAGCAGGTGGATCCTGACAGTTTTAGCAGCACTGGAGAAGGAAGGGTCAAGGAGATGGGACTGCTCTTTCCCTCTTCAGTCTCCCAGAGAAGCTCCACCTCTTCTTCCTCAGTGAAGATTTCTTTGGTGTTGGGAATTATGCAAAAGTGATCCTGGATCCAGCAATATTTCCCATCTAAGGGGTATCAGCTTCTAGGTGTTTTGCTCCAGAGGACTAAATGAGGTCTGGTGTTTCTTCCCTCAATTTCATCCTTCCCTGTCAATATGCAACTCTACTTCCATTTCTTGTTTACAGGCTTGAGTGGGAACAGAGCCAAAGACTTAGCCCTCAGAACGAAATGTGGGCAAATGTCAGCAAACAAGTCACACATCTCCCTTTCAATGACTGATTATTAACTGGTAATACCCTACTACTACCACCAACTTGGGGGAGGTACATCTCCAGTTCACATCACAGAAGATGCTGTCCCAGATTTAAATCATCTTGTGAACAACATGCCAAAATTTACAATGACTGATGTAAAACTCTTTACTTTCAACGGGCTTGCTCCAAACAGGCTCTTCTCAAAAGACGACTCTTGCCCATTTTCCCCCCAGCTCTCATTTTCTTCAAAATTCAGCTCACCCAAACTCAGTTTCTATTCTAGCTGCAGAATAAACTTCTTTAATAGCAATCTTTAAACTGGCTTACGTAGGATTCCCCTGGGAGTTCATTTTACACGTAGAAGTCACATCGCAGAAATACTGCCGACAATCACTGGGAGATGCAGAACACTCGGACGAAGGAGTTCTCCTACTCATCCCAGGTTTGCAAACACAAGATACCTAAAGGAAGGCAACAGGGTGATTATAAAGCTATATTCATCATCTTTTACACAATCAGTTACCCTACAAAAGAGCTGTCTGGTTTCCCTTTGCAAAATCTAAGGTGAGGAGAGCAGATTTGACCAACACAATGGTGAGGTCATTTGAAGAACTTCTCACCTGGCCATTTTTCATACTCTTACAGGTTGCCGATGTGCTGTAATTGCCCTTACCTCTCCTGGACGTCTGTAAACACAAATTGTAGAGTTTTCTGGGCAGCCTCCATTGTTGTCAACACAAGGGTTTATGGGCTGGCAAAACTTCCCATCTCCTTGAAATCCTTCTTTGCAGGTACATTGATACTTTCGTGGTGCAAGAACCTTACACACAGCGAAGGGTGAGCATGGAGAAGCAGCACAAGGATCCTGAGCTGCAATTAGAGAGATGAGAGGTGAGAGTAACCAAATTTCTGTTTTCAAAACAGCACTTACTACAGCACAGCAGAATGCAAAAGGCCTGGAAAGAACTGAGTATAAGGAAATTATACTATTAAATTTCTAAAGTTTCCCAGGAAAATAAAATCATTTCAGAGACAGCAGACAGTTTGGTTTTTTTAATCCAAGGAATTTGGATGACACACTCTTCATGTTACTTCAGTAACAGAAGTATGAGTGAGAGAGGTTGCTTGGATTTACTTCTGAACCATTTAGGGTCACAGAGAAGTTTCTCACCTTGGCAAGAGCTCCCACTTTTTCTGTAGCCCAGCTTGCAGTCACACACCGCTGTCCCATCCCTTACCACACATTCGCTGTTGGCCTCGCACGCCATGCCTTTGCAAAGGGGAAGCTCTGGAATCACACAGCAAAGAGAGTTTCCCTTTGAGCATGCAGGGTACTGCTGGAAGATACAACTTACCTTACAAAATATCTGGAAATTAAGGCAAATATGGTTTCCAGAGGCCCCAGGCTGGCACAAAAGCCAGGGAGTGCGGACAGCTCTAAATCACTAGCAGCCTAGGTAGTCAAGTCCCGTAAGGCTTAGAGAGAAGAAAGGATCTATCTGGTTTCCAGAGAAAGAACATAGGCACAAGGAGATGGTGAATCTCAGCCACCGTCACAGAGTGGGGAGCAGACCCCAGCTTTCCCCTCTGTCTAGATCTCCAGCGCTCAGATCACCTTCCCTCTACATTCCCAAGCTATTTAGTGCCCCCCAGCTCCTCTTGGGACATGTGCATCCAAGCCCAAATCATAGTTTAGCTCTAACAGCCCCTCTGCAGCTCCCAGTGTATTTACCTTGGTCACACCTGGGGCCAGTGTAGCCTCCATAGCATGTGCAGCTTCCATTCCCAGTGACGCCACTGTTGCATTCCCCATGCACACAGTCACACACTGCAAGGAAAGTCCAGACAAAACTGACCTTCAGCTACAAGGCAGTGGACAGGGCTCCAGGGGTACATTGTACAACTGCACCCTGACTTCCCACCAATAATCCACAGCAAATGTAGCTCCTTTTAAAAATAAGACCATGCCAGTCAGAGCTTACAGAGGGCAAACTGCCTGGCCTGGGGGCAAGATGACAAAATGAGTCCTGTAAGAGCAGCCTTGAATGCAAAGTCTAGACCAGCTTTTCAGGCACGTGTT
The DNA here is from genome assembly GCA_013400135.1 of Rhinoptilus africanus. Taxonomy (NCBI): domain Eukaryota; kingdom Metazoa; phylum Chordata; class Aves; order Charadriiformes; family Glareolidae; genus Rhinoptilus; species Rhinoptilus africanus. Next base: position 291,910 of record VXBO01010444.1, on the reverse strand, counting down.
TTCACTTTCCACTTCTCTAAGTCTCCTGCAGCCAGCGTGGAAGGAGGCAGTGTTACAAGAGCCTACCACACTTGTGATCCCAGCACTGATGTTCTTGTGTGAGCACAATCACCAAGATCACACCTATCTCACCTGCGTGGATACAAGGGAACCAGAAACTGGGATCCTTTAACAGCCAGGCTGCACTGGTCATAAATCACTTCCAAAAATGCCATATATGAGAAGCAGAACTGTGTACATTAATTTTGCAGGGAGGACAACAAGGAAGAAGCTGGGAGACAAGTGGGACAGTTACAGGAGTCTGGACAGCAGTTGGGAAGTGCGTGTGGGTCGCTTAAGGGATGTAGTAACAGCCTGGCTAAAAAGAGAGGGGAAACTGGGATAGCCTTGGTAAAGGGGTAGAGAGATTTACAACAGGAAAAGTGGACTGATTTGCATGAAAGACTGAGAATCATTTGTCTAATGGGACAGTGGAGAAGGGCACAAAGACAAAATGCCAAGACACCTGCTATTAAACACTGCCAGCTGGCATCCCATCCTCCTCTCCGGCACCCTTCTTCACTCACCCTCCCGCCTCCTCTTTCCTTGCTCTCAGGCATTTTTGTGGAAGTTTCACCTGAATTACTCATCCTTACCTGACTGGCAGTCTGGACCAAAATGATTTTCATCTTGACAATCCTGGCAGGCAAAACCACCGTATTGCTCCTAGAAGAGCCCCAAAGCATTCCAGGTGTTATTTTTCTGTATCATTGCATTGTTTCACACATTGTTATAGCTCAAAGTCTCTCCCCATTTCCTATTTCTGTGACAGCTGAAGCAATACAGTGAAGAAAACTGATCTGTTCAGTGGTTTAGTAGTATCAACCAGCCCCCATGGCAGAGAAGATCACAGCATAAGCCAACACACAGAGGGCATGCAAAATGCCAGCAAAACTCTGGTGGGCATTGAGGAAACACCGTCCTGATCACAGATGGGAAGGTGCCAGCTGGCTTCTGATATCTCTCTGAAAAAGGAATTAGGAATTCACTGCTGCTAATTGGACTTTTGACATTGATTTTACAGGGCCTGGGGAACTTTAGCATATATTTTAATTGATATAAGGTGTCTTTGAGTTAAGTCCAAAAGCTACTTTCTCAAAGAAGGGCCCAAGAGGTAGGATTTTAGCTTATCCCTTCACAATGCTATTAAAGATGCTGTAAAAACATACAGTTCACAAGAGAAAGTTTCAAGTTTGACACTGATCCATTAAGATAAAAAGTTTAGAAAACTGCTTTATACGACGCAAATAGACAGGAACTGTTTATGATTTGTTGTACTAAGTCTGGAGCTGTAAAGAGAAAAAATAAACATCTGTCCTAAATTCTCTCTTCGATCTCTCTTGTTTTTTCTGAGAGAGGGAGGACCTGCCTGCCAAGGTGATGAATCACTTAATTTGGGAAGTATATTGTCCAAGTCTGGAAAAGGTGCGGCTCATTAAGAGCCAAGTATCTCAGGGATTCTTGCATCCACAGACTGATTATTTCAACTGATCAGAAGGTTAAATCTATGCCTTTCTTTCTTCATTTCACCTTAGAGATCCTTCACAGCTTCATACCCTCACTAGTGTCTTAGTGCTATTACAAACACACCAGTCCTCCAGGAAAACCACACACATTGATGCTCGAATGAAAGAAGCTGCTAATGACCTTCCAGGCAGTTCAGCCTTCATCCAAGGCGTCTGCCTAGATGCTATACAACTCCCTCTGACAAAATCAATGACCCTCAGAACAAATCGAGCACTGACCTTGCAGATGCAGGTCCCATTTTGCTGCATACCGTCCAAGCATGTCCCATGGCCATTGCAGGGATTTTGAGAGCCACCCGGACACTCTAGCAGGCAAGACAGGCCAGACAAGATTAGATTGAACAACAAGCACTGTATTCCCCTTTCCATCTCCTCTTCCCCCATGAATTCCAATTGTGCAAAAGCAATGGCCTCTTCACCAGCATATCCAATATACCTAATGCTGGCCCAGAGCCGGTGAGCACGTCCAGGAGTGGCACCAAGGAGTAATTTGACTGCTAGCTAAGAAAAGCCTCTTATTAAAAGTCTAAGGAAAAGTCCCAGTTGGCCATAACTAACTAAATTTCAGCAAAGCTGAATTTCAACAAATTACATTTCAACATGAAACTTGTTTTGAGGTTGAGCCACTGCTGCTAGCATCAGTGAGAGGTGGTATCAAGCATCTAAGGGCAGTTCTGAAACTCAGGACAGGTGGGAGCCTGCTTTGCAAAGACACTCAGCATTTTCAGCTTCCCCCAACTTCATGAAGAGCTGGGAATGTGCTCAGACAAACATGGTCCACACATCTTTGGAGTGGGCTATGTCCAAATTCTGGGGAGTATTTCTGAAAGTTTTAGATGAGCGATTCTTCTGATGAAGCCAATTGCTTATTCAAACCACTTCTGTGTGAGAAAAGGCTCAAGCTCTCAAATGGCCTCCTATTTTCTACAGGACTGGAGTGTGTCGTTCCATATTCCAGCACTCAGTCAATCATATGGGAAGTGTTTATCTGAGTAAGTCTTGCTTTTGGAATTTTGAGACAAGGCAAACCAAATACTCATTACTTGGCATAAACGTCAGTGGGAGTTTTGGGACAGTTATTTTCACCTTGGGTTGGAGTTGCTAAGTATTTTCCGTGGCTGAATGGCTGACTAACAGCAGTACACGTGGCATACGCGCTGCAGACCAGAGGGACAACAGAAAGAAGTATCTTCCCCTTCCTTTGGAAACTTTGTTAAAGAGGAACAAAACCAACCCTTTCCAAAAGCTTCTTTTTAAAGAAGAGACAAAAGGAAGTTCCACCAAAGGAGGTTATGTTATGTGTTGAATGTAAGAGGATTCAAGTCATCTGAAGTAGAGATTCCTTCCCCATTATATCCTGAACCTCCCAGAGAGATAACGGAGACCTTGTGAATGTTTGAGGAATAATGATAATTAATCACCTCAATGAATATTTCATGCCTCCTATTAAAACTGGTTTTACTTATTCAACAGACAGAGCGTGTCACAAAAAGACGAAAAACTTACCATAGCACTCTGTACCCCAGAATCCTGGACAGCACTTTTTCTCTTCGATTTCTTTTTTACATATGTGATGGCACCCTGGCTGGGAAATGGTATTCTCTCCTAATTTGACAGTGTATCTTAAAAAGAATAATTCAAGATTCATGATTACAGCACAATCATACCACACGTCTGCTGGAGGGTTTCTAAGCAATCACACTGCAGTGCGCTGAACTCTCAATGGGAGGAAGGGCACTCATTTCCTTTGCCATACGTGCACACAAGAGATTATGGCTTCTCTAAGGATGCCCATTGATTCGAGCCTCAAAGATCAGTTACAAGAAATCTGCCAGGGACTGGATATGAGACAGAACCTTGGGCAATCTGAGGGCATCAGGATAGAAACCTTGGATGCTGGAGGGCTAAAAAGCATAGAAACGAAGTTAGGATCTCCAGGGGGACTCAACATTCAACTTCATACCTAAAATAATCTCGAAAGAACAGAGTCTCCTTGCAGGACTTGTCCTTTTTTGTCTTGCACTTAAGATTCCAGATTGGGATGCTGGAAATTTGGATTTAACAATTGTGTTATTCACAGATTCTCTATGCAATCTTGGACAAATCCCTTAAATCCTCGAAAGAAGCATCTCCTTTTCAACCCTTCATCCACCATCTCTACCCACAGGGTAAGCCCCTGATGGCAGCATCTCTTTTTCTGCACATATGCAGTACAGAACCATTCTTGGGTCTGTCCAATAACCACCATAAAAGCAGATAACACTCAGAAAAGCTGCATACACTCACATTATTCTTACACTTCATTTTATTTTTGGCACAACATCCTTCCCAAAAGGAACTTGGAAATTGTCTCAATAGCACTGCCGCTTTGGCTTCAATCTGACTTCTATGTCCATCTGTGCAAAAACTGCTATAAACTGCAAAACTGCTACAGCTATTTTTAAAGTATTTCAACAGAACAGTGATACACAGAAAACAGTAGACAATGGAGCTACATATTAACTGTTAACATTCACTACTGAATAGATAAGCAAACAATAATCTATAGTGTTTAATTTTTTAAAAACTTCCTGGTAAATTGAGTTTTCCTTTACCCTTTTCCTATTAGAGCCAAGCTCAACAGAATAAGAGCAAGGAACACATGAACAAGCAATTGTCATAAAGCAAAGTAGGAAGGTAAAAAGTTCAGAGGATTATTGCTGGAAGCCAGGAGGATACGCAAGGGGAATTATCATTATATTATTTTTTTAATAATCCACTACGGGATTCGGTGTGTGAAACAGGTTTTCTATCCTAGACAGACCTCTGTTAAATTGCTACAGGAGGATTAGCAAACTCAGGCTGTTTAGGGAAGTTAGAAGTAATTATCATGTAATTTTTTCTGTGTATACAGAACCTTATGCCCAGCAAAAAGTCCATTAGATTTGCAAGGAGACAAAAGCAACAATAATAGGGGCCATAAATCCATTTTTATGCATCTGAAAACAAAAAGCTTTGGATCTTCAGAGCTCAGAAAACACAGATGTGCTCTCCTGAAGGCATAGACACTACTCCTTGCATAGCAGAGCTGCACCAAAAGGTTAACATGGTTAGGAAATAGGCCTTACCTGCAGTCCCTTACTCCTAATCCTTGGGTGGTCTTTAACCAGCCTCTTGGACACAATGTTTTAGGCGCTATAGCACAAGCAGTACACGCTGTATTCAAGGTAAACATCGTCTTGATATTGCATCGCATGGATTTTAACTTAAAAAGGAAAAAACAGAATGGAAATAAACCCAAAGTTAAATTGTTACCCTAGCCACTCATCTTGCCAACCTTTAATATCTTTATCAACATTGCACCATTCTTTAGATAGCACTGGGGAGGGCAGTGACCAGTGCAGCTGCTGGGAGGTAATACCACACACTCATATGGGCTAAGCCATCACGCCCTGCTGCTGCATGCTGCTCCGCTTGGATCTCAGCTGGAAGGCAAGAGGGCACATCACAGCTATCTTATCTTTCCCCTGCGCCTCACAGCAAAAATTCTAACCATTTCTAAAATAATCATAAGCGTACACTGTTAATTTAAGCTGATCTTTTGCAAACATGCGGTAGTGGTATGTGAGGACAAACCCTAAATTAATAACCCTTGCCAGAAGGCACTGAATTAAAGTGCAACACAGCGTTTCTATTTTCCATGCCATTGATACGATCCAGCTCATTGGTGGTTTCATTGCTGTTTCACGAGTCTGAAGAACCGAATGTGTTAGTTCAGTCTAGTTGTGTGAGCCCAGGAGCTGCTCACACAAATATTTCTCACAGCAACTGTCTTTGAGAAGGGCAGGGGGGTGGATTAAAAGGAAAGGTGACCCTAGGTGAGAAGGACCCTGTAAACGCTGGCAAGAAGATCAGGCTTAAGGATTGGTTAATTCACATGGCTGGTGAGAAATTCAGCATGAGTCCTTCCACCCAACTGGAATAACTTTAGGGGTTCAGGCTTCCTCACAGGGCTTTTCTGTATCCTGGTACCCACCAACTCTGCTTCTCCAAATGAAACATGGCAAGAGCATCTGAAAAACGTACAGCCTCAGAGCAAATAATCGTATCATATGCCAGCTTGTCATTAAAGCTCATGATTTTACCCCCAAAGGGTTTCCTTGTATTCCTAAACTACTGGAGTCAAGTCACCGCATGGAAACATCATTGCTCATTTTAAAGAGAGACAATGCCTGCCACTGACGATGGCAGAGAAAACCTGGCAGTCACAAGCTGTGTTTGCCCCAAAAGGTCACTGACTGGAAAAAAGAAACAGCTCACCTTAACTGTGCCTCTACAGGCACTGTATTTTCTAAAAATAAAAACATTCAATCAAATTTTGGGAGGAGGCCCTGATCTGCAATTTTTTAAGCCAATCCTGAATAATGCTGTTAATGCAGCAGCTCTCCTGTGCCCAGAACTCCCTGGTTTTGAGTCCCATCAGCAATCTCAGCTTTGCTTCCTCTGAACCTAAGCCCAAATGCATACATTTGTCGCAAGGCAAGGGAGGAAGCCCATGGCTTCCCATCTGTTATCAACAGCTCAGGAAGGCCCTCCCAGACGATAGCCAGCAGACCCTGTCAGGAAAACCTTCTGAGAGATAATCCTCAAGTCCCAGGTCCACAGGCACATCTCCTTGCAACAGTTTCCCACAGCACCCACATTGCCTCTGCCTCGAGTTGTTGAGCTTTTTCTCATCTTCATAGATCCATCTTCTGCAGCCATCCAAGCAAGAATGCTGCCCAACGAAGAAAGTGATTCCTTTGTAAGTGGTGGCCCATCACATAGATATCGATTTCTAGTTGTGTATCTGGGTCTTCCCTTACTGTACAGTAACCTCCACTTCCTTTGGTGGCAGAATCTCCAAGGAACCTGTTATGTTAAGGACTCCCTTCCTTGCATTATAAACAGCTCAAAAACAGCTGATTCAAGTACAAATTAGGACTCCAGATCAAATATAGACTTTTGAAAGGAGCCAGCTGAAGCCAGACACTTGGTTCTGACAGAACGGTACCTCTCCTGCCTTTTTAGTCCCATCAAATCCCAGCTTTAACCTTCACCGAGACAATGCCTCAGAAAGAGGAATGGGAAGATGCCCAAGAAAGAAAGACAGAGATGGACACCTTCCCAAGAATTATGATGTTAAGGGTGTCAGAATTACCCCACAAACCTTTAGTAGGTGTCTAAGCCACCCTATTTGTATGAAAAAGACCACACAAACAGTAGAGCACAAAACACTGAATTAAAACTCTCAGATCTTCTATTTCATCTTTACTTCCAGGCATCCAGGAGATGGCTGTCAGACACAGTTGGGCCATTAAATGTGTTCTCTGTCATGGTGGTGGAGGAAGATGCCTTTATTCCATTTTCCTTCTCTTTCATTCATCAATGTGGCTCCATTTTTAAATGGAGATGGATGCTGGGAGAGGAAAAGAGCTGTCGCTCCTCCCAGTTGGCATTACTTGCAGGCTTCTAAGACAAGACAGAATCCCCCCTACCCTACCTTCCCGGGACACTTCACGAGTTTTAGGCAGCTTTCCAGTAAGATCTTCCCCTTTTTATAAGGAAATACGCTTGTGTCAGCAACAGGCCAGAGGAAAGAGGAAGAAAACAGCTGTGTGGAAAATAATAAAAAAAAAATCCCTTTTTATTTGAGTGACAGAACTGATGAAGCAGTCATTTTCTGGAGTGTTTTGCTTCTTAGAAAAGCAGAAAAGGGAATCAAGGCACATAAATGCAACAGTTTGGATACCCAAATTTTGGAGAGGATGAAAGACAGGCAGGAGTTTTAGTCAGAGGTGGCTCCTGAAAGACAATGATGCATTGCTCCCTTGGGATCATGCCTGACGGCTGTTTCTAAGTTTGAAGACAGTGGAGAGGAAGCAGCAAGAGGCAGTGTCTGTCCCTGTGACGCAGCACTGCTGCCTGGAGGGCCGAGAGTCAGTGAGATGCACGCTGGCTATGCCAGGGAAAAGGGGTGAAAGCAGTCTCTGTTTGGATTAGATGATGTTGTGAGCCTGGGCGATACCACAATTTGGGTACAAAGCAACAGAAAAGGAAGATTGGTGCTCTCAAACAGCTTCAAAATTAAAGGAGGCTTTTAAAGCAGAAGACATCCAGCTGTAGACGAAGGAAATTAAGAGCCAGGGTGCCTCTGTCCACACTGAGCTCTGTCTTGCCACGACTGGACTGTGCTCTCTCCCTGCACTCAAACATTTGCACATGCATGAGCAGCCACTGCCCTCTGAGCTTTGCTGAGATGTATCTGAGCTTCTGGATGCTGCAGTGTTTCCTTCCCTCCTCTCACTTGGACACAAATGTCCTTGACTTCTCAAGTGCTCAGGTTTCTCTTATTCCACCTCAAGAGAACAGGCTGGGAAGTTTTTTTTAAGGGCTAGTTTCATTCCCCTCATTTTCACCCTTTATCTTTTCCTCTCAAAATATAACACAAATCCCTCTGCACAGCAAAACCTCAAGGAAGAAAGAAAAACACATTTGGACGTCAGTGTTCGGCTCCAACAATCCTGGGAGCCAGTTCTGGAAACAGTCATTATCTAATGAATCACCAGGTCTCCAGTGCATTTAGCCTTTACAAAACAGAGCTGTAGACACATGCTTGAGTCATTATAGCCATGCACCTCCCCAAGAAGTTCTCAATAACACTTCAGCCAAACAGACCGGTGGCTCTTGGACACACAAACCCTTTGCACTGGCCCAAGGAAGACGTTTTTCAGCACTAGAATGAACAATCAAGCTCAGAAATCATGTAACACAAGATCTACTGTTGCCCTGGGTGTTTCCCACCACCTCAGCTGCAGAGCACTTGAGGCACAGGGATGCAGAGAGCCTTTCCACCTGCCCCTGCTCCTCCTCCAGCACAGCCTGGGACCGGCCTCCTCCCAGCAGAAGAACCTTCGTGGCTCTCACATCTGCTGCAGCTTCCCCAGCCCATACCAAGAGCTATACAAAAACCAAATCAGGCTAACAGATTCACTGTCATGTTTGAGGCACCAAATCAGAGCCCTGAGGTAACATCACTGAGAAGCAGCTAGCACAAAACCTCTCTTTTCTCTCTTGATAGCCCCTGCAAGGCTCCTGCAAGCCAACGGACGCCTCTTGTGGAATCACAGCACTACTATTGCAATCAAATCCAATGGCCACCTTAAACTACTGGACAAGACTTACGTAGACTCTTGTTTTTCCTCATCTCGCATCCTATCCTTTCAAATGTTTCTTCTTTCTCCAAAAAGAGGGAACCTCTTGGGGGAAAAAACTCTTGAATGTTATTTTTCCTGGATTAAACGAACTGCTCCAGAGTTGATTAAAAATAATTCATGTCTCTGTGAGTGTGTACTCATTACCTGATATTTTAACTGTTTCACACCAAGACAGACAGACATCTCAGTGATTACAGAAATCAACACTGTGCCTCAAAGTCAAAAGACTAAAATTTTCACTTAAACCAGTTGAAGATGTGAGCCCACGCCTCTGAATGCACTACTGTACTGCAACCCATCTGCCTGGAACATACGCCTCCAGACAAACAACAAACACTAGTAGAGACACCTCGTCAAACCATGTTTGTCCACAAGTCGCCTTAATTAACCTACAAGCCCAAAGGTTCATGAGGTTCCTGTCTTATTTGTATGCTTATTTGGCATTTATGGCCCTTTTATGAAAAAAGGTCTCTACAAAAGCTTCCACCCAAAGTTCTGACACTGAAGCACCTTTTCAGTGCTCTAGCTTTTTCTAAATTAAGTCTTTCAGACTCACACGTACCTTCCTTAGGGCAGGTCTGTCCATTCCCCACAAGCCCCCTGTTTGTCATTCAAGACAACCCTTCCACAGCTTGGATCCCCAGGGAATAAGATTTCCAAATGCCCCACAAAGCTTCTGACTTTATAGGCCAGTTCAGTCCTCCAACAGCAGGACATAAGAAGGGCGATGTCAGAAGACAAGACAAATTAGTGTGAATTCTAGCCGACAGAAAATGGGATGCCTCACCATGGAGTCTAGATCAGATCTACAAAGGCATCATACATCCTTCTAGATGCTGCTGCTAAACACAAGGACAGGGATAAAGGAATCAACAGAAATTCAAGAAAATGGAAATAAAATGGAAAGTATTCCACGCTCCTCACTAGGTAGCTGAAGGTATTTACCCTGTTGAAAAGCAACAATTTGATGTGACTTTAAAAATTTTTTTATAAAGTTCTCCTGGGAAGCTTATGGACCTGTCCTGCCAGATACTAAGCTCCCATTCATACATACTGAAAACAGCGGAAGACAAAGATGCCGACTATATTCCTTTCATATTACTACTTTTGCATCCAGTGCTGAACATAAATACAAATTTAATCTGCAGCTCCTTATAATAAGCTCAACCTTATTTTTAGTTCCTCAATTTAGACTACACACATATCCACACATAAACAGAGAAGATACCTTATCGTACTGAAGTTTAACTATGGATGTTATTCTGCACCTAACTTAATGAAAATGAAAAAAGGAGTTTTGGGGAGGACTATTTCATAACATGCAACTGCCCAAATATAAAGACCCATTCAATGAACATTTAAACAAAGACTCAAAGGAGACTTACCTTCTGACTCTGGCAGTCAGCTGTGGGAGCGAAGCACGCTGCTAAGAAGAAAAACAGCAACCCAGGAGGATGCATTTTCATGCTTTTACAGGCAGGACCCTTTCCACAAAAGGGGTGGTGATAGAGGCTGCAATTTCTGGAAGATAAGACCGCCTACTAAGAATCAGATCCAAGACAAACCAGAGGTTAAAAGTAAACAGGGAGAGAGCATTTTCGCACTCTGCTCTTTGGCTGCAAAGCCTTCAGAAGTGGATCTGCTACTTCTAGCACTGCGTCTGAATCAATACCACCTTTTTCTTTCTTTCTATTCTTTTTTTAAATGCACAAACAGAACTCCTCAGTAAAAGGTTTACTCAAAACAGGAACATCTACGGATTTCCTCTTACATATCAGTTCAAAACAGAAGGAAGGAAATCCTTAGTTTTCAACTAATTGGAATGAAAAGAGGTTAACTGTATGCTTAACTGAAGGCAAATCCAATGAGCAAACTTAAATACCATGAATTCATGAAGGTTAAGTTAATTTCCTCTTACCACTGATGTTACTATGTCCACAACACCTCAAACAGAAGGTTTGCCTATCCCAAAGCAACGCGAGTGACATGCTGCACTTCAGAGCAATAATGTAAGCACATCCTATCTATCAATCAATCAAGCGCTCTGGGTAGGCTTTGATATTTATTTAAAGTATTTGAGTTTCTCAGCAAGAGAAGCATCACATTTTGCAGGTGCTATGGAAGCAGTGGCAAAATACATCATTTTCCATACACTCTGCTGACAGCTTGATGAATCCAAGGAGCACTTCCACAGCACTCAGAATAGGAAACTCCCAAAATGGGATTAAAAAAATCCTGCCTGCGGTATGGTCTGCAATTGAATTTCTCCTTTTGAAAATTACAACCAAACAAGATTGATTATCGACAGATTTTACATGGACTTTGTCTCTCTACGCTGCCAAGAGAACCCACCGTAGTGAGCAGTCTGAAGGCTGCTTCTGTTAGTAACAAATCCTACTGAGCAAGGAGGGGTCTTTTCATTTTTGAGCCATTAATACTACAGGAAGGTGCCTAAATGAAACCAGGATAGATAGTTACTCTTGTGTTTACATAAATAATTAAGAGCATTAATATTTTTTTGCCCCCCCCAAAAGATACACAAGCTAATATATAAAGTACATAAGAACTGCTGTACTTACTAGAGCTGTTAATTATGCTTTACCTCTTCCTCCATCCTACAGCGCCAGACAGCATGATGAACAGCACGCACTATTATATATCCTGCACTAACAGGAAGCAGATAAGGCACACAACCATCCACTGCGACCCATGTGAGAAGTACCAGCCCACAACTCAATCTGACAACTCAGCCCACTTGCCCCATTACAGGACAACTGCAGCCCTGCGACCATCGTTGCCCAACAGATGGCCACTCTGTCACAGTCAGAGAGGTCACACAGCTCTGCAAACCTGCAGATCTGTACCTTGCAGATCTCTGAAATGAGGCGGAGGCAACATAGCTCAGATCAGTTCTGGTGGGATGGCAAAGTCAGAAATGAACAGTGGGACATTTTTGTAGAGGAGGACATTAGTAGGGAAGCCGTACAATGCTTTCTCTACCTACAGTCATGGTACTAGACTGGCCACCTAAACAGAAGAGTGAGACTGCTTCTCTGCTCCATGATACCCGTTAGGCATACACAGCTACAACAGGCAGCCTAGAAGGATGTTGAGTGTTTGTCCACAGGTTTTCCAAGAGCTGGATATATGACACAGGGATTAAGTTACCAGTACGGGGCATCCACAGATAGCTGATAAGCTTTTTAGGTAAAAATAGCTTACCCGTAGGCACTTAAAAAGGCATAGGCATCTTCTAATGAATCTTCAGACAGTTTTCTAAATGGCTCACCACTGAAAATGGAACAGAGGAAAAAAGGATACACAAAGACTGATTCCAAGGCTTTCCACTGCTGCTTATCATCACTGTATCTGACCTGCTGTAAGGAAACTAGGAAGGGAAGGGAGAGAAAGACTTGGTGAAAATTCCTGTCTGAATTGAATAAATCAGATTCACAGCAACATCAAAAGGTTCACAGCCAACTTTCTTATCTGATCATACCCCGTTTAAAGGCAAGCAATACAACAGCAACATACAGGCTAAAAATGCAAACACTGAGAAGTGCCATTGTACAGCAGCAGAGCATAAACTGAAAAATGAAAAGGTCATCTGTCATCAGATGCTGCTTTCCTGATCCAGAGGTGCAGGCAGCATGTTTCAACCACTATGTACAAACTGCTCCGAGGGAATGGAAACTTACTTTGCTGATCACTGCTGCTGGATCTGGAACACCAAAACCTGCATCAACTTTGGATCTGCGTGATGCTGGGAATCAGAAAGAACGCGAAGCACCAACCGTCTCGAAATTAATGGGTGGGCAAGAGCCATTAATAATGCTCAGTGGAAAGATGCCAACATGCTCGCAGTGGCAGTATCACCAAAGATGGCAACACTGGCATAGAATCAGGACAGGGAGCAAAACTGGGCGAAATAAACACAAATTACTGCTCCACTTACACTGCTCCTATTCTCTTCTAATAGATGGATTCCTCCTAGGCAGATGGATGGATTTTCTCATGGACCACATCAATAAAAAGCTTATGCCTTAGAGGCAAAATGCATTGGATCAATTTTTTTATTCCACTGTTTCGTCCAACACCCTTCACGATTGTCAATAAAAAAACCAAAACAAACCAGTTCGTTCGCTCATTTCTATATGAGACCAGCTTGTATACATAGGCATCTGCACAAAGCATTTCAATCCCCAAAGTCCCACAAAGCAAGATCCTGAGATCTGTCAGAGAGCTCAACATCTGATTCCTTCTAAACTGCCCAGAATTTACAGAGGAAATACCCAGTAGTACAATGAGAATGAAGCCCCAGGACTTGCTATGTCACTAGCAATTAAAGGAATATGTGAGACAGGAAAACCAGCAAAAAAAACCCCTTCATCAAAGGGAAAATTTATAGACAAGACTTGTTAAGGATCTCATGACAGAGCATGCAAATGGCCCTGTGCAGGCAGGGTAGAAGGGTTTTGTTCACATCCTAGTCAATGCTTGATTGAAACAGAAATGTGCAAATACAATTTTAAAACAAACAGTAGGAGCTGTCAATTGTCTGCCCGTGTGTTTATCTGGGAGGTTAACATGTGAGCTTTCGTTTGTTTCGGAAAGCATGGAGGTTGATTTATCAGCCAAGTGTCTTCTGCCCACACAGCAGAAGAAAGCTGGTTTAGCAGCTGAAGTCACAGACATGGGTCTCCGAACAAACATCTTTAACTTCTGGCCCCGACACAGATGATTTCTACTGATCACTAATAATTTACCTTGTGGTCTCAGTCTCCCAAATCATCAGCACATTGTTGGCAAGTAGCAGAGCTCTGGATTTTTTCCTCACTCAGTCTTTTTGCTTTATGCACTGATGAATGGTTGTGTCCTCTAAAGTAACTTATCTAAGACCTGGCATTGTTTCTGTGAACATATTAACATTCAGAGTTGAAAAACTGCTGGCAAAAACTACTGAACTTGTTCCACGGGGGAAAAAAAAAAAGTTGCCTGGGTAAAGGCAAAAGGATACAGCTACGAAACCTTCCAGCCTCCCTGTCTGTGTCACACGCTGCATTTTAAAATGCTGGGTCACCAGCCCTTCTCTGTGAAGTGCGTGCAGCCCTGGCCAGCTTGGGCAATTTCCTGCTATTCAAATCTTTTGTTTAAGCAATCTTTACAGAAATTAGAGACCCAAGACAAACGATTTACCATCCAGTCTGCCTTGCTACACAGATTCTGTGGGAGCTGACCGTTCAGTTACATCCACAGTGAGAAACTGACTCTCGTTCCACTCTTCTGAAAAAGAACATAAAAGTCTCTTTGCTCTGCATTATAAGTGTGTAAGAAGACTGTAAGTCTGAAGAGGTACTAGGAAAGGATTAAACAGACCAAGCCAGAAGCACTGGTGTGTAGGAAGAGGGCCAGCTGTGCCATACTTACTGAACGCACTCATGAGGCTCTTGGTGATGAGGGTAGGACTCGATCCTACTGTTTTGGGTTTTTTTTTCTCTGGGAAGTTGGAAGAAACAGGAATTTTAAAGTTTGCTGATAAACGTAAAAAACCCAGAAGGGCCACATAGTGAATAAGAACCTGTTTATCTCTCTCTCACACATGCCATGGTCCAATTCCAAGCAGACAGGTAGAGCTGCCTGAGCACAATGTTGTTGGGCAATTCAGGAAGAAATTTTTGAGGCTGCTGACATCCTGTTAGTTCAAAACCTAGAAGGGCAGCAGTACAAATATCAGCACGTAAATGCTGTACGTCCTGGCCTCTTTACTGCTATTGACTCCCAGTTCCTTTAAACATACTCCTGCAGTGAAAGCCAGCTACACATTCCCATCTCTTGGTTTCACTTTTGTCCCTTTGCCATCTATTAAGCAATGCTCTGGGATTGTACTGGGAGAGTCAGGCACTAAATTCCCCATGCATACTCAATATGAATTAGACATCTGAACACACAGGCTGAGCTACTCAAACTCATACCCTGCTCACACGAGCATGACCAGAGGCAGCGTGTTTTCCCATGGTGGCACTGCTTATCCTTCACATACTGCTATCTATAAGGGACAGAAAGGGCCTGCAATGTGCTTGAATAAGCTATAGCTAACAATTTACTAAGGATTGCACTGAAGCACCTGCCTGAGAACAACGTGATGGAGATGAGAGCCGGGTTCTCATCTCCGCATTTTCAACAACTTTAGAGACGCTGGGAGTTCTCATTATTCCCTCTCAGAAACCTTAAAGGTCTGAAGCACAAGGGCTTAGTGCCCAGCTACCACCTCTGGCTATTGCTCTTTATGCATCTATTTAGGTGTGTTTTTTCCAGTGTTGGCCACAGTCTTTCTTCAGCACTTTCTTGGTCAAGTAAGTTTCACAGTCCCCCTTTTTCCATATCAATTTTCAGATTTTGGAGTCATGAAATGCCTTTCGTTATCTAGTAGACAACAGGAAACAGAAGTTTGTAGTCTGCTCTGAACCACAACTTCATGCTTTTCCTCGTGTTGCTGCTTCTCTGCCTAAGATTTGGTATGTCTGAAGATTAATGCTGCAGAAGTAAACTTTACGATCAGAGACACTCAAGCAAGAGAAGCAGCAGCATTTTATGGTACTTCAATTTTTTTTTTTTAAAAAAAGAAACTCCTTATCAACACTGACAAGGACAGGAAGACAAGTCAAAGGGGCTGATGTAAATACATCACTGTTCGTTACACTACAGCCAGGCAGATCACCGAGTGCTGTAAAAGCAGTATGGGAATGGACACAGGACAGACAGGATGCAGGTCACACTGTCATTCCTTCTTGCAAAGAAAACATTTCTCAGCATCTCATTTACTTTCCTTCCTAATGAGATTAATTTACATTTTTTCAGTTGTAAAACAAGGGAAGTTTTAAAACCTTTGGCTAGATCCTCAGCAGATGACACTGAACATAAATAATTGCAAGGTTCTTCCTAGGGTGGCACATGTCTGCAACAGCTGCAGAGACAGACCATGGAGGCTTTAGTAGGTATTTACCTGAAAAACATCTTGCCACCTGCCAACACATGCATCCAGTGATCACTTTAGCTAATTAGTCATTGTTTTAATGTTGAACAAGGGTTGGAAGCAGTAAAGGAGTTCAGTATAAAGGATTACTAAAGAAACAGAAATACACATGCTGGACTTCGTAGCACTCTTACAAAAACAAAAGATGAAATAAAGACTGTTTTATGTGACCCCAACCTCTTACAAAGGTACTTCATTTCGCTGAACTTTCTGCACCAACTAATTGTGGAAAGCTCTGAGAAATCTTTCTGAAATGAAAATGAGATGATCCATAAAGTCGAAGATGAAGGATTGTGCATTTTTAAGGAAAACATTTAAATAAATCTCTAAGTTTAGAAACAAGAGATTACATTAGAATTAGACAATAAAGACAACAGGCTGGTGCTGAGGAAAGAGTAAATAAATTTTTTCAGTTTAACATTGCACTTACTTGAACAGAAATTTGCACCTACAAAGCACTGTAACTCCAGCAGGTTTTAACACCAGCAAAAGAGCAGGGAATCTGCTATCTGGTGGTGGAAGAGAAGAGGATTTCTTGTTTTGGGTTTGGATGGGTTGGTTTTGGTTTTTTCCAAGTAAAAGCGAACAAGAGATGAAGTGTCAGGGAAGACATTTTACTTTGCATAGCCCATGCTTTATGCTTTACCTGGCAGAGTATAAAAGATTATTTATTGAAAGAATGCCCTGAAAATAAACAATTCCGAGAGCACAATAGATGAGATACCTAATGGAGGAATTAAGAAGTACTGCAGTATGTGTCCAATGAATTATTGAACATTTTGTTCATTTTAAAACGTGATCACTGTTTACCAAGATCTCAAGGGGCAATTGTACCTGCTCCTGGATTAATAATCTGTTCCAAAGGGATAGATTTAATGTTTTAAACAGCTGTGGATTTAAAAAAATTTCAAGTTCCATCACAGCTGTGTTCTTACTGCAATAAAACCTGAAAAGAGATGTTGACTGCTCAAAATATATAATAGGCAGGGGATTATCCTTGTTTATTCTAAATACATGGTTCTAAGATATGCACTAGTGTATTAAAAATATATTTGAAGAGTTGGGCTTCACAAAGGATGCTTAGAAACAGAACTCGGGTCTATCTCAAGCACAAAGCATCCCCCAGGACAGGCGTTGCAAATGAGATGGAAGCAGGATCCAGAGACAAGTATGACCCCTAGTATAATAGCAGAGGTGTCTATTCACATTGGCTCAAATGCTAGGCAGTTCCATAGGACTCATTACATATTCCCTTTGCATTCACTTAAACTGTATCTTAAATAATCTGTTCATGCGGTAATTTCTGAAACGCTCACAGATCAGACTATAAGAGGAGCCTTTAACAAACTCCAAAGTGCTACAAGAATTACAAATAAGTGATTACCAGACTTACTTTGGAAAGAACTAGTGAAGACCTAAGCTTTTAATTAGTTTATCCTCAGGATTTTTATTTTAGAAGTTACAGGGTTTTTTTCTACCTAATGACAATTAAACTTAAATCAACCTAAGCATCCTTGAGATTTCAGGGAATAGAAGTTAGTTTTCCCCAAGAGTCTACAGTACCTACCTTAATTGTTCAGTTTGGTCTAAGCTTGAGAAGGGCTAGGTTTCCTCTGCTGAACTGTACAACAGAGCAGCACTCAAGTAATATTCCTCACCTCCTTGGTTCCTTAGGGAGCTGCACTGCATCCTGCAATACAATTTGACTTTGGCTGCCTGTGTCTGTCATCCTTGCACTGACTGCAACAGTGCTGGCATCTGGAGCCCAGAAAGCACAGCCACATTCCCAGTGCCCTTGTGGACCTGACATTCTTGGAGAAAACTCAGAACTTGTTTGGACCAGGCCCTCAGCTTTCTGCTTAAAGTTTGTCCTGTTCTGAGCTCAACTGTTAGACCTCCAGAGGTCTCTTCCCACCTAAAATTTTCTGTTTTTTTAAAGAGCATTAGTTTTAAGCCACAGCAGCTGGCACATGTGTATCAAAACAGTCTTTCCCTTCTTAATCCCAGTGGACATAGAGTAGTCTTTTTCAGTCTCAGTATTTGTCTTCACAATAGCAAGTAGGGATTTTACTGTCATGAGATAGGCTAAAACTTGTTGTGCATGGTAATATTCAAGTTAAAGATGACAACTTGGAAAGCAATTCCTTAATATCTGATGAAGCAAAGATCCTCCTTAAATAGTGTTTAGAAGCTGCAGATCCTCAGTTTCCATGACTCAGCTCTGTTTCTGGACCAGTACACGCTTGCTATAGTAGAATAAACTATTTTCTTCTTTCATCTTGCTGCATATTTCATACTTTACAATACACTCTAGGAACATATGTGCTGCTGATCCTGCAAACACAAGATAAACGAATAAAGACAAGGCCAAAAGAAAACTGTCAAATTACACTTTATTTGTATTGACAAAATAGGCAAAAGAAAGACTTTGTGTTCAGAGATACAAATTCATTATTTGCTGACAAAATGCTCACATACCCATATTGGGTATTTCCACTTTCATGATGATACTGAGCGGATCTATAACAGACAATTCTTCTTTATCCTAGGGTAAGGAGAAAGAATGCCCATGAAACTAATTTCATATGAAAATGTCACCTGCTTGTGGCTCAAATTTTACTGCTAAATTCATGATTGGCAGCAAATAATTACATTTGGCTCCAAATGAAAACATATGTAGAACTGTCAGATCATTAAATAATAAGCATTAGCAGCATACCCAAAATACTTCTCATACAAATAACATTGCACTTCAACATACACGAGCATTTACCCTTATTTACACATTAGAATTTGTATAGAACAGCAAGACTGATATATACAGAAAAATAGCGGAAACCTTAACAGCCCTAGACAACAGCATATCTAGTGTTGACTCCTTAATTTTTCCATACAGTTTCCCAGGATGTCTCATGATTATTTTTTTACTATATACTATTGCATAAAAAATAGAATTTACAACAAGTTCAGTCCCCAGTTAACACTTCAGAATATTTCTATGTACTATTAAATGTTCAGTGCACGAGGGAACAAGGGAGTCCAGGTCAGCTCCTTACTAAAAAAACCAGAACTTGACAGGCACTACCTATTTAAACACTGTGCTTTACCTTATAATAGACACTGAAATCACCTAGCTGTGCAATAATTACCCAGTGAGTTCCAAAGGCAGTTCCCTACCACACAAGATCTCCCACTGTCTTGCAAGTAATGAAATTAATTTCTCCCTGCTTTCTGCACTTGGGATAAAGATGTACCACTGGATCTCTCTGCTCCTGCTGCCTTCTTGTTTAGTGTTTCCCTTTGGGGCACTATCAGTTCCTCCAAAGTGATCCAGTGTTAAATTCTGCATCAGATCCTGATTCTGAACATCATCAAACACAAATGTAAGGGCCTGTGGATATGTCTGATAACCCATCAGTACTCTGTCTAAATCCCGGATTCGTCTTCCATCTACAAGCTGATACTTATCTCTCTTTGGTGGTTCCTTCGCAAATTCAGGTAGTGGGTAACTGATATAATCTTCATCAAAGAGGAACAAATCAGAGCTGGTTAATATAAGTGTTTTAGGTTGAAGCGAACTAGTGTTTTGGGCAGATCCTTCAACACGATTTACTTGAAATGCCAACACATATAGAAGGATGTTGAGGGACTGGAGATTAGTCAAGCCATCCATCTTCTCTGCCACTAGAAAAGCAAGGTCCCCAATTTCCTCTTCATTTGGATAAATAAATTTTACTCTGCTAGAGTGAATCAGTTCATAATTTTCCATTTTTCCTGCAAGAAACATACATAATTATACTTACATTTAGTACTATGCAATGCTTTCTTAATGCATTAGGATAAGCAACAATCTTTGACAGTTGGCTGCAGCTGGAAGAATTTAGGTTTTGTTATCTATTCATATATGGTTTTACCTGTAGACAATACTGGAATAATTTTATTTACATTGCAGATCTCTACTAGAGTCTCTCTTGCATTACCAACATGCTTCTCTGCAAATTTCTAACCACATAACTAGTTAAGGGCAATGGCAGAAGAGGTTGAAGAAGAGGTTAAGGGCAATGGCAGACCAATCCAGCTGGATTCTCCTATCAGAGATTATCCACCTCCTTACCAGCTGACCTCCTCTGCCTCCTTGCCACTCCCCAGTTCTGAACTTCCTGAGAGCATTATCAGACCTCTGAACACAAACAAAATCCCTGCTTCTAAGCACAAAGAAAATTCAGAAATTAAAACAAAAGAAAAAGAAGACTATAGAAATTGCTTTTATATCCGTACTAGATGAGCACATTTTATTTGTGAACGTCCATGCTATGTTCTGGAGCAGCAGGAGGTGACACTTCAGTCCCCTACTTCCTATAAGTGCTGAAATACAACATAGTGAAGCTTGAAGGAAGCCTGCCTGCTTTTTTCACAATTGGTCTAACAAAGGTATGACTTCCCATCAAGCCTTGCAGTTTCTGGGCTTAGGCATCTTCTCCTTAAAACAGTAACAATAACAAATACTCTTCACGAAAATGCCATTTGTGCCTCCCAAGGGCTTCAGAATTCTGAGCAAAGTTTCACCTGATATTAGCATTGAACCTAACACACCTTAAAAAAAGTCTAGTTTTCAACTTCACTACATTCTCAGGAATGTCAGGATTCTTTTATTTGACCAAGTGAGGAAAAACGTAGCCTTCAGATTTTGTTCTCTTCACTGTTCTTTTACTTACAAGTCACATTCCCGCAGTGGGAGCAACACTAGTACGCACCTGAGAATACAGTATAGGAAGTGCTGTTTCTGCTGGACTCAGGCCATCATTAACTTCACATGTGCAAAACTTTATATTTAACAGTTCTGTTCAGATAAGGCACATGTAAAATAACTAAAGTCAAGGAGTTCGGTTAAAGTATTAAATAGGAAATAACTGATGCATAAATTTCCCTCAAAAGAGTACAGTTTAGATAACATTCCAAGTATGATGCCCAAATAACTCATGACATGTAGAGAAGACCACTCACCCGTGTTCTTACTCCCAAATTCAGAGTAGAAGTCTTTATCCACTGGTTCAGGTGAAGGTGTGCGTGCAAGCAGTGACAGAACTGCCATAAGCTGCTGTATGAAGGTGTGAGTGTTGTAACTGTCTCGTGTCAGGCAGGTGACTATATGGTCTGCAGAGTGTCCTAAGGAGAAGACAGAACACAAACCACTCACAAATCTGTATGTGGCATTATCATTTCTCCAACCATCATGCAGCCGTCACCAAAAATAGATTTCTTACAAGGATTATTTCTCCTGAAAACATGCATCATTATTCATAAAGCTTTCAGAATCTTTAAAAATCACACCAAAAATAAAGAATATAATCTCTCTTGATTTAAAATATGATGTATACTTTAGATTTAACTGTTCTACTATTGCTGTAGGAGTTCAACCTTACTATCTTATCATCACAGTTTATCTTACAGAAAAAACTGCCTGCAGTTTTCTTTGTGAACCTGTTATATACTCATTTATGCAAGCCAAAGCTTCAGAACAGCAAGTCTTTAGATTTCCCTTTTGATGTGTCACTAGGACAGGAGAATTTTTTAAAGCACTTTTCGGGCCAATTAATTTATCGATAATAAGCTTCCCAGTTACCTCAATTACAAGATACTCCAAGACAATATTATTAGCCTACCAGTACAGCACCACCAGTGTTACAGTAACTTAATTTCTTTTAAGAAAAAGTAGTAACAAAATTCACTCTTCCACCTCATTAATGAAATAAAGACAGGAATCCATCTAAGGCAAAACTAAAAAGACAAAACAGAACTGGAAAAACTTAAAGCACAAGATGTACTCACCAGTAATTCGGAAGTATTGGTCGAACAGGCCAACATTTACTGACTGCAGGTCGTTAAGTTTTAGCACAAAGCAGCAAGAGAGGTGGAAAGAACTATTTTCACAATCTGAGTTTTCTTTGTTCCAAAAATCTGGTGAAAAAGGATATATGGGAAAAACGTCAAAAGGAAAAAAAGAGATTCTTCTTTCCATAAGCATAACTTTTATATAAACATCTTATACCTGTATCATACTTCAAGGAAGAAATTAGTAAGAAAGATGATACTGGCTAATAATTTCTCAATCAACAAATACAACCAAATTTCCCTGTTAGCGGTGTTTCTTGAAGTAGCTGTCAACATCACAGATTTAAATCAGCACGTGCATTAACAAACTGCTTGCATGAATTGAATGCACACTATGATTTTCACTACCCTTCACTTACATTTTTGGTTATGAAAGCTTCACTTACCTTCAGCTGCCCAGGTGAAGAAGCTAGGGACTCTCTGAAATGACACCTGAGAAAAGCATGGATACAATGGCACATGGAAGAGTGAAGCAGCCATGACTCAAGACCTTGTTTTTTGAACATCAAAGCCTCATACAAGTACTGCGCATAGAGCAAACAGTGCCATTCTCTCCCTCAACTAGGAAGTCCAAGTAAGAGTATCAACCAAAACTGGTACTTAAACTGAAGACAAGCACACAGACAGGCATTAATTTGGTAGCCTTATTAAAGGATCAAAATAACTATCTTACCTGACTGGTGCTCATCAGCTTGTATGAAAGAATCATCCAACAGAAAGTAAATAGCTTTTGTTGAGAGAAGCACACAAGCCATCACTTCCACATTGGGAGTTTTGTAAAACAGAACTGAAGACCACATGAGATGTCTCAACTCTTCGTTTTCCACCTAGGATTTAAATTATATTTCCTAAATCACTTGTGCACTTTGATATTTCGGATAGTTTCATTGCATTAGTGGCATCTTTAGACTACTAGAAAGATAATTTCAAAATCTGAAGCAATTTTAAAATCTGAATCATAGCATCTGAACATGCTATAGACAAAGAGCAGAAGTTCACCTCAAAGCTGCTAAACGCAGCAGCTTTGATGCAAACACAATAGCAGTCTACTGAAAGTGTCTTATGTTTAATGTAAGAAATTGTCATGTTTTTTTTTCCTTGTTTTCTGACCAAAACTAGAAAAGAAAAAACATCTAGTGAACAAAAAAGACTTTCTAGAACAAACACTGCAGACAAAATTTTAATCAACAGATGAGCAGTGTTTCTCAAGCCTCAACAAGTCTATTGAGCCTTCAGATGCTACCGAGGGGCTGGATTCAAAGATCCTTAAGAGTGAGGACAGAAGCACAGCTTGCTACTATCAAAACCACATTTCCAACTAGGCGTCTTCCCAGCTTCTAGGTTGATGAGCTTACTGTGAATCCTCAAATCTGTGACCTGCTTTCTTTATCACCTTCTCCTGGTGTAAAAAGAAAAGCACAACTTATAACTTGTGCTTACTTAAAAGATCTGGAAGTGAGGTAAGGGAATATAAAAATGTCTCTATTCCTCAATAAGCTTTTCAATTGACATTTGTACTCAGACCACAATCGTTTAAAGACTTAAAAAGTAACATCATTAATTTAAAGATAAGATTTGTGCTTTTAAATTTCATGTTCCCCACACAGACTATAAATATGTAATTCAGAACTTAGGTTCATCTGCTCATATCATCACAAAATAATTCCACTCCAGTAATTTTCTTTCCCTTTGCTACTTTAAAGAAAAAAAAGGATCATTCTTGGAGTAATCGTATCTTCAAGCGATACACAAATGTACTCTCCAGTTTTGCATCAAGAGTCCTGAAGGCAAAGTATTTCCTGGCAGGATACCAATCACAGTAGCTGGGAAGCCAAAATTGAGTAATGCAAACAGGTTTTTGTCCAAAACACTTCCAGGTTTCACAGAGCCTAACTCTTAAGTTTGATCAGGAAAGTTCTTTTAAAAATAATGTATAGTACTGAAAGGCCACAAGGCATCTTTTTATACCCCTGGGCTAGGCACAATACCTCTGCAATGTTGCCATGGAAAAACTCAACTAGGGCATTTCCTTTCAGCCCAGCCACATACTGCAGAGACACAGAAACCTGAAGGTGAACAGGAATCTGGTTATCTTCTGTTATCTTCTGCATAAGAAATTCAGACGGATATAAAGATGACAGTGTCAGATGAGGCTTGGAAAAGCTAGAAGAGATCCAGAAAACACATTAAATCAAAATTTAAGGAAATACACAGCTCTTCCCCTACAAAAATTAATACCTTATATTTCATTCAAAAATTAGGAATGGGTGGGCAACTTCTATTCTTAATAGTTTAAATGATTTCTCTTGAGCATAGCTGTCAATCTGCCTGTAATCAAATAAAATAGAAAGTCTCCTTCCCCAAGAAAAGACATTTTATGCTGCAACCATAAACCAAAACAAGCAAGCTAGACAGGCACAGTCCAGGATAACCATTCACACATCCTACCAGAATGAAAAAGTACTTCATCAATACTACAGGTCAGAACCAATGACAGCTGTAAACACACTGGGCTAGGCCACATTCACTTCAGCACCATGCAACAGACCTTTTATGGGAATTGTTACCTTGCTGACTGACCATGTCTGTTTGCCTCCACATGATTTCTTACAGCATCTGGCTTGTTTGCAGCTTTGAAAATAATAATAGTCTTAACATCCTGCAGGAGCGTCCTTAAAAGACTGTAGATTCTTAGGAAGTGGAATTTCTCATGAGGTAGAACAAACACTGCTGTAACAATTCTGTATCCAACAAACAACTCCAACACATGTCCATCCGAAAATGAACCCTTCTGCTGGATGGAACCATGAGTTGGGTGCAACACAAGTGATGCTAACGGAATCCTATTCAGCTTAAATACACTTTCCAAGTCTTCTGTGCCTACCCATTTACCTGGCAGTAAACTGAAATCCACCTTTACTATGTACAAATGCTGGGGTGTCAGAAATATCCAACACGGATGGACCACACAGGGACCCTGGTCAGAAGATTTACATACTGAAGAATAAAGTGCAGAACACAAAACATTTTTTGACCATTCGTTGCTACTGCCAGTTGACTCTGGTGGATGCAAGATTTTCTGAACGTTGGTTTTATTCCCACAAACAAGATAGGCTGGGAAACAAC
This sequence comes from Rhinoptilus africanus, assembly GCA_013400135.1. Classification (NCBI taxonomy): domain Eukaryota; kingdom Metazoa; phylum Chordata; class Aves; order Charadriiformes; family Glareolidae; genus Rhinoptilus; species Rhinoptilus africanus. The sequence continues at coordinate 267,059 of VXBO01010444.1, read as the reverse complement.
CTTTTATTTCAACATCTTCTGCTGAAATGCAATTCACTTCCATAAGCTGATAGAGAAACTCTTGGAGGTTTGCTTTTCCACAGTAAAATGTGGAGCTTGGTAACACTGATGTGTAGTGTTGAGAGCAACACGCATGTAAACAGGAATAAAAGTCTTGAAGATTCTGGGAGTCTGAAACAATAAACAAGTAGTTGTCACTGTTTTTCAGCTTCAGGGTTAAACAGACTTCTGGCAGGAGAAAGCCAAATTCTGTTAGATCAGTATACGGAAAACACAGCGTTAATTTCAAGGCAGAAGAGATGTGCTGGCAATTTCCTCTCAATTCCTGATGAGGAATCTCAAACACAGCTAGCATATCATCAGTCAAAACCAAACAGGAAGCAAACTGCCTGAGTCCATTATGAATGTGAATAGAAAAACTCCAGAGAATTTTGACTATGTCAACACTCTCGACTGCTATGTTGTCAGATGACAGAGTATCTGAAGTAGTGCTGAACTCAAAAGTCTGATCTCCTTCATGAAGTCCCATTTCAAAATATCCATCTTCTTTGTCTGTGGTTCTGGAATCATCCAGAGGGCTCCCTTTATTCTCTGTAAAGGAGGGGGGTGATCTCTGCACAGTCTGCACTATCAAAGCAGAAAGATGCTGGATAAAATCTTGGTTTGTGGCAGTGTATGATACACAATTAAAAGGCAAGATGACGGTATTACAGGGGTCAGGCACTGCACAGTGTTCTTCCTCTGAACGATTCAAACTTCAAAAGAGAAAACAAGCCACAGTAAGTACAAGACTGAATTTAAAACCAGCCATAGCTACCTACAAGTTCATGGTGCTGCTTAGAAGTTTGAGGTTTATTCTTGTTACTACTCTTAAGTCACTGTAATTTTGTAAAACACCTTCATAGTACACACAGCCGTTGATTTTAAAGGCTGGTGGCACGTAATGCTACAGAGAAAGCAAAACCTAAAATGTTTAACTCATGTTGCACTTCCCAACCCCAATAAGCATATCCTTATGAGTTAAAGCACTTTATAATACAGCTATTGCTGGTTTTGAAACTACCAACTGCATTCCAGGGTTGAAAGGTTAAAAACATTTTATACCATGAAATTGATTTTGGTTCAAAAAACCCCAAAATAGGCAGCATACAAGGAAAGAGACTGTTTTGCCTTAAAGGCCAGGTTTAAAAATGCAGCATCCACTGTTATTACCCAGAAGTTAATGAGGATTTAAACCGTAACTTGTATATCCGGCTTACCACATATGATGACCACTTCCATAGTTTTTGCGTGAATCCAGTAGAGAGGCAGGTGCCTAAGAAGAAAACATCAGGAGGCTATCAACTACGTACAGCTGCTGGTGACTTCGGCATACATGAAAAGCAAAGTTAATGTTGGCTGCCGCTTTTTAAAGCTAGTCAACTCACTGCGAAGTCCCGACTGTTGCACACTCATGGGCAGCTGAACAGCTATCCTTTAAGGATCCTGAAACACTATCTGTTTACTTTAAGTTGGGCAGTCTATTAAGGCAGGAAAAGAAGAAACCCTGCTGCCGACTTGAGAACAGATCCAACCTGTGACCCATAGACATTTCGGCACACTACAAATCTTTACTGATGTAAAGTGAGGCAAAAAGGTAGAGGAACTTGACAAAGGCCAACTACACTGGTAGCAAAGGAAGAGATTCCCCGCAAGTCTTGCCATCTCATTCCTTGAAGCCATGCATGTTCTTCCACACTTTTAGCAAGAGAATGGCCTTTCAAAAGCTGATATTGTAATAAGGTTAAGAGAGAAGTCTTACACTCAGTATCTAAGTGGATATTAAATGATGCGATACTAATACTGGGTAAACATCTCAAAGTCATGACATAGTGACAACAGCTCTCTGCAACTCTGGTAAACTTAGATTATGCAAATTTACAAGGTAGACCAACCCCTTCACTCAAACTTGGGGCTACCTCTTTTCCATTATAATAACTCTGAGAATCCAAAAAAACTTTGCTATGGATTACCATCATAACAGACATTTAAATATCAGAAAATAAGCTTGCAAAACCACTTTAAAATACCGTAAAATTAACAGAAGGATGGCAATTACCTGATTTTTACATCTGGAGTCTGGTATTTCAAAGCATCTCTGGGGAACTGTATGGTCTGTAGGAGTCGAACCACTGGATTGCAAAAAACTGCTGGCTAGGACTGTTTCTTCACAAATTATTTCTAGAACAAATATAAACAGCTCTTAAAATCAAACCAAATGTCTAACAGTATCTGTCAAACAAGTGGAATTAAAATTGTATAATCAAGATCTGATCATAAATCATTAAAGCTAAAGGATACCTACACATAATAGCCAGGACAAAGCCAAAGCTTGCAGAATTCTAGTCTGATTACAGAAGCACCTTTAACAGCACTGAAGGTTGCATTAAAGACCACTGAAGCTTGTTTTTCAATTTAAACCATTTAAATCTCAACATCTGGTGTAAGAGTTCTCCACATGATTTAGTTTTAACAGAACTAGTCAGTTTTGTTACTACTCCTCTTTACTTTTACCAAAACATTGCCAGGCTGGCAAAAACCCAGCAGAACACTCTTTGTAAGTTTCATAGCATTCTCTCAAATTTCTTTAGTCTTCAAGCAAACAAGTATAATATCTGTGTAAAACCTTCCACCAGACTCAGAACTCCTGGTCCCTCAAATACCATTCAAGACAATTATCTCACCTTATTCAGAACCTTTTTGAAGGGTTCAAAGCTGAATCATCAGTAAAAAGTTATGAGTGCATATCAACCAACATTCTCAGACTTTTTGCCTCTTTGATATTTCACAGCATCGCACTGATGCAACAGAACAAATCAATTTTCAGCATTACCACTGAGCCAGCCAGGGAGCTCAAGTATATAAATGTGCAAATGAACAACAGAATTACAGTGTGGACACATTTCTGGCTTAAGCAGAGAAACTCCTACATGTATCTTTGTGGATTGATGGTAAAGTTCAGTAGATTACATCAAACCATCTCATAGTCAGAGGAAACACAAGAGGCATTTATTACTTGAACAAAATACTGTGTTAGCAAGAAGGAAACTCAAATTGACAGGAAAAACAGAACGTGACAGCATTATTTTTATCTTTCTGTTTCCTATATAAATATTTAATCTTTTTCCATAAGCCATTTGCCAGTGACATTCAATCTGAATAATATGTTACGGAAACAGATGGTGTTCAGAAAAACTGCAGAGAAAACAATTCATAGAAATAGGATATCAGGAAATTAATTCCATTATTCATGATTTAAGGTCTAACAGTGAAACTAATTACCTAGCTAATTCCATTTTTAAAAACATATTTCTCAAAATCAGTATTTTGAAATCAACCTCTGATAGATACGTAGCAAATAATAAATTTATATTGTTAAACCTGAAAAATAGCCTGCCCTAGTACTCATTTTCCTACTATTTACAAAAGCCTTCCCCAAGACTATACTAAAGGAACCTTGTGAAACAGGTTGACTCTTCTATCAGTCTTTTTATAAGGGACAAGATGCCATCCAGATGGACCTGGACAAGCTCAAGAAGTGGGCCCATGTGAATGTCGTGAGGTTCAACAAGGCCAAGCACAGAGCCCTGCACCTGGGTGGGGGCAATCCCCATCATCAATGCAGGCTAGGAGATGAAGGGATTCAGAGCAGCCCTGAGAAGGACCTGCGGGTACTGGTGAACGAAAACCTGGACATGAACCAACAGGGCGCGCTTGCAGCCCACAAAGCCAACCATATCCTGGGCTGCATCAAAACAAGCATGGCCAGCAGCTGAGGGGGGTGATTCTGCCCCTCTCCTCTGGTGAGGCCCCACCTGGAGTACTGTGTCCAGCTCTGGAGCCCTCAGCACAGGAAAGACCGGTGGAACAGGTCCAGAGGATCCCACAAAAAATGATGAGAGGGATAGAGCACCTCTCCTGTGAAGGCAGGCTGATAGAGTTGGGATTGCTCAGCCTAGGGAAGAGAAGGCTCAAGGAAGACCTCATTGCAGCCTTCCAGTAAAAGGAGCTTACAAGAAAGATGGGGACCAACTTTTTAAGAGGGCTTGTTGCAAGAGGACAAGGGGTAATGGTTTTAAAGTGAAAGAGAGTAGATAAGGAAGGAATTTTTTACAATGAGGGTGGTGAAACACTGGTATAGGTTGCCCAGAGAGGTGGTAGATGTCCCATCCCTGGCAACACTTACATTCAGGTTAGACAGGGCTCTCAGCAACCTGGTCTAGTTGAAGATGTCCCCGCTCATTGCAGGTGGGGTTGGATTAGATGACCTTTAAAGGTCCCCTTCTAACACAAACTATAATTCTATAAAAGTATTAAGTACTTCAGAAAGAAAGACATTTTTTACATATTTTTTTCCTCCCAAGACTCATTTGCTCCAAAACATTTACTGTAATAGAAAGAGACTAGTGACAAATAACTTTTAAACAGTCACAGTGATCACTAGTATGCATTTTTACACTTAGCCCTGTACAAAGATGCAGGTTGTTATATAGACAAACTGTCTCAATCCCATAAATGAAATGCTTAATACTTAAAGCAAGCATTGACTTAATTTTGGAAAAAAGGGCATTTTATCTGCAGATGAAAAGCACCAAGACAGACTTAGTTGCTATTTAAGTTGCATGTCCTTTAATCAAAGGCTGACAGAACAATTTCATTTTTAGAGTGAACTAAGAGACCTCTATTGATTTTGCAGAAATCACAGCAACAGACTCTTTACAAAGATCAAGCTTTTCAGGCATGTTATTCTCCCCCATCCACCAATTTATTGAGAAGAGTAAGATACTCCACCCCAAATTACTGAGAATATAATCCCTGCTCTTTTAATTGGTTACAAAGTCTTCTCCCACTATTCATATTCTACTGGACTTTAAGTTTTCAGAGCAAAAAAAAAAAAGAGAAAGAGCAGCTTTATCTCTTCTCAGTCACGAATTAATATTCCTGTAAATCAGTCTTATGGGCTCTCCTGCAAAAGATAAAAGATAAGCCATTCTTCTAAATTCCTAATGCAACAGGTATGCTTATTTCAGACACACAGTAAGAATAATTTTCAGGTAAGGTTAGTAGGTGCTGCAGAGCACAACAGGCACCCAGAAATCACAGGCTCAGCCAGAACGCTAATCCCACAACTGCCTTTTACTCATCTCCTTATTCTGTCTTCCTTTTGGTTTGACGGAAATACAGCTCTTGCAAAAAAGTAAAAATGGAACAGATGCTGCTTGCATCACATTTTGCAGACCAAGAACAGGCAGAGAAATAATTGTAAAGTATGTCTCTACAGGCCATGGTTTCCCAAAAAGAATGTATCTAAACTAAGACACATAGTCCTCTGCTGGTGATTTCTGCAGGATGGTGCAGTAACAGTAGTCCTGTACCTAGACTTCCACTACAATTAATTAACACTACGGTGAACAACAGGTCAGTTTTGCTGATTCACATACAACTTCCACTTCCTAAGCCAATACCGCCAGATCTTACTGCTTTGTCTTGATATGCCCTATTATCCATGCACATAATATTCATGTATATCAATGCAGCTTAGAAAAGCAGAACCAAGAGGCTCAGCCCAGCAGCACGATACATACATGATTACCTTGGCTGGAGCTGACAGGACGAGGCAGAGAGGGAGAAGAAGGACGAACAGTAAGAGAAGAACAGTTTGATTTGGAGCTGGCAGCAGTGAGCCTGGAGTCCTCACTGATCTAATAAAGAAAGTATGCAGTGATTAAAGAAAATACACTAAATACATAGGACACATTAGATCCTGAACTAAAATAAGTCTATGCAAGCTTTCTCAGTTTTAGTAAAAGGAAAGGTAGTGCCAGCTTTTTTTTCAGGGGTGTAGGGAGGGAGATTCTTCTGAAGTTTCTACTTTCACACTAAGTGGGATTCCACTAAGTATTCATTTACAGAAGTCACTCTGATCACTGACTATCACTGTATGCACAAAACTAGCAGCGGGTTTCACAAACCACAAAAAAAATGAAAACACGTTTTCTACACTGTAGGGACAGAAGAGGTTCTGATAATAAGTTAATTACCAAAACAAGACTAACCAACTACACAGCACACAGATACACATGAGAGAAGGCAAGGAGGATTCAGATTTCTGATTCTTTCCCACTGCGAAACACACAGAAAGTTTGTGGAAGTCATTTCAGTACTCCGCAACACAAGCAGTGAAGTCACACCTCTGCAATACTTGTATAAGATGTAAAATATGGTTGTTAAGGTCAACTGCATATTCATTGTGTACACCATTAAGTCATTTTATCTTTTCCTCTCTCCTAAGCCAACATAAAAAGGGAGTCTGACAATTACTGAAATTACACTGAAAACAAAATAGGAGAAAGAAGCAATGTTAAAAGTTCACGCCACATTAAAGCACAAACAAAGCATAAAAACTTTAATGCTAAGGAAAGTTTAATAAATTCCACTTAGATCTAATTTGTGGAAGTATTTGTAAGCTTTTTTTTCTGCATGCAGCACATTCTACCCCTCTCACAGCACCACACTCACCTTTTTATCAGAGTTGCTAAGCTTGTATTTCACCTCCTTCGCTTTTTGAATAGCTTTTAGCACTTCCACAGTGTCTAGTTCCTTTTCTGTGGTAACAATATTATCCAAACAGACCTAAAAAAAGAAAGTTAAAACATCTAAAAATATTGAAAACAGGGCAGCTCTGCAATTTATTTTTATTAATGTAGTAATAAAGTTATCCTAGCCTAATGCAAACTATGTGCATCTTTGTAACCATTATCACATTAGACCTTGTTCTAAACATGATACGAATTTAATGCAAACTCAGAAATGCCTGGGAAGCTTAACACCCTTCTAGCACAACAGTGTTTCAGTATTAACATACTGTTACCTCATGAAGACAGGGTAAACTTTCATTTAGATCCAGGAGCATAGCTGAATAACGTTAACATGGTTTCATTCTCTACAGACTTTCTCCAATGCAAACTAAAAACTCATCAGCTTTTTAGAATATTCACACTACTTTCCTCACCAGGCTTTGAAAAAGATTTTTTCAAATGCCAGTTTCAAAGGAAGAAGTGCACTGTGGCTTACCTCTGAGGCCCTGTCCCCAAACTGAGCGAGTACTTTGGTCCGGTAATCAGGGATGATGCTCAATGGATTGCTGGATAAGACCACCTTTTCTAAGCACGGGAGGTTTCCTATATTTTTCACTTCATCAATCTGAAAGTTTTTGAGTAAAAGGATGAATATAGATAGGCTAAATGAAAATGAACATACAGACTGAGCATTTCTTGCATAAATTATATACATACAATAACAATATAATTATATACATCCACTTTTATTTATTTGCAGTTTGATGCACTTGAAGTTGCTTGTGATCTAAAGCCCAGTTCAATTTGACACTGAAAACCAGCAGTTACCTGTTCTATTTTGTTGTTGCTCAGATCCAAGTTGACTAATGAGTACAGTTTGTTAAGACCACACAGCCTTTCCAGCTGATTTCCTGCTAAATTCAGAGTTTTGATGTTTCCCAGTTTTGTATGAACACCTTCTAGTGATGTAAGCTTGTTGTAGGATAAGTCCAGGTGAACAAGGTTGTAGAGATGCTACAAAAGCACAGAAAATCCATATCACCCACCAATTAGTTAAAATTAAGCAATATCGAAGACATTGTATTATGGCTTGCTCATTTTTTTATGCAACACTGTTTTCATGCTGGACACTGCCTAGCATGAAAAATATGACATGAAATTGTTCATCACGCAGGTTTAAGCTTGTAGAAAGGGAACTTCCTCAACTGCATTTTTACGAACCCACAGATACAGCTGGCAGTGAATGAATTTAGTTAAGAACTAGCTGTTGTATGTTGATATTGGCAAAGAAATGAAAATATCCAGAGCAAGTAAGAAATGCGCCGTTAAAAGAGTACTTGCTGTTATGAAGGACAAGCTGTTTGGGCTTTCATGAGGAAGATGAGCAACAAAATTCTGACGCAATAAAATCTGTATTCTAAAAAAAGTCACCTTCAAAAGCATCACTTACCTGTAAATTTTCTACCAGAGACACCCCATTGTGACTCAAATCCAGGAATTCAATCTTTGGAATTAATTTCTAGAAGAGTAGAAAAAGATGTATGCGTTGAATGCATTCTAGCTTATAAATTGGTCCATACTTCCTTCACTAACAGCTAACCAACAAGCAAAGAAAAGGTATCCTCCAGTGCACAGCCTCTCCTCTGAGGTCTTGGTATGAAAGCATTCCATGTTACCTAGTGCAACAAGAGAGCTGAATCTTGCTCTTACTCTGAGGAGTACGGTTAAGTTTTAATTTGAAACCTGGTTTCTCACTGAAGCTGCTCCCAGTTTAGCCCCATTAACTGTAGATCAAAATCATTAATAGGTGTTTCTGTCTTATCCCACAAGCATATCTATGTTACACAGAAACCTGGATAAAGACAATAGTACCAAAAACCAGAATAAGATTTGTTTCTGTGTTTTGATTATCCTATTTGATTATACTAGCCAAGCATTACAAGGTCACACAAACAGCTCAAAAATGCACTTTAACACAGAAAGCCTTTTCTTTTTAGAGGACTCAAACCTTGAATTTGATCCTGAATTTTGACAGCAATGTATTTGCATCTACTTTATTTTGACTGTAATCTCACCAATGAGTTGCTTTGTAGTTAAGGCCAGGACTCAGACCTGAAGAACTCGTAAGTCTACATGACCAAAAAATCCTTAACGATAAAACTGTGATCCAAGTCCATGATCTCTACAGACATAACTATTTCCTGCTTCACAAGAGTAGATCATGTAAAAAGTTACATTAATATTTGACACATGTCCTTGTGGTAACTGTTATGTATTTTTAATAACTGATTTACAAAGTGTAATTCTAAGATACTAGCAAAATACTCCAAATTTTGTTTCCATGCTCTTCATACTGTTTTGGTGTCAAGAGAGGCTGTCAGCAAACCACAGGTTTTTCAATATGCAGGAAGGTTCAGCCCTGATAACACTCCAAAGTTGAGCCCAAGTCGTATTTTGTTCTTTTTTTAAAAAACCCTTTGTAAGTGGCCTAAGGACAATGCAAGCAGTAAAAACATATTTCAAAAGGTCACTATTCATGGAAGCATTGCTTACAGAGCCCAGAATGACAAACTTTCCTCCTTTAGCAAAGAAAATATCAACGTAGTAAAAGAAAAAATCTCCTAAACATTAACTTGGGTAGCTAATCAACATTAAAAAGTGCAGACTAAAATCTTTCAGAAAAAAAAGATATATAAAGCAAATGCAAAAACCCTGCTGTGTAATGTGCCACAGATCAGTCATACCTTTTTCACAAATGAAAAAATATTTCTTACCACTGAATCATCAATTTGAGAGATGCTATTGTGACTCATATCCAAAGTTGTTAAAGTTCTCCAAGTTGGGATAACTGCTGTCACTGGACAACTTGAAGTTGCACCCTCTGGCTCCCACTGGTCAAACTCAGAGGCCTCAGGTACTAGGATTTCCTATTTAAGACAAGCACACTAAAATATCATGCTTATGTCTTCAGTGAAAGCTAATAGTTTTGAAAACAATCCAAACAATGTTGTGTAAGGAAGATCTTTAAACTTTATAATCACCTAGATTTAAGTTGTAGGTCTTAAAATGTGAGCTGAGTGCGTCAGAATTGTTTTAGATGTACAAGGAGGGAGTTCCAACACTTGCAGCCAATTCAAATTGGGGAATGTGGTGGAAAAATAGAGAGACTGAAAATTACCCTACTGGACATCCCTTGCCAAATCAAAGCCCAGAGAAAAGAATAAGACATACACATCCAGTTCTGGGTGAATAACAGAAACATACATTCCAATAAAAGCATCAGAAATGTCCCTGTGAAGAGACATATAAACACTTCTCTGCTTAAAGCTAAGATTCTGAAAGGTTAGCAAACCCTTTCAGTTCTATGGTTCTAAAAGCAGAACCTGCAACAGACAGTACAGAAAAGGACATGGACTCCAAACAGGTATTTCCACAACGTGCATGTTATTTTTGCATGTGCTTTAAACACTCACTAGCAGCAGAAGCTCGCTCTTACCTTCATTGATGTTGCTGAAAATCGAACACCCATTGTGGCCAGAGTATGTTTTGATGAAGTCAGCCCTCTGATAAGCTTTCCCCCACAATGACTGATCTATTTAAAAAAAATAATGTTACAAAGTCAGAAATGCAAGAACAGACACATATCAGACACAGAAGAGGCAGCTAAAAGCTTCAATAGCAGATTCTCTACCAATGTGGAAAGCAGTTACAGCATTCCCTTAAAATATCCTGAATGTCCTGAAAATATCAGGTGAGAAATACCAACATTTGGTAAAGCTAAAGCAAGAAACTAGAGGCATTACTACAGAAAGTAAAATTCAAACATTTATTTGAACAAAGCTTCTTCTCCATTGACTTTCTGCCTCATGTATTTTTCAAGTAGTTTAATAGGGCACAGAATTTTACTGTTACCAAAAAGAGAGGTATCTCAAATTATGACTCCACCCGCAGATATGTGTATTTAGGTATCACATGTTCTTTGTTGTAAATAAGAAAAAATAAATGCATAGGAAGTGAGGATACTAATCTAAGATTTTAATATACTAGTCAGCTAATTACACAGACTAAGTTTAAGATTACAGTGTGTTTTTTCTGTAGCTTGAGTTGGAACAAAGCCATCAAACGTCTGCTACAGCCTCTGTCCAGCAACCAGGTCCTCTTCTGCAGAGGGTCACACACATAGTGCAACCACCAGAGCTGGCACATTTGCTGGTGTACCGAGGAAACCACATTAAACAGAGAGTGAGCTCCTGTCACCCTTGAAAAAACTCCTTCCCGATTACCACTGTTAATTTTTCGACAGTGTTCACTACTAGATGGAAATGTCAATCTGGTGCCAGTCAATCCAAAACTTTTCATGAACAAATACTAAAGTCTTCAAGATCAAAAAAAATTTTTTTTTTCTCCCCACTCTAAGCAAAGCTATACCTGAAACTATCCATGCTCACAGGAAAGGGGAAAAATTGATACTGTTCTGCAGTATCCTCTGTGCAGTATGTTAGACTCTCTCCTACTCTTCAGCCTGCTGTAGTTTCTTTCCCACAATAAAATGTCAATAAATCACTGATTTCAGGAATCCACTTCAGTTCTTAACTAACTCAGTCTCTCATATCAATGAGACAATAGCATTCGTGTACTAGAAAAGGTACTGTACCCATCAACAGCAGACACAGTACAGACTGCATGACACAACTGGATATTCTCTCTCTGGAAAGATCTGAAGTGGTTCAGAAAGTACTTTGCAAAACTCATTGAACAACTAGAAATCCTGTCATTCATACTAAAAGCAGATCAATGAAAAAAATTCTGCAAAACATCAAGCAACAACTACTACATCCAAAAGCGTACTTTCACAAGCAAATTTAGTGTCAGGACATCCTCACAAATACTTGGTGCTTTCCAATGGAAAAGTACTTTGTAATAAGAGATCCCATTATAACTCATTCGTTAGATCTTCAAGGCAATGGAAAGCCACTCTGGTTTAAGCTTTGTGTGTATGTTGGAAACCACTTTACTTTGAAGACACACAGAGCACCAAATCAAAGCATACAATCACCTATTCTGAGAGCAGACCTGGCATTTGCAGAGCCTCTATAAAACTATGAGCACCCAGTCATACCTCTATTTGATGAAGCGATTTGAAAATTGACAGATCAAAAGGCAAGAGATGCTCCTGAATGTTACTGGTTCCAAAAGGTCCCCCTGTTCCAGTGACCTAGCAATCAACATTTAAGAACAGAGTTAGGGCACGTAATCCAACTTGTCCGCATTTTAGACAGCCTTATGCAGGCAACAGCACAAATACAGGAGCTTGGAAAGACAGACAAAGTTTCAACCAATTTTTCAAGTATGGAATGATTCATGAAACTTGCAGATTAACTCTTCAGGAATAAAAAGTTAGTTGCTGCAGCTAAGTGCACTGAACTTGAACTGCCACCTTGTGCTTGCACATCGTAGCACATGAGGCATGCAAAAAAGATACCATAGGCAAGACTGACCAAGGCTTCATTCTCAGCTGAACAAGCAGAGTGGCATTCACTAAAAACAACCTCCTTGAAACGTCTGGATCCTCCAAGATGGAACTTTCTTCAGTTCCACAACAGGGGGTGAAGTTCAAGGCATTGACAATATGGGTTTGAAGGAAACATTAGACATTGGTACACATCTAATAAAAACACATCCAATATTTCCATGTGGTCATTGGATTCTGGAGTCAGAGCATGTCAGCAGCATAAAAGACAGTTTTTTTCATTTATGTTTGCTGTGAATATAATTTTGGGAGAAATCTTTAAGGTTTTTGTCTGGTCCTACCCTTCAGCTCAAACTACTCTACGATTCTAAATGTATCTTACAAGCTCTGAAGGTGGCCACTCACAAGCATTCACTAGGGCCAGAAATTCCTAAGATGGGCATTTTTCTAAACAATATGCTCTTCTCCAGCCAGAGAATCCTCTACACACACAGGATGGCAAAGGCAACTGAAGATCCACAGGAATACCAATACAGCTGTGGTTTTGCTTTTGCAACTACTTAAGTCCTCCAGTGACGCTTCCCCTGATCCACTCCCCTTTGTTTCGCCACAGCACACAAAGGAAGCTGCTCTTCATGTAGTAATGAGGCTAAAAAGTTTATGAGCTGTAGCAAGCAGCATTAAAAAAAATTACTCAGGAAAAAGTCCAATTCACTTATGTGGTAGGCAAAAACCAAACGATCTGTTCTGAGACTATTTTACATTTATTCTGAAATGGTATCTTAGCTAGAAATACAGTGCCATCTCATCTATGAAACTGAGGGGTTTCTTAGGTTGTTTTTTAAAGCTTTCAGATACAGTCAAAGGTGAGAAAGGGGACAGGATTTATATACACATGTGCTTGCATGCATATGTATACATATACACAGGCTTACCCATAGTGTTTGCAAAGAATGCGGGGTTGAAGAGAACAATATTATTTATTTATCAAATATTTATAATATGTAGGTCAGTGCCATTCTGACTAGCACCCACTAAGATTCTGTGATTGCATCTCTACAGAGAGCACTGCTGAAGAGACCACACTGGAGAATCAACATCTTTGTTAGAGAACGATGTGTATTAAAGGCTGACAATAGAGATATTTAATATTGACTTCTAAATGCTTGCAAGTGTTTACTATGAATAAAGTTCTTGTTCATTCAAATTAGACTCCAAGAGTATGCCAAAAATCATGTCATAGCAAGAACATCTCCAGTATCTGTGCAAGCCTAGCTCACCTTTAAATACTTGAGTCTACAAGTGAAGTCTAGAATATGACCTAGATCTGTTTTGGCATCTCCATTAGCACACGTAGGCTTCCCCTGTAGCAACTGTTGAGTGACAGCATATAACTGCAAGGGTCTGATGGTGAAGACTTCCCCAGCCATTAACAACTGCTCTCCTGAAAAACAGAATATGATATTATCAAACACAATGCTGCAATGGTTACAAAAGAATGAATGGTACATGGAAGATCTAATGACAGAGATTAAGTCTCTCATTTATACTCTAAGCTCATGATTAAGGTACCAAACCAATGACCTTTTTTGCCACATTAAAGTAAAATGGCTGAATTAAGATTTTTTTTTAACACCAAAATTTAGGTATTCAAATGTTGTTCCTAGTGCAACTAATAGCAAATTTCCCTCAATCTTAGCACGACTGGAATTGAAGTTCATTTATATAATGTCAGAGATAGTAAACTTTTTCTGAGATATCCTTAAGTTCTATAGCAGTGAGGACTTACTCTATCCAGAATAAGCAGCGCCTGACACCTAAAAAACCAGAACTTACATCTTTTGCTATTCTGTCTAAATGCAGAATTGTAGCAAATATATTTTCTTGGAGAATATAAGGACTTTCACGACACTAATACCAATGCAAACTCCCAGAACAGGAAATGCATTATTTGATAGTATTTTTACAATCCTATTTAATTCTAGTAACAGTAGGAAAGAGCATCCAAAAGCCTCTCTGAAAGCACTACAGCAGTCAGAACATGCATACATGGAACTAATACCTTTCTTCTCTTCCTTTTAGGGCCATCAGTTTGACTTCACGGACAAGACAGCATCAGCTTTCACAACAAGCAGAGTTCTCAGAAATGCTCTGAGGAGTAAAATTCCCTTTGGCTTCAGTGGGAGCAAGTCCAAGTGTCCAGCTGCACATTACTGGATGGCTACACTATATACAGCAGTCAGACATCAATGATTCTGGTATCAGTGAGACTGCAGGTACTACAAAGTCAGGAAAGATTTCTTTAGGAACTTCCTTAAAATGTTCCAAAATTTGCTGAGTGGACCCCTGAAATGGCTTGACCTAAAGTTAATTCCATGCCAGAACATTCTGAAATGGCATGCTGAAACAAGCTTCACCTATCACCTCAGCCAACTGGAATTATACAGTAGCATCTAGCATGTCCTTCAAAACAAAATTAGCATGGGTTAATCATTTCACATGCCTCCTGCTCCTAATGGACCAGTTAGAGCTGTTGCAGTTACAGTAAGTGCATATCATTGTCATCTGCCAGTCTCAGCAACAGCCATCCTTTAATCAACTGACCAGGTCTCATGTTTCCTGAATTCTGGAAGAACAATATTAATTTAGATATGTAAAGTGGCCTCTCGCATTTAACACACACTGAATCAGGACTCATTGATATAAAACAAGCTTCCTTACAGGTTACACTAAAACATACCAAGACAGAAAGCTTAACAAAAGCTTCTGATCACCAGCATCGCATCCTATCCTTTAAGAGCACAGACTTGTAGGCCCTTTTCAAAACCTAAATTCATCAATTTCTCCATTTTGTTTCCAAATGTAGTAGCACTACTGCTACAGCTCCCCCCAAAACACAGCTTGAATGAAAGTACAAGCAGCAAGAAAAATGTGAATAGAAAGAAGCGGAAGAAAAGTCTCATATGGAATATTCAGATTTCTTATTGCCTGGAGATTAAATATCACAGGCACATTAATGCATGCACACAGAGGAAACCATTCACAGTTAAAAACTTGCAAGTTCTTTACCTTTGTGGAAGAGCTCTTCAGCCAATGCAGCAGTGATCCCATTGATCTCCTGCAAAGAATAAACCACTGTAATCAAGTGTTATTTACACACTTACAGTTACAATTTTTCAATGTGTACTTTTGCTGAAGTCTCCTTTTTTTGCCATGGTACAGGGCCTTTTTAAACAGAAATCAACTGGGATCATGTCTTACGGATTTCTTTGTAACTTAAAAATACTTCATAAAAATGAGCCGAAATTATTTAATTTCATATGATTTTCTTTTCCAAGATGGAAGAGCGTGAACTACATTTGAATAATCGCATCATGCATATATTAGAAAAGGGCAACAGCAACTAGAGCAACTATTACTAGCCATCATTAGACCAACTTCAAAGAAAGCTCGGTTCTGAAGAAACTATTACAAGGATAGTGTTCTTTAAATATTAACATTGAGACTAACCTAATGCACCAAGCACTCAACATTTCCTCAGAATATCACTAATACACAGAAAACTTTAGATTAATAGGTCTACAGGGAAGGAGAGATACATAAAACGTAATTAGTCTTCTGGACTTCCACTCTATTATGCTTGCTTCAGAGTAATTCAAAAGCCCCTTCTTCCCATATTCCATCTTCTCTATCCCCCTGGGCTTATCCATGTGCTCAACCTCCATTCCAGGCACTGACAGCTCCAGGAGGAAAGAAAAAGGCTGAAAACTCATTGCAGGGATTTGTTCTTTTTAGATCTGAAGATGCACAAAGATCAGTACAAGTATTTCCCATTTGGGCATACTTCTTTCCACAAAAAGCAAATGCTCCATTGAAGTCCTGGAACAGTTCTAAGCATTTCCATCAGTTCTCTCTCAAAGGCCCACAAAAAGAAAAAAAATACAACTATATGTGATAGTGAAGCTTTCCCTAGACACACACACCTCATTTTAAGGTAGCTGCAAAGGATAAACAGGTACTATGGATCATCACAAAATGAGTATTTGATGAGTTTACTTTGCTGACAAATCCCTAACGATTCATAACAAGGGAATAAATCCACAGGACATCTGCAGCAGGCAGTTCAGCTCATTTAATGAGGCAAGCGTTTTGGAAAAGCACATTCTTAGTATAACTGAAACCCCACTCACTGAGGATGAACAAAGCCTCCACACCACAGTTTTGAGAACAACAAGCTAGAAGCTGCATTACAAACAAAATTAAACAATTCCGACTCATTTGAATAAGCCAATTACACTCATTTGGCATGCACAGACGTAATGAAAACTATACAGTATATCCCTTTCAACATCTGGGACACAGAGCAGGAATTTTTTCTACATTTATAATTGAAACAGGATTATAAATTGGACTGTTCAGTGACTAGCAGGCAAAAAAAGCAACTCTATTCCTCTGTCTACAAGAGACCTCTGTCTCATCTCTAACTACTTATATGCATTAAACCCACACAAGTCCATTGTTTGCAGGTGTCTCTGAACAGCAGTTTGTGGGTACTTGATTCTTTTCTTGCAAAAGCTTCTATCTGTAAGTTAATAAACCAGATCTTCTTAGATGACAAGTATAAGGCAGTGCAACAAAATAAGTAACAATAATGTTCCACACTGCTGTCACATGCAACTGCTTCTCTTCGCAAAACTGTACCTGGCTTTTCCCTGTGACATGTAAAGGCTTCAAAGTGGCTGTAATGTACTTACTGTAGATATTTCTACTCTATTTAGTCTTATTAACCTGGCAAATAAAATTAAATAATCCCTACTGGAAATACTATAAATAAGAATAGCCAAAAAATTGCAGCCTTCCTATATAAACTAATGAGGCAATATCAGGGATTATAATGGTTCAAGCATGCACATGGGCTGTCTGGTAACAAAGATATTCTAAAAGATCAAAGTTCGGCAGGAAGATTATTTTCCAGTAGAATCACTGTGGTAAATATTTAGCTTTTCTGCTGAACAACTAACTTTTTTTTGGTAAATATTTAAAAGTACTAAAAAATTCCAAGCAAAAACATTTGAGTTTATACCTCAAGCCAGAGTCATCCTAAAGCAAAGAAATGCAGATTAAGCAAAAACTTTGCTCTTAATACACAAGCACAGTATAGAAACAGGGAAGCATTCATACCCAAATAATGCCAGTACTTTGGAATAGTAAAAAAGGATGAACATTACAGCAACAGGAAAAAAAAACAGTAACTGAAAAACAGGAGCAGGACTAGGAAGAATTTCTGCCTGCATAAAACCTCTGTTGAAGTTACAGCATTGAAACATTAATGAAACACACATCATTTAAGAGACTGAGTAGCCAAAGAAAAATTACGCAACTTCCTGGTAATCAGGAAGTTTGCTCCATCTGAACAGAACTGTCCCTACATCACCATGCACATTTTTAATACACTTAAAACCTCTGATTTTAGAGGGCTTGATCATGACAGACTGGTGCTTCTCATTGAAATCTGCAGGGCAATAGCAACACTATGAAGTAAATCTTCTACTGTTTATCTAAGTCAAACTTTAAAGTCTCAACAGAATAATTATGTTCATGTAACATAACTAGAACAGGTTTTTCTTTGTTGCTAAAGCTTAATTAACACACCTAATGGACCACTTGTGACTCATTTCTGAAGCCTTTATATGAAATCATGAAGGGCCATCTCAGCACATCCCACCCCAAAGCAATTACTGCTCCTCCTTTCCACTGAGTTCTCCAGTGCATTTTCCTCTTTATGAAGTTCATTCTCCCCCTTACATGATGCCATACTGAAAAAACAAGTCTAATTATACACAAGAGATGAACAAACAAATTGCAATCTGAATAGGAAAGCAAGTCACTGCCTCTTACTTCAAGCATCCTTTACCGTAATGTTCTCTCTGCTGGCTGGAGCTATTTCTCCAGAGGCCACTCCATCCGTGTGCTTCTCATGGAGAAGCACCATTTTTCTTCATTTGGGCTACTGGAAACTGTTTCAGTGTGAACCACAGCTCTACCCATTAACCACTAAGTAGGGGTGTGTGTGGATCAATTATGCAATGTTCCTTCAGAGAGCCAGCACTATTGACTTCAGCCTAACGACCAATTCAGCTTCAGATTTATTCACAGCTTCCAACTATCCTGCCAGCATTTATTTTCTCCTCTTGAGTCCCTACCCACACTCCTTGCCAGCACAGTATCTACTGCAATAAAAAGTGGTGTCAAAAATCTTAAAAATATGCTTTGCTACTTTGTGTGCAAAATGCTGAAAAAAGAGCAGTTTCAGCTATTTTCTGAAGATTCCATGCAATTCTCTCCAAGTCAGAAAATAAGGGAAAGACACTTAGGCCTCCATTTTATATGCTAAAAACATAACTTACATATAAATGAAAGTGTAGGAAGTGTGACAAAACTTTTGGAGCAGTAACAGGGAACTTGACTAGCAGGGTTTGCAGGTAGACCTCTAATTCCTTCTGTCTTTTCTCTACCAGGCTTTTGGAATTTTTTCCAATAATCTTCTTGGGAGGTAACAGATTTTTATCTATTTTCTTTTCTGAAACAAGCTGAAAGACAAAAAGGAGAGTTATACCAAACTCACCATCTGAACTTACACAAAAGACTCAACAGAACACATTAAAAGCACATTGCCTGATCTTGGTAAGGTCCAAAAATAAAATTACTTCTGTATATTTAGCTATTGACTTCAAAGTCTTAGGTATTTTCAGAAAGAACATTTTATCATAAAATGATGAGAAGTTTAATAATCATGGTTTTGGAGAGAATCACTCACAGTACCACACGGCAAAATATAACTAAGGAGATAAAACAATAGAATAACTGTTGTGTTTCTGAGGAAGAAACAGCCCAGTCTCGAGTATCATGGATTTTCCCTCATTTTCACTTGCTGTTTTTAATCAGCACTGTTTAGTAACTACCCCATGCTAATGTCTAAGGACAGTTTTATCATCCACCCCTCCCAAAAGAGAGTCTTTGCTCCAATCCCGCTTTTGGTTACCACATCAGCTGGTCATAAAGGTCTCTTGGCAAAATGTCTAATGACTCCAGCCTGAACTCCACTCTGGCCAAGGCTAAAGTTGTCCAGACTAACGTCCCTCAGTTCAAGAGGGGAGCGTAACAGGGGCAAGTAACATTGTTCATACAAAAAGGATTTAGTGTGCAGCTCAGATGGCATCTAGCAGATATTCTTGCTCTTCACTGAGTGTAGATTTTATGTCACATACAACAGAACTATGCAAACTGTACAATGTTTTGCAAGAGACCAAGGCCACAGTTTTAGCATCCTTACCTTTTCATGCAGGTCATGGAAGTCACTGTAACGATGTTTGACTGTCCACTGATGATTCCCGACACTGACCTGAATAATGTATACCTGAAAGGAAGAAATTAAAGTAAGGGAACCGCAGAAGCCGACTATGAGATGTGCTGGTTAATGTAGCACTATAAGGTGATTCTACATTCTTAATGAATCATAGTTAACTAAAAGCTAATCCAAACTCTAAGGTGATTTTGCTGATGTAGGACACCTAATCTCATTCACGAGGCTGCTCTACACACAAAAACACGCAGATGCTTCTTAATGTAAAGCAACAGCTTTTAATTTTGCAACCCAAAGGTTAATAACCAAGATCTCCAAGCTACTTCTTTTTCTGAAGATTTCTGCTACCTAAATTGGCTTTCACAGCTATCCACAACAAGCCTGAGACAGCAGCACCCATTCTTCAATCTACCAAATTCCACAACAGGCAGAGGAACTTGGCAACCATCCTGCTGTCAATTCTCAGTTAAGCAGAAAGCTGGAGCTTAACCCTTCAGAAATCTAGACTAATCCTTTGCTTGACTGGATGTTAGCTGGTTTATTCCTTTTAGGGTAAAGCACACAAGACAACTTCCCGAGTGTTACCGCTATGAACAAAGAATCACAAATTATCTAAAGCAACACTTTTAATTTTTTTTTTTTAATGTCACAAAAAATTCAAGATTTTCATTGTAGGTGACTTTCCAGATTGAATAGTACTGGTTCTCCAGGAAACTCACAATCTACCTTTGGATATGGCAGATGCAAGCCATCCCAAAAAAAAATTAAAGGTACAAAACAAAACACAAAGTACAAAACAAACAAGGCTCAGCAAAACCGGTTCTACAGCTACTTGAAAGTAACAAATTAAATAAACTATGTTATCCAATCCAACTATATTCCTTGGGGGGGAAAAAAACACCTTGTAATCAAATCTTGAAAGCATTTAATACAGTTGAGAACTCCCTTACTACCACAGATCATAGACCTGACTCATAGCTGCTATGAGAATGATGCACATCTACTTACTAATTGAAAGAAAAAAAGCATCAACAGTTCCAATTTGTTACAGAAAAGGCCAGTTTTCACTTACTGTTAGTACAGACCAGCGCAACACCAAGCACTAAATAGAATACCACTTGCATTTTAAAACATGGACTATTATACCAAATATATTTTTGTAAGCATCTGACACTGGCTTGCTGAACAAAACCCAAGACTTACAGAGAACTGAATCAAGATGTCCGACTAGTGCATACAGCAAGTGACACGTCAGCATTCGGATGAGTACTGAAAACAGATGAATGCCTACACAGAATTACACTCTCAATTAAGGCCTGTGTCTGCTTTCCCGTCATGTTGTGTTGGGAAATGGCAGATCAGGATTATTCACTGTGCCAGTGACACACTAGAACAGGAATAACCCGAGCATTCAACAGTACCTCATAACCCTGAGGAATGCAAGGAGAGACTCAAAAGAAACCAGAAGATTAAAGTTAGAACTAAAAGAAGTACTACATTTAGAAATCATAATAAAAAGACTAGTTCTTTTTAAAAGCTGACTGTACTGATTTATGGCAGACGAAACAATATATAGCTAAATGCAACACACATTTAGCACGCAATGCATAAAACCTCAGATTGGACATTGAAAACTCAGTAAACGTCACAGCTACCAAGTGAGAGCTCATGAGACAAGGAGTAATGCCCATCATATTTACTCTAACTGTACTGTATAAAGAGATATAATAAAGGTTTCATATCTTTTTGCTGAAATGGCAAGCACTGACCACTTCTAGAAACATAGGACTAAGGCAAACAATAGTCTGGCCAGAAAAATACCTGTTAAAGCAAGTGTTTCATGCACTGACACAATTCCTCAAATTAAGTCTTTAAAAAGCCGTAGCAACCCCCATGTAAAATGCAGCTAGAGCTGGCAGTACACATTCACCCCTCAAACAGCGTCAGTATGCAGAATGACAGCAATTGATTTCACATCAGTCCACAACCTGCCATTATCTTGAAGAATAAACACAAACGCAACATGCTTATGTGTTCCAAAGGCTTATTTCGATACAGAAATATACAATTTTAAAGCAAAAAAAAGTTAAGTTTCTGAAGAAGTCAGATACATAAGTTGATCTTCAGTTAATTTTGAGTGCGCTAGTATGACAAGGCTAACAGTTTAAGATTCTTCAAGGACTGCCTACCAGTCAAGCCAACTGCTAGAAGGCATACACGGAGAGATGATGAAATTCTACCATGCTGCACTGTTTCCCAGACATAAATAAATACACCATGTGAAATCTCCACCCATATTTATACCATATGCATTTCTATTGAGCTAAAATGCAGAAGCATTTACATTCACAGATTTTCCTCCTCCCATATCTCTAATGAACTCTTACGTATAAGAAATTTTGTACACCTTTCTATAAATTAGTTTTGGCCAAGTTCTTCATAACGTGTCTAGCGTATCTGTAGTGCTGTATATTTTCAAGATTTTTCTAACCAGGGACTTCAAACTCTTTGTAGTTAAGCATTCACACCACCAAACAGCATGCCTTCATCTCCCTAAATATTTAAAGGTGAAATATTTACTAAAACTTTTTAAAGATGTGTAATTTTTAAACCAGCTGTTAAATGAACAGCACTGATTCCAGACTGCCTTTTGTTTACTTCCTGTACACATTAGAAAAACCTGCCCATCTCACTTTACATGGAAAACCTGCATTTCTACAGTATCCCTCATCCAACTTCATACTTCAGTATTGTCAAGAAAAAGGGCAGCCTGGGACACAGGTGTGACTGCAACCAGTAGGTCCCAAATTCCAGTGCAGTGATGCAACCACATCTCCTCCTCAAGTAGTTAGTTTACGCCCATTCAAGGAAGCCACGGTGTTTTCCTTAAATAACAAAGCTAGTATTTATATTAAAAACAGCTGCAAAAGACAGGAAAAGCAGGAAGGCAATTTTGGGCCAAACAAACACATAGCAGGAAACAAATGAAGCACTGGCAGCCTTGAGGCATTCTAGCAATCAGCCAGTCTTCACTCAGCCTCCAGCTGGACCAGCACATGCAGGAGAAATACCTAGTAAGAGTGCTTATAATTTCCGAACCCAACAGAGAAAAAACAACAAGTGCACTATTTTTTCCTGCTGGATTTATCTATACCTTGCCTTCCACCCTAACAATTCCAACAAGAATCACTTTTTTGAAAGCACCTTCAAATTACACAGAAACATGAGCCTCCCCCGATAAATTTCACAGGATTTAATCTCACAACTGTCAAATGGATGTCATTAAAATAAGTCTTCTATTGAGATTATGAGCTCTGAACTACAGCGTACAATAGGAAGGATAGATGCCAAAAGATAAATAGCTTTCAAAAAAAAAGGATGTAATTAGGACCACTGCCACCTTGACTACTACATGTTAATAAATAAAGATGCAGCCTGCTACTGGTATATTTCCTTTCTCACCTTTACCAGATTTGACTGACTTTTACACCATCTAATTTCTTCACTTTCTTCTGCTCTGGTACAGGTCTTGATCAAGTCCTTAAGTGCTGCTAATCTATTTTTGAACACTAAACAAAAATGCTAATTTTTGTGAAGCATTTCACCTTGTGAATAATTTTGTAAAATTTCTGTTTCCATTTAAAGATAAATTCCTACATTTCTAGAGGCCTAGGTCTATCTCATACAAACTGGCTGCAGGCTTGGAGTCCTGCTAGCAGTTTTAAGAGGTTTACACACAGGTAAGCTTAATGCCACGACTCCTTAAAAAATGCAGCAAGAGAATCAAAGTAGGACCAAAATACTAGTAAATCTTGCCTTTAAAACACTCTACTTGTAAAGCTCCCAAGAAAAATGGCATTAAAATGGTATTATATTTCCAGAGCCATAATAATTAAAAAAGAAACATGTCCTTGAAAAAATTAGCCTCCTTCAGCTTAGCTGCAGTGGCTTAAAGTGTTATCCCTAACTATCAGCTGATCTGCTGAACACTACCTGTGAAGATATACGCCTGAACTACAGCTCAATCTAGCACATTAATGGTATTATCAAAGGTTGGCTGTACCACAATACTCGTTTGCAGGCTGAAGCCACAAAGTAGCTAACGCTTCACCTCCTGTGTCCATAACCTCCAGTGGAATAAGGGGACAGATAACATTTTGATCTCATCTCAACTGAAGTCACTTGAATTTCTCATTCAGTGGTACTGCGAAATACTAATGGAAATTCTCAACACCAACATTAACTCTGCTGAGAGCTGGTTCACACCTGAAATGGAAGTTTCCAGTCACCACACCACAAGTCTTGCCATGCCTCTTGGTCTGATCGGCGACTGCAAAAGCAACTCTGCTTGGGGGATGAACCACATCCTAACTCACACGGCAGTAACATCTCAACAGCAGCAGCATCACTTCTGTGACTGCACATAGCTAACAAGACAAAGAGCTCAAACAATTTTCAAGAATTTTAAGCTTCAAACCAACTCTCTCACTGAATACACCCATGACATTTTGGTCTGTAAATATGGCTACTCACCACCTGACAGTCATTGCCACACAATGATGTTTCAAGGGTTGTCAATCAGAAAGGAATCAGGCCCTTCACGTGGGACAGCTGTGTAAATGCTCTGTCCTATTGAAAACCCAGAAATCTCTCTCCTGTTGCTCTCTTTTCTCCAGGTACCTTTTCAGAGGCAGTAACCTGAAGTATTACTTGTAACTATTACACAACTTTACAAATACTGCCTTTCTGGACCATTGCTCCCCTTTCCTTTTTCTCTTTTAGGTTCCTACAACAGGAAGAAACCTAATGTCATTATGGGCATTCTATTAAAAAAAAAAATAATTCAAATCACACTAAAAGAAGGTAAGAGCAGAAAACATGTTTTAGTTATATAACCAAAGGGTGGTGTGCTCGTGATGCTTTCTGTCTGTAATTACGCTGAGGTTTGTTTTATGATGAGCTTCTTCCTGAAAAACAGACCAATTAACTCTTGGTAGAATGCAACCAGTTAAAGAGGTTATACAACAAAAATCTAATTCCTACGCCAAACAAAAACACTGCTGACAATCTTTCCTTTTTTTTATTTTTGTGGGGTGAAAAAAACCCTGTTTATCCTGAATCATCTGATTTACTCTGAAAATAAGGTTAGCTTTTCAAAAGGGATTTTTACAGTATTTTCCACATGAAGAAAAGACTTCTTACTATATTTAGCCCACATTTAAAAGATATGTTGACTCGGTAACACTTTTTCAGAGTCATATGTACATAGACACGTATATGTATAGGTATATATGGGCGAGAACGTGACATTTGCAAAGAGCCTCCCCTAAAACACCATCTCCCCCTACGAGGAGCCCCGGGGCTGGTCTCCCCCGGCCGGAGACCCGCAGCCCCGCTCCTCCAGGGCCGATTTCCCACAACACGCGTGCCCTCACGGCGTCAGACACCGCTGGGAACCCTCTGCCAAATTATTCTCGCCCTGGCTTTACCGTGGGTGCAAAACCGGGCCCAGAACCGCTGCCGGGCTCCCTCAGAGGAGGCAGCACAGCGCCCGCCCGGCCTCAGCCCCCTCAAGCTGCCTGAGGCGGCGGCGAGGCGGGCCCGCTTCCCCCCGCCTCCTCGACACCGGCACGTCCCTCACGGCTTCCCCGCTCGCCCCCTGCGGGAGCCCCGGCTCCGCCGCTCCCTCCGCCCCGGCCCCGCACCGTGTAGGTCTCCACCAGCTCGGAACCCAGGACTCGGGCCTCCCGCGGGGGCTCCTCGCCGTCCTCGCCCCCTGCCGCCGCTTCCATGACGCCGCGGGAAGCGCAGGGGACCGCTCGCCGCCGCGCTCACGCCGTCACCGCTCCCCGCCGGCTGCCGCCGCCGCCACCGCCGCCCGCACCGGCCCCAGACCCGACCCGCGCTGCCGCCGCCGCCACCCTGGCTCAAGCCCCCCCTCAGGGCGCGGCTCGCCCCGCCCGCCGCCTCTTTATTGGCAGCTGCAGACGGTGGCAGGGGCGGGGCTTTGATGTTATGGGCGTGGTTTGGCACTGGGAGGGGCGTGGCTAATGTCAGTCGGGGCGGGGTTGGGGCGGGGCGCGCATGCGCGCTGGGTCGCCCGGCGGGGGACGTGCAGCGGTGCGCGGGGCGGCCGAGGTGTGCGGGGCTGTGCGGGGCAACACAGGGCTGTGCGATGCAGTGNTGGGTGTCAGGAGGATGGGGCCAGGCTCTTTTCAGTGGTGCCCAGTGACAAGACAAGAGGTAACGGGCACAAACTTGAGTATAGGAAGTTCCACCTAAACATGAGGAGGAACTTCTTTACCTTGAGGGTGGCAGAGCCCTGGCACAGGCTGCCCAGGGTGGTGGTGGAGTCTCCATCTCTGGAGACATTCAAAACCCACCTGGATGCGTTCCTGTGCAACCTGCTCTAAGGTGGCCCTGCTCTGGCATCTGACTATATGATCTCCAGAGGTCCCTTCCAACCCTATGATTCTATGATCCTATGATACTCATCCCATTCCATCAGCAGGAAGCTGTCCGCTCCCAGCAGCATCAGCAAATGTTGGACACCACGAGCGCCATGGCTTCGGGAGGAAGGGAAGGGCTCAGGGCTCTGGCACAGGGGCAAGGAGTTCTCTGGACCATTGCCATCATAGAATAGAGAACTCCTCAGCAAACTTTCTAATTTTTATTGAATGCAATATTCTTGGTATGAAATAATCCCCTTGGCCTGCTTGGGTCAAATGCCCATGTGTCGCTCGTCCTCATCACCACGCCTGGTGAGCGTGAAAACACTGAGACATTGAAACCCACACGTCATAGCTGGCTATCAAGTAAATACTTTCAGAAATTCAGACACTAGAGTCCTCTAAAAGTGCCATTTTCCCAAGCATTAGAAGAGAAATTAGCCCTGTGTCGCTCAAACCAGGACACACCTCAAAACCAGAGCTGGGCTGCTGGGTCAGACTGGCACGGACTCAGCCCCGGGCCGCAGGGACGAGCCCAGGGTGAGGATGGTGTAGTCTAAGGTGACTTTGCTGACGTTACAAACTTTGCTTACCTCAATGCACTGTCCCACTCAGCGCAGGGAAGTGTTTCAAATCCGTGCACACGTATGGGATCTTGTCAGGAATTTGTAACAGAAGTGGAGAATCTTAAAGGATGGCAATTAAATCCTCCTCTTCTGCCTTTTCCCCGTGAACACCGAGGGGGAGTCACAGGAGGTTTGGGGAAAAAACACCACCTTCCAGCAAAACAAAGGTGACCTCTGTCTGTCCTTGTTTATGCTACCTAAGGGAGGACACAATTAGCTCCAGTGTAGAGTCATTAATAATGGCAGAAGTGCCAAACGCGCTGAGTGCACGTGTGGGTTTCAAAGTCATCTGGATGGAAAGTATTTCCTTGGCAGAAGGAAGCTGCAGGGCCGAGGGAGAAATGCTACAGGGGTAACACTGGTGTCAGGCAGACACAGCCAGGACCAGGGCGCCAAATAAACAAATACACCTCTGCAAATGCAGCTGGATAAACCCATTTTGATTTTATTTTCACAGTGAAACACTTTCCCTCCATCAGGATTTAGCTGGAGCACCCTTCACATTGTGCAAGGAGAAAACACATACAGTAAAGGCAGCCCAAGAGGGATTTTCTAGCGCTGCCCCAGCGCTGGCAGGAGCTGCTGCCGAGCTCAGAGTCTTGATGAGATAATAAGTGGTTTTGGAGAGCAACTTTAATTAAGCTTCCTCTGAATGTCCCGTCTCCTTAATTAAATAACAATTTGCAGCTCTCGCACGTCTGTGGGTTTGGAAAGGCACCCTTCTCCTCTGCCCGCGGGTGCCGAGGTGGCATGTGGTGTGACAGCCCTGTCCTGGCTCCCGGAGAAGGTGCATCATCAGGAGCAATGCAGCTGGGGAAGGGGGCAAACAGGGCCTCACTCAGCTAAAACCCTCTGAGGATTTGAGTAGCAGTAAATTAAAGAGCTTTGATGTCGGTGAGTCTGGCCCGGCTCAGTGCTGGCTGCCCTGTGCAGGGAATTGGGAAAATGGAGTGTTTTGCTGCGGTTTGGAGTCATGACAGACTGCCCAAACACCCTTGACCTCAAATAAAGTTGCAACTTAGTTGGGCTTCTGCTTTTTATTTCCTTATATTGGACCTGAAGGACGCCTCTGCTTGTTTTGCAGCAGGTTGCGGCTGCCTGGAAAGGAAAACCTGAAACGAGATTACCGCACCCGAAAAGTGCGGTAAACCCTTCTGCTTGTCTTGGTACCTTGGACTGACTGACAAGGGCAACAGCACGTTGGGATGCAGCTGAAGCCTGAGCTAACGCGCCGTACCAAAACGCAGTGACTGCCAGGGTGCTGCCAAGCCGGACATTGCCCGGATTAAGGGCGCTTGTGTTGGCAGCTCTCCTCAGGTTGCAGAAAGCTGCGCTTGTCTCTGCCACGAGTCTTGTGTGGAGAAGCAGCAGAAGAGGATGGTTGTCCCCAAGACACCCCCATACCTGTCACAGCAGCTTCCCCTCATGCTTTGCAAAGCAGAGGCTCTGGGTTTCTCTAGAAAACCCCCAATTCCCAAGTCTTTTATAAGCAAACTGCTCCGGAGAGCCAGAGGATGCTGGCAGCTTTGGCTCTGAGCAGCGAGTGGGGAGGCAGGGGCTGGCATGATGCCTTTGCCTCCCCCCCAGAGGGAACATCGCCTCTGGCTGCCAGATGGCTTTCATCCTTCCCCTCTGGGCATGACTGTGTTTTGCAAGTCTCTGTTCACGTCAGGCGTTTGCAGAAGTGCAGCTTTCCCGTATTGGCGTGCAGTGTCCCAGATTTCCCCTCTCTAAGCAAACAGAGACCCTTCTTCCACATCCCAACCTGGATTTCATCCCAGCTCCTCTGCGAGTGTGGCCGCGACCCTTTGAAGGCAATGTTAAAGCTCCTGCTGTGCATCGGCCCTAGATATATTCTGACACATCCCAGGGGCTGTTTTCAGGGGGATGACTCAGAGCCGTCGCCTCCCAGTACGGAGGGATGGGGCCAGGCGCAATTCCCTATTCTCTGCTGCGGTGCCTGGCAGTGCCCGGTGCCAGCACCTGCCGCCCCACTGGCTCCACATGGAATCCCAAGGTGGGGGGAAACAGCATGGGGGTCACCTCTGGACAGCACTTCACTGGGGTTCTCCACTGGGGTGCCCAGGAGGGTTTGGGTGGTGACAGGGAGCAGGTCCCTTATCCCAGCCTGTGCTCCAATCCCCTTTAACAAAATAACTACTGCACTTTGTAGCTTCTTCTGACATTTCTATGGTCAAGGCAACCAAAATATTAATATATTCCAATTCTGAAGACTAACATGCTTCAAAGCTTAATTCCTTAAATGCAAGGTAATCTTTCAGGAGTGCAGAACCTGGGAGGATGCGGTGTGGGACAGGGCGCTGCACTCACCCCGACACCACCCCGGGGTCACTGGTTAATGCCACTAAGGCGAGGGACAGCAGGTTTCTTGCATGCAACATGATTAATATTAAAGGAAGAAAGGATTTTTAGAGGAGGTGAAACCTAATCGCTGCATTCGTGGTATTTTCAGTTTTCCTAACCCTGCTGTGAGCTGGCTGGAGGCAGGGCTGTCAGCCTGAGGCGCTGGAGCCTTCCATATCTCCTTTGGACACAAGAGGGAGTCCTGAATCACCAAAAAAAGAGGTTTTAGCTTTGGTTGCTGTGGATAAAAACGCTTTTCCCTGCACTAAGGAAACGCTGGTCATCACTTGGAGGCCTTCACCGTATTTTGCTCTCCACTGTGTTGGGGTAAATCCACGGGCATGGATTTTCCCCATTTACTAGGTCAGCTTGTTGGTTGGGTGAAGTGGGTCCTGGTTTCCTGAGAATTATCCCTGAAATCAAGCACAGCTGACAGCCCCCCCCCTATTTTGCAGCCCCAGCTAAATGCAGAAAACAGAGGCAAAGCTCCATCTGCCTCCATGCGTCTCCACACCGCGGCATCAGGATCACACCTTCTCTCCGGCCTCGGCACCCATACAGCTTCGGCTCTTTTGAGGGCATCAGCCCTGGCCGCGTGCCCCCCAGCAGCATGTCCCCCCCATGGGCTTGGGGACAGGCGGCGGAGGGGACAGGGAGGTCCCAACACCTCCTGTTCCCACTGCCCGTCGGGGACATTTGCTGCTGGATGGGGCTATTTTGAGGCATGCCTTTCCCGTGTTACCCAATTTAATTAGGCACCGTATAATCTTTCTAACGTGGCTTCCACGGAGGGGAAATATGGGAGGTGGAGGTGACACAGTGGCATGCGTCCAGTCGGGACATCCAAATACTGCAACATATCAGCAAGGGTCCTGCCAAACCCTGGCTGAAAGGGCTCGCTCCTTCCCGTATCAGAAGTCACGAGGAAACCTCCAGCTGCCTCGAATTGGGGCTTGCGCTGGCTCCGGACGTGCCAGCCTCGGGCTCGGCAGCGTCCCCATCCCAAGGCACGCAGGCGAGGCATTCCTGTGGGGACGGGGATGGGCGTGCGGGGCTGATGGTGGGCTGGTCACATCCCCCGGGGTGGGCAGCCCCCTATATCAACCGGGCTTGCAGGGGCAGCGCCGGCAGAGTGTGACCGTGACATCCCCCGGCCCCTCGCCCACCCTCTCCAGCCATGGATGACATTTACAAGGCAGCGGTAAGTGTCTCCCTTTGGGGCTGTGGTTTCGGGGGGGTTTAAAGGGTTTTGGGGGGGTTTTGTAGTGGATTCCCCAAAGCTGTGACAGAATTAATTCAATGGAGAAATGCAAATAAGAAATAATTATAGGTTAGCAACTTTTAGTCAACATCATCATCATCCACAACACAGACCTTTCTCACTGATGGCTCCAAAGGTTTCACACTCTTCTCGTAAGTGTGAAACTCTCAACTGTGCTGCTAAATTATTTACAATGACTGCCCTGGTTCCCCGCTGTAAAGGCAGGGAGATGGCCTGTAGGTGAAGTTACAAATCTCAGAGAAATCTGGAAAGCCTAAGAGGTGGCTGCTGGTTTTAGATCAGACAAAGCAGAACAGCGTTTCCCATGAAATGAACATTATTTTTACAGGTTAAACCTCACCCTCCTCTTTCTGGTGCTTTATAATTCTGCCACTATGTTTTCCCCTTTTCCTCAGCTGAATATTTTTTCTGGAAGATTTTTAAAAAAAACCCTCATCTTTTGTAATTTATTTCCAAACATCCTCCTCTGCTTTGCCACTCCTGCAGAAATCCAGAATGTGAGCTATGCTCTCGGGGAACGCAGAGCATCCTAATGGCTATTTTAACTTACACAGCTGCATGCTGTGCTCACCGCGTAAACCCAAACTATTTGGTCTGTAATAAGAACACTGCATTATTTTGTAATGTAGACAGACAGTGATATGCAGGTGGAATAAGGATGAAAATAGATTCTGGATTGTGTGGATTGCTACTCTGTCTCTTCCATAACTGGGCTTAAAATATGAGCTTTTTTTTTTAAAAAAAAAATATAGAGTTGATCAGGTTTGACTTTAACCAAGGGCACAAAAAATAAATCATACAAGTCCTATTTTAATTCCAAGGTTTTTAGAGGGAAGAAAGAGAGTGCTTGATATGTAATCGAAGAGAAAACTCCAAATGCTCACACCTCTCCTGTCCTTTGGTGAGCCCTGAACCTCATGAAATGGACTCACCCTAGCAATCACAGTCGTGAAAAGGCTTAGGAAAGCACCGTGTCCCCCAGCCGACACCTCAGAAAGGGAGAAAAATATGACCTGTAAAATCAAAGTAACTCCTGGCCTCCCTAATTAAACTTTTAAATCAAATACATTCTCTGCAACTCAGGGCACAGGTCCTCTTGTTATTGTTTGGGGACCTCATGCCCATAATTAAGGAGAAAGTCTGAGGTGCTTTGGAAGCCAGTGATGCCCACAGCCCAAATGGTCTGTCCGTCTGCTGCGGCAGCGTGCTTGCAGTGTGGGTGGAGAGCCCTCAAAAGAAAGTGTTCCCCGTCCACAAGCTCCAGCCTCTCTCCAAACCTCTGCCCCAGAAACAGGCAAAACCCCACAGGTGAAAGTCATCCCTAGCCGAAGCCTGGGGGCTTCAGCAGAGTTGGACCATGGAGGACTTCAGCAAATATAAAAGGAACTGCAGCAATAGAGAACAACCCAAAAATTCCTACCTCAGATACCAAAAACTTACCCCAAACACAGAGCCCTTGACCAGGGAAATGGGCCACGCAAAAGACCTGATGGTTTCCCCTAAGGATTTTGCTGCCGGTTTGAAGGTGGGGCCGCGCTGGCAAATGTGGGGCTCGAGTCCGGGGCACTGGCTGCCAGCACCTTTATGGGGCAAAGCAAGCCTAAGCCAGGCACAGCTGAGACAAACAGCTTTTTCGTGGATCTATTCCCCATGATTTTAACTGTAAGAAAACATTTACCTGGAAAAAAAAAAATAATCAAGAACTTCAACTTCCCCTGCCTGACTTCAAATGGAAAGGTGGGATGAAGAAGAGAGCTGATAAAAGCAAACTACAGCAGATTTGGCGTCACCACAGCCGCCACAGTGCTGTGAGCTTCGTGCTTGTCTTTGCACACCGCAGCTGGGGAAACCTGTCCCTCAAATGATGCGGAGAGAAAAAAGGAATAAAGCTGTGAACAGCCCCCATGTCCAGAGGGCACTATAAACAGCTCAAGAGACATATCTGTAATAAAAATGTCACTCTATAGATATAATGCATTTAATTTACATGCAACATAGCTCCACCCCCATCATTTCAGTAGTCAAGGAAGCTTCAAAAGTGAGTATTTTTTTATTTGCTGCCTGTTGATGGCATACATTAATATTATATTTATGCCAAATTCCCTACATGCAGCCGGAGAACCCGATGGATTTTCATCTTGCCCACTCATGCCTAGATAAGGGTGTGCAAACACAAAGCTATTTTGGGAACATTTTTAGGCTCTGTTAAGTGGCACTCAGAACAGTGCCAGGGACAAGTGTCCAGATAAAGGGCTGCAAGGATAAATACCAAAGCCTGGGAACAATTGGGGAGCTCATCTTTATCTCCAGCACCTCTCTCGCCCAGGCTTATAAATAGCGAATGCACCAAGAGGGTCAGGTTACCCGGTGGCTGTGGACATCGGCCGAAGGAGTGCTGGCTGCCTGCGCGCTTCCCAGACAATAGCCATGCAGGGCTGGCAGCTGCCGAGGCCACAGCGGGCTTGGGTTTCCTCCTGTAACTGCAATCCTGCCACTGTCCCTACTGCTTTCTGACTCAAAAGTCAGAAGAATGAGGGTCTCTGCCCACATCGCGCGGGCTCTGCCCTACTAAGAAAAGGCACTTTCTGGCTGGCTTTTGCAAAACCACTCCTCTTTGGGGCAAAAGCATTGGCCTTCCTGCAAAGACAGAGTGCCACAGCCTGGGGTTGAAGAGCGACCAAACCGCAGTGGGGATGGGCACTGGGGGCGGCTCACACAGGGGCTGGGGGAGGTAGTAAGGAGACACTCGTGGGGTCAGGCATCCTCTGCAGGGGGAAGAGGTAGTCCTGGCAGGGGTCAGGTCTGGCTGACTCCGGAGAGGCTGTCGACCAGCCTGGGAGGGAAAAGTCAGCATTTTAATGGATGCTACTGAAGGGGCAGTTGGACATGGTGGTGGGGGTCAGCAATTTTAGCTAAGCAGCACCTGCAGGCAGGAATGAAGCAAAAGAGAGAAAGGCACTTAAAGGGGCATGACATAGAGCTGAGGGATTCCTCCTTGCTCTCCTCATTGATTATTTTCATTTATTCATGCTAACTAATAAGCTCCCACTGATAGTCTGCAGGGAATGAATTAGGGTAGGCTTTGGGAACAATCTGACAGCCCATTTTGGCTAACACCTAATGGCTCCACGGGCCATTTCTTCGGGGAGATACCCAAAACATACTAAAGGGAATAGCAGCACCCTTTCAAAGCAGGAACCTTGGTAATAAACACTGACTTGGCTGGAAGCAGACCACCTCTTACTGTTCCGGATAGCACAGAGTTTCCTGACTCTAGGGCTGAAAAACAAATACCAGGGTTGGTCTTGTCTGCCTCTGCCTCCCCAGGGACCTCGCCAGCATGTCCCACCTCTGATCTGACCTCAGCCCACACAGGAGCAGCCCTCAGCGGCACAGCCGTCCCACTGCAATGCCTCCCGACAGCAGGAAATTATCCCCAAAAGGCTGACAGAGACAAATGCTTTTCCCAGTAGGTCTTCCCTGCTTGTGCAAAGACTAATTCTGATAGATGTTGCCACTCTAAAGAAACGATGCTGACATCAAAGGAGTTGGGAATATTTTTTTTTCTAAGGGGAAGAATCTCTTAGACTACAAAAAGTTGTGGTGTCGAAACCCCACGGGCTGTATATCCCGTAGTCCATGAGGGTGACTGTTGTAAGGCCTGGCTGACCTTTGCAAAGGCTGTTAAACAAAAACCATTACCTTTTAACCATTACTGATGCTGAGGAAGAAAAATTACGTCGTCTCTGTATTTTTCCTTACAGGTTGAGCAGCTGACAGAAGAGCAAAAAAATGGTAGGTGCATCTTTTAGCTTGCAGCTTAATGACGAACTCCCCAGCCGGCAGCCCAGCCTGCCTCAGCTATTACACTTCAGAAAATGCTGGTCTGGGATGAGTCCCCTGCCCCAGGGCTACCTGCCTGCGAGGTTGAGGCATGGGGCAAGACACCCCCACATCTCCTCTCCCCTCTCTCCCCAGAGTTCAAGGCTGCCTTCGACATCTTCGTGCTGGGGGCGGAGGATGGCTGCATCAGCACCAAGGAGCTGGGGAAGGTGATGCGGATGCTGGGGCAGAACCCCACCCCCGAGGAGCTGCAGGAGATGATAGACGAGGTGGATGAGGATGGTGAGAGATTTGGGTTTCTTCCACTCTCCCAGGCACCACAGGCATGGGGGGAATGGGGCAGGTCGGGAGCGCTCTCCGTCTGTGCAGCCGCTGGCAGGATCTGTGCTGGGGACAGCCCCAGCCTGCCAGGAGCAACCTGGACCTGCAGCGCTGTGATTTTGAAGGACACTAAACACCCACCAAACTTCAGTGTGGCACCTTTAGAAAATTTCCAGGCAAAGAGAAACCATAAAAATTATTATTCCTGTAACGATCAGACTGCTTGAGCTGATTTTGGGGACTACTCTGAAATTGCACATATCTGTTTAAAAAACAAAATATAGGCTGAATGCAGCAACCGTCACTTCAGAAATGCCATAATTACAGGATTCTGTCATTGGGAAAGTCTTTCACTGCTCAAGTGTACACACAGACAAATAACTGCCGATATTGATTAAATCAGTGTAACGGTGATCACACATAACAAAATCCACTGTGTGCAAACTGGGCAGAAATACCATACTAAATAACTGGAAAACAATCAGGCAAAAAAGGAAAACAGCTGTGTCACTGGGAACAACAGTACTGTACTGCTCGTGCAAAACCCCGCTGCAGAAATACCCACCTTTTGGAACTTTTATTGTTAATGCCTAGATGAGTCGGACACGCATCCATACTCCACAGCAGGAA
The DNA here is from genome assembly GCA_013400135.1 of Rhinoptilus africanus. Taxonomy (NCBI): domain Eukaryota; kingdom Metazoa; phylum Chordata; class Aves; order Charadriiformes; family Glareolidae; genus Rhinoptilus; species Rhinoptilus africanus. The sequence continues at coordinate 232,094 of VXBO01010444.1, read as the reverse complement.
TTTCCATTCATCAGTGCTTCCAGTAGGACTTTCAGTTCATTTTGCCTTGGCAAAAAATGACTCCAAAATGTAAAAATCCGGTGATGAAGTCAGTCCATGGCCTTAGTTGCTTATGCCATCGTCCTGAAAGCTGCCTCTTGCTGGAGGGCTGCCCTCCTGAGTTTTGCTCCTTGGTCACTAAAGGGAAGTGTGTTGCCTGTCCACCTGCCATAGTGCTGTCTGATGGTGTTTACTCTGCCTGCAGGCAGCGGCACTGTAGACTTTGATGAGTTCCTTGTTATGATGGTCCGGTGTATGAAAGATGACAGCAAAGGAAAAACTGAAGAGGAACTCTCAGATCTCTTCAGGATGTTTGATAAGTAAGGGCAGCGATGCAGCACGGTGGGGTGGTGGGAGCGGTGCAGCCACCCCAGTTCCCCCTCCCCATGGTCTGCTTCTGAGATCTTCCGTCCTTGCACAGAAATGCTGATGGCTACATCGACCTGGAGGAGCTGAAGATCATGCTGCAGGCAACGGGAGAGACCATCACTGAGGACGACATAGAAGAACTGATGAAAGATGGAGATAAAAACAACGATGGCAGGATTGACTATGATGGTAGGAGTCTTTCTTGCGTGCAGTTTGGTTTTGAGTCCTCGGGCAGCTCCTGTGACCCACGTTGCCTGCAGTGCTGGGCAATATGCTTGATCGCAGCTGGTGCTTGCGCAGGGATGAGGGGCTTCTTATGCTTGTGAAATGGTAGCAAAGGCCTAGGGCTGCCTTAACTCTCCTCACCCTGAGAAACCCATCCTGCACTGAAGCAAACCTACTTTTCACTAGAGGCTTGCCTGTCCCTCCTGCCCCCTAAACACATGCACCACCTCTGAAGGGCTGTCTATTTGAAGGCAATACTGCTGAAATGACCCCCAGACCATTTCCAAGCTGAGCTGGTGGCCACGTCCCTCCCCAGGCACTCATCACCAGTGTTTTGGTGGCAGCTGAGGGTGACGCTGGGCTCTGGTGACATTTCCAGCGGGAGTCACGAGGAGTCCTCGCCACAGCCAGAGGAGTGGTAGCCATCCCCCCTCAGCCTCTTGCACATCATGGGGATGGAAATGGAGACAGGAGTGGGGAAAGCTGCCAAGAGTGCACTTGGCAGCTGCACGGATACTTCAGTCCCACTGCGCACCTCTTATCTCCTGTGTCTTCCCTTTGGCAGAGTTCCTGGAGTTTATGAAGGGAGTTGAATAAATCTGTGGCCAGATGACAGCCCGAATCTCCTAAACCCCTCCAGCTCCACATCCCGTCTCCTTGGCTAAGTCCCCTGGCTACCGGCATGAAGACTGAGTGCTGAGAAGGGTGGCCGCTGGGGAAATAAAATGTGTTAATACCGAGTGCCTCAGATGGTCGTTCCTTGGAGGTTTAGTGAGAGTTTCACCCCAGTCACATATTGGTGAGTAATGGGTCTGCTCCTCAGGGCTGCGCCAAGTGCCTGTGAGCCGCGTCTGGGAAGGTGGAGCTATAAGTCTCCAAGGACATATTTTGCTGCCAGCTCAGTGGCAAAGCCCCGTCAATGGGGCCACGGGTGCTCGGTGGGGAGCTGCCATGTGGCATCTCCTGACCCCTGCCATGGTGAGCGGGTTCAGGAGCCAACACTGGTGCCTGCTTGTTTAACTGGACCTTCAGCAGCATTTTAGTGATTAAATGTGAATTAACAACCACTTACGCCACCGCTGAAATCCCTGGCTGAGGGACAGTCCCTCTCCTCCCTGCTCTCACCCTGGCTGTCCTGAAGGGACACTCCTTCCTCCTCCTCACCATCCTGATGGCCACCCTGCAGCACATGCAGAAAGACAACCTGTATTTTCTTTGGAAATATGAATAAAAGCCATTGCTAAGCTGGACTGGGTTCCTCCTTCCCACCTCGCCCAGCCTGGCAGGAGGCAGGCAATGGTGGCCCTGCAGCACTTCACGGTTCTCCAGCATCCCTGCTCCTGAGTGTCATCGTCTTCTCTCTCCAATGAACCCATGGCCTAGAGACCAAAGATAATAATTTTCTGCTTCCACAGTGTAGCCGCTTGGCTGCAAGAACTGAAACACACCATTTTCCCCAGAATTCACATCCATTTGGGCCCTGAGCAAGGCCCGACCCTGCTTTGGGTCTCAGCCCCGAGGTGCAGGGTACCAGCAGTGCCGAGGAGGATGAGCCATGCTGTCCCTGAGGGGCTCAGCTGCCGTCTTCTGCTGTCCCAAGGAAGCGTAGCATTCCTGTGGCATTAGCAGCTCCCCTGCACATAGCTGCCTCCTCCCATCAAATTACAGCCCCAGCACAGCTCACACATTGCCGTCGTGTCGCTAAAATCAAACGTTTACCCAAGCAAAATAAACATTGGCAGGGCAAGGCACAAGACTGTGTCAGTGCAAAGCCCAGCGATGATGCCCTCAACCCTGGGCGAGGGTGCCACCATGCCAGTGTCCCCATGCCCACTGCACCCTCCTTCTGCTTTTCCTCCCCAAACCAGCTTATTTTTTTTGCCCTCCATGGAAATAACGCCCTGAGCAGCTGTATTTGGTGTGACACATGCTCTCATTTGTAGCAATAATGAAATGTAATTCAGACCAAACAGTCTTGAGGTGAAAAGAGGCCTGAGGGGGGCTCACAGGTGTGTGTTTCCTCTGGACAATGAGCACCAAATGTTTTGTCCAAGCAGGGCTTGTAACATCAGAGAAACCGAGGAACCGGACCCTTGTCAGCTAAAGCAGCCGATTTTCCTTAAACCCCAGGATATTTTGGGAACACCCCTACTGCAAACATCTGGAAGACCCCCTCAAAGGGGCGTCCCCGAGGGTCCCAAGCCCTCGATGCCATAGCTCCTGCTGATTCGGCAGAACTGCAGGTGAACCAGAGGCCAACAGACACAGAAATGTGTTGGGTCCAACGACCCTATGACAGAAAATGCTCCTGAGCGTCACCGTCTTCTGTCTCCAATGAATCTATAGCCTAGAGATCAAAGATAATCCCTTTCTGCCTCCCCAGTGTAGCAGCAGAAGCCGTTTCCTGGTGAGACCTGCTTCTGAGGACACAGCTGAAATGTTTTACCCCCGGCTTGGACCCTTCCACAGAGGTGCAAATACCTGGGCTTCGGCCACCAGCCAAGGTGACACCAGCTCCCCCCACAGCCACGGCCATCCAGCCCACGGGCAACCCACACTTTCACATCACATCTCAGCAGGCATCGCTGACAACCCTGTTATCTTCCTGTCCCAACCAGATCCCAACACCGAACAAGGACACCTCCAAGGTATTCACCAGTGCTTACTGATAGGCTTTGGTGTGAACAGGAGAAAAAAATAAGGAACTTTCTTGGGCTTGGGGGGAGGCCTGGAAGCGTCCCTCTGACCCCAGGGAAAATGATGGCTGCAAAGAGCCACCCGGCCACGCGTCTCAGCTCTCCCCCCTTGGTTCAACGGCACAGGCAGCAGCAAGTCACAGCCTTGCTGTCTACCCACTCTTTTCCAAGAGCAAACCAGGAAAAGCGGGGCTGGAGAAAGAGGACTGACGACTGGTGGAAGCTAAAACTTGTCCCCAGAAGTGCTGATACACTGGGGACTACTTGGGCTTTTTTAAAGGAGCCAGCAGGTCAGCATGCTCTGCATGAAGTAAGGAAAACTGCTGCAAGACCAATTTGTTTTAACACACTGACAGTTCTCCAGGAGTAAGACAGCAAATGCCACAGGGTGGTGTGCTGCGGGTGGATTTCACTGTTGGCAAACAGGGGAACAACTGCATTAGGAATGAAAGACAACATGACAGGCCAGCAAGTGGGTCAGATGGCTGAAAAAACAGTAACGAGCACAAGATCAGCCTGGTTGAAGCCTCCATGGAGGGGCTGTGCCTGGAGATGTGCTAACGATGAATGAAAACCCCCCAGAGGACTCCATGTACCTATGCAGCTCCAAACAAATTCAGTTTTCCTTGCACGTGTAGTGAAGCTTTGCTGCCAGAAGCCTTTAAGGAATGTGACGCAGGTCCACAAGCACTACCTGAAAAATAACAATAATTAATAATAAATGAAACATTGAAACATCCATCCATTTTTTTTTAATCAGATAAAAAGCCACTTACCACTCTCTAAACCAGTCCCCAGGTTTGTGTGCTCTTAACCCCCCAGCTGAGCCGGAGCTGTGCTGGCAGGTGACGGCAGCCGGTGCCGCTGGAGGCAGCCACAGTTCTCAGGCCCTTTGCTCTGCTTGCTTTCACTGGCAGTAGAGTTAATTCCTGCCTGGTTTGCAGCTTTTCCAGCATATTCAAGGCCTCTCTTCAGCCCTCGGTAAAACTCTGCTGTGTGAACTGGCTGACTGCAGGAGACCCGAGGAGATTTGGTTTTCATCCCCAAAGAAAGCCTCTGCAGCTTGCCTACAGTCATGCATCTGCCACCAGGGCAGGAGCAGTACAATGTGAGCTAAGATGTGTCAGATAAACAATATTTCACCATGCCAAAGCCCCCGTTGCATAGAAACACCTGCAACGGCCTTGAAACTCAGGCAAAGCAGAACACATGTTCTGTTCATGGCTTTTTGCTTTACCACACTACTGGAAGGTGGTAAAGAGGGACAGAACAACACGCACCCAGCCTTGGTTTTCACTTTCACTGTGAACATCAGCATCCCCAGTAAACACTCTGCTTCATCCCAGTGTTTCCCAGTGCTTTGATTTCTCCTCCCGGTTCCGTGCTCTTGGCTTTCAGTGCGATCGCTCACCTTTGCCAAATGAGCTGATGCAGTATTTGGTTACATGCCCTTTGCTCCCTATCGTTGCCTCCTTTTTTTTTTTTTAATCAAAGGGAAAAAAAGGAGCCAAGCTGGAACTTGACACCGAGACCTCTTAATTGCAAAGAGGAGAAATCATTTGCAGTGGGTATGACATACAGCAGCAGCAAGCATGAAATGTATAACCTAATGTACAGCAATAGCTTAGCAGAGACCCTCTAAAGCTCACTGGCTTCCTGCGAGATACCAAGGACTTAATCGTAAGAGTTTTGAAGTGTTTAAATGTCAAAGATGACAGAGCTCTGCATAATGGAAATAGTTTGAAGGGGGCCACAGCTGCCAGCTCCATCTCCTGGGCTCTGTATACGTAATCCTCCCAAAAAGGATCTTCAACCTCATTTGACCAACACAAATCAAGACACAGAACTTAAATGATTTCACAAGGCAAGGAAAAAGAGGATGAAGACCCACCACGAGGCCACGTCAGCACGGACTCCCCTCTGCAACTTCCCCTTCTGGGCTGGGGTAACCTCCACCCTTCCCCACAAGGAGGGAAGTTGTGGACTGAACCGTCACAGGGTTAGAAAACACAATAGTCAATCAATCGAAGTCCAGGCAGCGTCCTGCGGGTCCGCCATGCGTGCAGGGAGCAGACAGCAACAAACCTGACACCAAGCCGCTGTGGAAGCTCGCAAAATTCCTGTCTCTTGCTACACAATGATGCCTGGATTCAGGTTACGTTCCACCGCGCTGCATTTTGTCACGCAGCCGCTATTTTGGTCAGAAAGTCAGCAGGCCCTTATTTGGGAAGCTGTCCCACTGAAGGGCAGCATGAAGGGCAGCGAGATGAAGCGGCTGCTTCTGGAGGCAGGCCTGGGGGAGCTGCCTGGAGCCACTGGAAGCCCAAATCTTCCTCTCTGCTTCTTGTTAACATGCCAACATCCTCTTCTCAGCCTGACCCTTGCCTCTCTCTCACCCCTCAAACCGCATCCTGCGGGCGAGCTTCTCTCACAACACAAGCACTCTGGGGAAGACACCAAGGGGGTGTAGAGATGAAATCCCCCTTCTTCGATAGAAAAGCCTTAGTGCTAGAGATTTTAAATGCAGAAACAGGTTAAACCTTAAAACAGGTTGGAGATCTGCAGACACATAGGTGAAGGTGCAGCAATATGAAGTCCTCTGTTCAGTCTTTTTCTTTCCCTCTTCTTGTCACAACACACATCTGCACCAAACTAACCTTCACTTGCACAGCTGGACCAGCCACTCTTGTCTCCTCCAACACCAGCAGCAACCCAAGGGGACATCTCCCCACGCTAGGTCTCTCTGCCAGCCCCAGCAAGGGCTGCAGGGGGCTGCTGGGCAGCTCTGGGCCAGTGGCTAGGCTGCCAGATGCGAACACTCACCTGAACCACAGCTGTGCAACCTCGCCTTTGTAGGGAAACTCACTCGAGCAGGGAAGGCACCAGCCAGAGAGCTTGAGACCTCCGATACCCACAGGCACTCGGGTACCACTGAGGCCAGGGGGACTTAAGCGTCATGGATCCATCTCTGTGTGACCTATCACTTGCAAAAAAAACCCTCCAGGGAAAATTACCCTCAGGAACCTCTCACTTGTTGACCTCCTGCCTTTCCTGAAGGCAGCAGGGTCCAACCTTTTTGTCTTGACTATTTAGCAGTCTAGCTGGTGGTATGAACCCGGTGACTGCACGCTCTCCCCAGCCCAGCACCCCTCCTCACCAGCACACTGTTCTCGCTGTGTCCTGGTTTGAGGTAAAACAGAACCAACTTCTTGATCAGTAATTTTACTCTCTGAAACTAACAGCATGTTTGTTGTGCCAAAACCTGTTGGCTCTCAGAATGGTAAGACCAATGTATATAGTTAATGCCAAGGGATGGTACACAGAGAGGGTCTTGCTTATAGTTATTGCTCTAACAGCCAAGCTTACCTGATTTCATTATTTAGCCCGCTGGAGTGTCAGAAACAGAAAAGCATAGAGGGGTCACCCTGGCAGGGAGGAGGGGACAGGACGGGGGACCCAAAACTGATCAACAGGGGTACTCCATCCCATCTGCCCCATCCTCAGTATAAAGCTAGGAGAAGAAAGGATCAAGCCTCTTTTTTCAGCAGTCAGTATCTGAGGAGGACCCTGCCTGTTCATCTGCTTTTGATCACCACCTGTGCGTTCCCGATTCCAGATTTGGAATCCAGTTCCCATCCGTAGCCAAGTCCAGTCTGGGTTTTCCCCAGTGCCTGCCAGTGACATCATCCTGGGAGCCTGATCTGGTTTTGTATATATTGTATCTATTTCATTATTTTAATATTTCATTAGTTTAGTTCCTTCTAAACTCCTAAATCTCTTTATCTCTCCTCCTCCCCTCCTTTGAGCGAGAGGTGGGGGGGAAAGCATCTATCTCGGCACTGGCCAATTCAGCCTAAACCAACACATTCAGTGACTGCGTTCTTTCGGCTGACAAACACCACTCTCTACAACAGTCAGACAGAATCAGACAGTTGGGGGGTTGCAGACTTCCCTCAGATGTTAAAAGACCTTAACTCCTGAGTTTTAAGTTAGTAAATCTCTTTATATTGCTTGGTTTAGGACTGGGTGGTATTTTTAATCAGCCAAAACCAATTAAAAAGTGCGAATTGGGAAAAGACTTGAGAATTCAAGCCATAAAGAATTCAAACTATCTACCTTGTTTCAAAATAACACTGCATCTTGATAATTGGTTAAACTACTAAAATAAAGTAAATTACCTTAATTGGACGTTTCATTTGAAATATATATTTTTATTTTTTCTATCCAGCAAGCGTTTTGCTGCTACACTGCAAAGGAGGAAGACACTTGCAAACTCGCAGCCCTTGTGTCCATTCGTGTATTTACACCACCGGGTGGACAAGCGCTGGAATTGCAACTGCAGCAACAGTTCTCTGCATAACAGGGGGCTCATTTCAGTGATAAATTTGGCTTTGCTGGTTAACAGGACACGGAAAGTGAAGTCATCTCCTCATCTACAGAAGGACAGCAGTAACAAATCCCTGTCACAACACCTCTTGGGCTTTGGGATGTTACTCCCCCGATCTCACCAGTCAGCACATTTCATCAGGTAGGTACTTTTTCTGTTACTGGAATTAAAGATCTCCACTAAAATACAGCAACTATGAAAAATACAGATGTTTTACATAGTCCCATAACCTTACGTGTTCACATGGTAGCTCCATTAACACTTCAGTACTTTCAAGTATTTCTGAGTACAACACACGGTTTCTAATGCCAATAACTATGAGCTCTAACACCATAGCCAGCACTTGGTACCCTCCTGCTTTTCAACATTTCTGTAGCTCTAACTGTAACTACCTTACCTGGACAGCAAAGGAGCAGACACGTAACAGCCCCTGGAAATCTCATCTTGCTATAACAGCATGAGGAACTATCATAAAAATCATGGTACGCGAGAACTCTGAACACATGTGCCGACAGCAAAAATAATTTTACTTGTACTGAGTACTGTCACCTCAAAGTCCCAGCAACACCGGCTTCGATTTATAGGAAAAGAACCAAGTTGGGTTTTGTTTAAGTTTTAGAGCCTCAGTCAATAACCACTTCACAAAATTGAAAAGAGACTTCAAACTACTAAATGCTCATGACGTGTACCAACAATTACAGCAGAACTGCACTGAGGACTGAGCCGCTGTTTCACTTTGGGTGCGTGTGGAGGCTGATGGTATTAACACAAAACCTCTCCCCAGCTCCAGCTGGCATCCACAATACAACTCAAGCAAGACTTTTGGAGGGTTCTCCTCCAATTCAGGAGGTGAAGGCTTTGTTACGTCCAATTTTATTTTTACAAAAAATGCTGTAATATACATGCCAATAGGAAAACCGGTTCTTTTGACTTAAACCACGTCACTCCTTTTTCTGCTGAGCAGCCTGCTTCGCATTGTTGGCCTGCATCTTCTTCAGCCCCTTTTTGTTGTGTTTTTTTGCAAATCTCATGTTCCTCAGAAACTTGGGATCAACCTATAAAGAAAAAAGAAGCCATGTTGTAGAAGGGATATATGTAAAAAACCATATATATCTCCAGATTGTCCTAACTATTCCCAAATACTGTCTGGGATTAATTCAGAACTTTTTTGTTTTTAAAACAACAAAATTATTTTAGCTATCTGTAACCATCTTTTAACTAGCTATTTTCCCTAATTTCCATAAACAAACCAACCAACCAACCCAAACCCCCACAGATAAACATACAGAAAGAATAGCATAAGTTGAGTGCAGCTGTAAACAAGACAAATTTGATTTCCGTGTCACAATACATTCTGAATCTGAAGTACCACAAACGAACATTGGCAGGTGAGCACATAAGCATGTAATCCTTGGGCAAAGACAAATTGCATTTCCTCGAGCCTCTCCTTTTTACACTAAAGGAAAAAAGTGACAGCATACAGAAGAGTCGCTCCCTAGTTTTTGTCAGCTAATGGCTGGCTAATGCATCCCGTCATGAGTAGAACCAATTCTCAGAACTATCAGCTACTGTCCCACTGAGAGACATTTACTATTTTTCTGTAAACAGCATTTTAACTGGCCCACATGAGTATCAGGGGTTTGTCATCTTAACTCATGCGCACTCGCTGCAAGGTGATGGACTCAGACTGCAGGACTATCTGCAGGAGCGGGCAGGACTGGACCCTTGCTGAGTTACGCAGAAGAAAAGCTTCTATGTCACATTCAAAATCACATCTCTAAAGCAAACAAAATCCTAACCCTCCCCAAAGCCAACATGTCCTGTTTTCACTTTCAAGCATGGAAAAAGATCCTGTTATAACACTTGTCTAACCTTGGAAAAAGCAAAATGCTCTCACTTTCCTACATACTGTCCAGAAATGCCAACTCCTCTTGTCTTCCGAGTCAAATCCTCTGTACAGATGTTAAAATAACATTAAAGAGTACAGAGAAGTAGGAGACACTGCAGGAGGGAGACGAGCTACCTGACTGACACGTGTTGTTTCACTGGAAGCAGCAGTTAGAGACACTCACCTGAGCAGGACAGAAACAAAACTGGCTAATAACTAAAAAGCAGTTTTATAGACACACATATAGGTTAGAAATATCACAGCCGCATGTAAGGTAAGCAAAAGAGAAAACAGAAACCCACAGTGGTTCTGACTATCTGAAACACAAGCCCCCGCTTGCAAAAAAAAAAAGTCAGTCAAAATAATACAAACACTGGACTTTTTCATGGTTAAACCTCAACGGCTTAAGAGCCTGGGAATATCAATAGAAATACTCACCCCTTTGAGAGATTCGTATCTATGGGACCTGGGTTTCTTGATGCCATTTCTGTGCCACTTACGGGCTACATGGAAGACCAAAAAACAATTTAAATTACCATTTCTGTCATTACTAAATAGCTGCATCAGCTTTCCTTTAAGTCCAGATGACCCTATCAAAAGATGAGGAATAAAAGTGTTCCAACCCTCCCTATCCAAACTAGAGGCAAATTAAGAAAGCATCTCTACTCTCATCCCTCTGCACACTGTGTCCTCAGCACTGTATGAGTTTCTAATCCAAGGATTTCAGGCTCTTCATTAGCGAATAATATACCAATGGTGACACCGCTAGCACAATAAAAGGCCTCAGTCACCAAGAAGGTTAAGCACGTGTGTTTAGCATGAAAGGGCACCACGGCTCACCCTGCAGGACCACGCAGCACCTGCCCGTGAATTCTGCCACCTTACAGCGTTGATGAAAAGACCCCAAACAAGAGTTATTTTATCACAGCACTCATCTCTGGATGGCAAAGCATCACAGGCTGAAAGCCATTCAGTAACACGCTCAGTTCAAAGACACGAATCATAGAATGGTTTAGGCTGGAAAGGATCTTAGAGATCATCTAGTTCCAACGAATGTTTCTGGGTTTCTTTTACTGGTTAGATGTTATATTTGCATCGAGCCCAAACAAGTCCTGACTCTCGCCGAGCTCTCTTTTCACCAGGCACACCATTCCACCTCTGCGCAGCGCTGCCTCCTTCCCTCGGGAGCTCATCCCGCTGCCAGAAGCGGAGGAAGCCGGGGCTGCCGTAGCTGAGGGGGCCAAAGCAGCCGGTCAAACCCCTCCGCGGGGCGCAGCCCTGGGCCTCCCCGGCGACGCGCCCGCTCCCGCCTCCCCGCCAGCCGGGCGCGGCTTACACTGGTTGTGCGTGGTGTGGTTCTTGGACTTGGCCATGGCTGCACCTGCGGGAGAAGGAGACACCCCTCAGTCAGGGAGGGCCAAGGCCAAGGCCACGGTACCGGTACCGGTACCGGTACCGACCCCGAGCACCCGGCCCGCCGGCCTCCCACCCCATCCACCACAGCCCCACGCCCGGCCTCGCCCCGTCCCAGCCCGGCGGGGTCGGGTCGGGCCCGGGCCCGGGCCCGGCCCGGATGGAGCCGGATGGCGCGGAGCGACACTCACCGCTGCCGCCGCCGCCGCCGCCGGAAGAGAAAGGCGCGCCGCAGGGGCTGCCGGGAAGTGGCGCCGGCGGACCGGAACCCCGCGCCGCTCCGGTGCGCAACAGCCGCCGCCAGCGGGGAGGTTCCGACCGGCTCCCGCTCCCTTTCCCGCACCCCCGGGCTACGCCGGCCCCTCCACCGGCCCCGCCGGCTGCCGCCTCCGCTCCCGGCCCGGCCCTGCGGGCGGGGGGAACGGTCCCCCCACCAACACGGTCCTCCACCAACACGGTCCTACCACCAACACGGTCCCCTCGGTGACGGTCCCCCCACCAACATGGCCTCCCGCTGACATGGCCGCCCCCGCGCCCAGCTCACGGCCCAGCGGGTTCCGGGCTGTCTCCGGCTGCGCCTGGCCACGCCGGCTGCGAGCCTAGGGCCTCACCCCCGCAGAGCACACTGACCGGGACTTAGGTACTCTAGTGTCTGAGGGACACCCTGTGTTTCTCGACGTTAAATGATGACGAAGGTGGGCAAATGAAGCGGCGTCTGCCCATGGCACGGCTGCTTGGTGAAGGCGCCCGCCAAGCCAGAGCACTCCGGCCATTTTCCTTCAAAGCCAGCAGGCCCGGATGGAGGGGAGTGGGTCCGGCCGCCAGCGGCCGAGGGTCAGGGCTGAGTCTGACGTCAGCTTCTGTTACCCCAAGTGCAGGAGGACGTGCGGGACAGCCGTCAGGGAGCCCTGGCACCGGCTGCACCGAGCTGGTGGTGATTCCTGGTTGTGGACTGAGGCATCTCCCATGCGGAAGTGCAAAAGGAGAGAGGGGACCCAGAGGCCAGGCTGGTCCATGTCCGTTGGGGTCTGTCTGTGTACCAACTGCAGCGTTTCAGTCTGGGACCACTGTACTTCTATAGGATCATAGAATGTGTTGGGACCTCTAAAGGCCATCTAGTCCAAGCCCCCTGCAGGGAGCAGGGACGTCTTTAACTAGATCAGGTTGCTCAGAGCCTCATCCAGCCTGGCCTTGGATGTCTCCAGGGATGGGGCCTCCACCCCCTCTCTGGGCAACCTGGGCCAGTGTCTCACCACCCTCAGCGTAAAGAACTTCATCCTAATGTCTGATCTAACCCTGCCCTGCTCTAGTTTAAGCCATTGCCCCTCGTCCTATGGCTCCATGCCCTTGCAAACAGCCCCTCCCCAGCTTTCTTATAGGTCCCCTTCAGGTACTGGAAGGGGCTCTAGTGTCTCCCCGGAGCCTTCTCTCCTCCAGGCTGAACAACCCCAGCTCTCTCAGTCCGGAAGGCCTGGTTCCTTTTGACCAGGAACCTTTGAAAAATGAGTGAAAAAGGCCCAAGCCTTTCTGCATCGTGGTAGCATGGAAAAATACTGCCATCTTTTCATGGCATTGCCTTTATTTTAAGATGAGAGGGACGAGTGAATTGCCTAAAATAACCCAGACTGGAAAAAATACCCCAGAGACCAAAGCCAATGGACCAGTAGACAGGAGAGAGAACCAGACGTATATTTTTTTTTTCCAGTGACTGATTGCTTGCGGAACAATTAGCTACTCTGCCTCAAATTTGGATACCTGTGATCAAGCTCATCCTGTTGGAAAAATAAGGAAAAATAAATTACCCTTGGTAGATGGCTAACGCTGAAGAAACTGAAATGAAAATAGGCAGGAAAAACAAAGCTAATACAATTTAATTTCAGTATTTCTCTTATTTCCAGACACACCTAAGTTGCAAAATGTATTTGGTTTAATTTTTTTTTTTTTTTCATTCTGGGCAGCTGGTATCAACAAATACTGTAAAAATAGACGAAAATAGCAATATTCTTTTACTGGCATTTTGCAGCCAGAATATGAGGTTGTCCATTAAATCCTCCTTGATACACAAAAATCTGACTTTTTAAGCACCGTTCTTTTAAGATTTTTTCCACTGTAGTGAGCTGCGGTCTTAAAATACTTGGACTTCCCTGTGGCCAGCTAATCACAGCCAACAGCAGAGAGAAAGCCTGTCCTCCTGCTAACTCAAAGAGCCGAGCTCGGTGGAAGATAACACAGAATCCCAGAGGGAAGTTTGTCCACTACATTGCAGAAGGCAGAAAGAAATATGCTGCCAGGTCCCCTTATCTTGGCCAGTAGATTGTGAAAACTCTTGATCTTTTTTCACTCATTTCTGAGCCTTCCTTCACAGGAAGAAACGGGAGGCTTTATTTTGTGGTTTCAGCTGTCTTTTTTCAAGTTCTTTCAGTATCTCACTGCAATTATTGCTGTCGGAGCTCCCCGGGAGTCTTTCACAGCTGCTGCTGGGCCACGTGAGCCAAGCAGGCAGACAGGTGGGGATCAGAGGAGCTGTATTTAATGCCCAGGTGATACACGAGACACATAAGCCAAATTATTAATATAAAACCGTGGAAGTGCATTCAGCTTACAGGGCTGAGTGTAATATATTCAGGGTAATTCATAAGCCACCGCAAACTAATGCATAATTTCAGGTGAAAAGGATGATCCAAGGCAGGATCAAGCCTTGATCGAGACCCCTTGAATTTCTGCTGTGCTCTAATGAGCTGTGATGTCTCTAATTATGGTGTTATCGAGAACGATTGGCCAGTTCAAAACCTTCAATCATACTTTTAGTGATTACAGGCTTAATTAGTGCATGTTAGTCCAAGTGTCATCTATTAAAGGAGCTGTGCTCATTAAATAGGATGGTAATTACTCCAGCTGCAAAACAATTATGGAAAAAATCATAGGTTAAAATAAAAATCTCACAGTGCCTTTGACAACCACGTTATCTCAGTCAATGTCCTTGCATCACACCATTTATGCTGATTGATCTCTGTTAGGTTTGTCACGGCTTTAACGCTGATGCCACGTTTCAGCAGACTCCTCTAGTCTTGCCTCCTCCCTCCCTGCCAGCTGACATTTGGACTGGAAGCGATGAATTACCGTAACTCCCCCTTTTAGCAGTGGCAGTGACTCGGAGAAGCTCGGTGCCCAGGCCAAGCGCTCTGCAGGTGTAAATCATTAATTTCCAGGGAAATGATGCGATCCACCCCAAAAAGGATATGGGGAGGGTTTTGTTGACATCCGATGCAATATTTTGTAAGTGTTTTGATGTTATATATTCCGATACATCCATTTAAGGAAGATGTTACATGCGAGAAACTTCTCCCAACATGTCTGGGGGCCAGAGCCGATGCTGAGAGATGACCAGAGTGTGGGGTGCCTGGAGCACCTCCCTTGAGCACTGCTTGCACATGGGCCAGATGGGGACCATTGCTCCAATGCATTTCTTCTGAGGATGACCTGGGGGAGCCACTTGCGAGGTCTTCCTCGGCAGCTGGGAGCACGAGTGGCCTGCTGCCATCCCCTGGGACCGTGGGACCCCGCATTCCTGCTCGCTCTGTATCGCTGCTCACCCAGAGCAACACCAGCCCTGCCAAGGCGCCCGGCTGAGTGTGCTGTTGTACCCACAGTTCCAGTAACTGCCTCCATTCGTGGTCATACCTAAGAACACCTCCTTCTAAGTGAGAAATGAAGGCTGTCTTCACCCCTGCACGGTGTGTTTGCAGGGCTGCCAGTTATTCAGTGCGGTGCCAACACCAGAGCTGAGCCAGGCTGAGTTTTACAAGAAAGGCTCGAACTGCAGTCGAGGCTGATAATTTCCCAAGAAATTGGGAAATTACCTCCCCATTTTCATGTGAGACAAAAAAAAAAGGCAGGCGATGTTCATGTAGGATGCTGGACACAGCCTGGCAGCGTAGCTCGTCAGTACCCCAGTGCGCAGACAGCCTCTGCTACGTGGTGTCCTCCACGCCAGACAAAATCAGTGCTAAAAGCCTCAGGTGTTGGTCAGAAGGAGCCCAGCTGTCTTTGCTGGACATGGACTATGGGGTGCCCCTAAATGTTGCTGCCTTTAGGAGAGGTATCGGGTAGCAGGGCGAGTGCAGCAATGCTTTTGGCTTTCCCGGCTGGCTCACAAAGTAGGTGCCCACCCCCAGGGCATTTCAAGCACTTGCCACCCTCCTTTTTCCCAGTGAGCAGAGACAGGGCTGAGCCACCTGGCAGGTCCCTGAGATGTCCCCGCATTGGTGGGACATGGTGAATTTTGGGCAGTGTTAGGGCTGTTCCCAGCTTGTGGGCAAACAGGGCTTGACTGTGCTGTAAGGCCGAGCTAGCGATGCTGGAGGAGAGCTGGGACGATGGACAGTCCCCAGGGACAAACGGCCAATACACTTCTGGAGAAGCCACTCGGAGAAACAGGGACACCAGGACATGGAGGCACTAGAGGGAGCCTGAGCATAACAGATCTCACTGGGCTCAACGTGGGAGCACTGGTCCCAGTCAGGGAGAAGGGACATCACCAGGGAACAACAGCAAGGCACACAACAGTTTCCCCCTTGACCTGGCAGCCTACCTGGCTGTGGCTTTTTTGCCCTGACATCTGTTATAACTTTATTAAAGATATGAAGAAATACTGTTTTGCTTATAGATAGCGCTGGTCTAGTGGGGGCACAGCTGGCTCTGTAGATGTACAATAGGCGGTAAGGAAAACTGGTGGCAACTGGTGGCAATCATCAGGCTGGAGGGCTCAGGAGAGCACGAGTTCTTGCAAGGCAAAGGGGAGCAGAAGTGCTGATCCACAGCCGTGGGCATCCCTACGGGAGAGGGGGACAGCGTGGCACAGCCCTGCAAGTGCTTCTGGACTGATGGCAAGGACATGGGAACAGCAGCCAAAGCTTGTGTGCTCCACTGGCTGTGCTCCAGTTAGCACCAGTTAGTAGAGCTAGGGCACTGGAAGAGGCTAGAGAGCTGCAGTCTATCTTTTCCCCAGCAATATTTTCATCGCAGTTGCTTTGGCCAAGCAATAGGGTCACCCGCTCATGATCTAGTTGTCTGAATCTCCCCCTGCCACCACGAATCAGTGCAAAGAGCTGGAGAGTCTCTTGGGCAGATGGGCATCAGCGCTACGATGGGGCCGGGACTGGGGAACAGATGCTTTGCGCTGTTGTTTAGCCACAGTGGGGAGGTGGACGTGTTTGTTCCAAGTACATCTGCAAAGCGTATCTTCTTTTACAGTGTTTGCACTGGGCCAAAAGTTGCTGTCAACAGAGGTGATCAAGCTTAGGACAGCAGAAAGCAGAGGAGCAATCAGAAGAGAAGGGTGAGCTGGGACCTTGAACAAAAGGAAGGACAAGTTACAGCAGCTCCATCACTCCTGGCTGCCCTTGGAGGCTTTCATTCCCTCATGGAGACCATCCCTCAGATTAGCCCAGACCCCTCCACACACCCTCCATGAGCGTGTTCCTGTGAGCAGCTTCCCACCATGAAAGCAGAAGGAAAAATCGGGCAGCAGCCTGCAATGCAGCCCTGACCTTTCTCTCCAGGCCTGCCACCTCCTCCCGCTCTCCCCAGAGCTGGCACTACTAACAGCTGGTTTCCTCTTGTTATTTTTCCACCTCCGCTCCTTCCTCCAGAGGGGAGGCCATGCTGGTGGCCCACGTACTGGTGACTCATGGGCTGGGACCTGTGAGGAGCCAGCTAAGCCTGGCCAAACTTAGTAACATCTCATTTTCCATTGCCTACACCCTGGATGTGTCTTCTGTCTGGGTTCATCCCTGGAAACCTTCTCCCGCTACCTGCAGTGTCGGGAAGCCCAGTTCGGTTGTGTTTCCTACAGGTTTTGGCAATGCAGAAGCTGGGCTGAGGTGGAGCAGCCCTTGATACAGATAAATTCCTTCTTGGTGAGTGTTCATCCACCTTGCTCATAGCTGAAAACCACGAGATATTCTGGACCTCAAAGAGGACTTTTCAGGCTTGGGAAAAGTGTAAATAAAGATGTATCTAGAGGACTGCATGGTAGTTGCATTTTTCTGGAGGCATTTGAATGATTTGAGGGTAGCTTAGCGGTTTAAAAGCTGATTTCCCTCTGTGTCAATCAGCCTGGTCCCTCTGGATGGATGTCCCCAAATCAAGAAATGACTGCTGCAATCACTCAGCTGAGCCTGGGGCGCTTCAAAGGTGGGTCAGGATGGTCTGCAATGGCGGAGGAGCTTCCATGGTTGGAAGCTGAGCATGGAAAATAGCTGGATGATGACCAGGGCTACCCACAGGCTGCGCCGTGCTGGCAGCAGATGAGCAGGCAGAGCATGGAGACACATCTCCTGGGCAGCTGCAGACCCACTGAGCAGGACCACACAGCTCCATGAAGGGCTGCCTGTAGGAGATAACGCCAGGAAGGGAGCAGCCGTGTGCGCTCAGCCCACGCTTATTGCTTTAATGGGATTTTCCAGAAGACTTTGTGCCCCGGTAACGGAAAAGGAAGCTCGCCTGCCGCTTCCCAAGGCCGAGGTGAACGTGCGCAGCCGATGTGACACCTGCTTAGCCTGCGCTTCCCGAAAGCCCGGCTGTTCGGAAGGAGCGAGCAGATCTGCAGGCACAGCGTGCACCAAGCAGCTGATCGCTGCGGGGAGGAGGCACACGGAGGCGGCTGGAAGAAACGGGAGAGGGCTGACCTAAATAGATGCCGAGCTAATTTATTCATTTCTCTGCTTTATTATTTAACGTGGCTTCGAAACAGCTCAGGACTTCTGGTTTCCCTCAGCCCTGCTGCTCATGTTGGGATGGGGTTATTTTTGAGCTGATTTTTGCCTCCATCGTGCTGAAAAGTGCGGCACAGCCTTGCTCAGCACCCTGCTCTCCCGTCAGGCGGGTCGGGCACACTCTGGGAAAGCTCCAACACGGCCGCTTTCTAGCCAGCAGCACAGGAAGACTTATTTGAAGTTATTTTGAGCTTTTGCTTCACCTCCCGCTTGGGAAGGTGTTCAGATTTTGGCCTGCTTTATGCATTGTTAATAGGGAGCTTTATCTCCAGTGGAGCTGGCGAGAGGATTGGTGAGTTCGTACGGCACGAGGCGCCTCCAGCCTCCGCCGCCGTCTCCCCCCAGGCAGGCTGCCAAATGCAGCCCCAGGCTCCGCAGCGCGGGGGCCTTCAAGGATAAACCTGAAGCTTGCCTTGCTCCCAGCCGGCCTCCTCTCTCCTCAAATCCCTGCAATCCCCTGAAACGCCGTCCGCGAGGAATTTATTACAAGAAGGGCACGGAGCCCCAGCTGTTCGGGCTGTGGTTCACCCCACCGGCTGCACGTGTCCTCTGCAAGCCCACGGCATGTTTTAGCGCTGCTGAGGTTTAAAATACATAAGCTGGGGAAAAAAAGGAAATTGTGTGACAACCTGTGCAGCTTGTCTAAACCCCGGCACCATTTCTGCACGGGCGCAGGGTGGGTATGGACAGAGCTGCTCCTGCGCGAAGTGGCTGCTCACCGTGATTCAAACCCAACTTGCACCATGCAGGGCCCTTTTATTTTGTTTTTCGTTAATGTTCGTCACTCGATGTATAAATTTCGGCCAGTGTTGTAACCAATTACCCAGCACCTCTGTTATGATTTTTTTTAAATGGATTATTCACCGAGCTGCTTGATTCCTTAAAGATTTCTAAGTGGTAAAATGAGCCCTGATGCTATTTATCTCGGCAGCAAAGGCATTTCAGCTCATGCCACCTTCACATTGCTGGAGAGTTTCCTGACGTTGCTGGGGGTGGGATAGTGCAAATTAGCACAAATGAAGCAGTTCACGAGGCTGCAAGTTGAAGTCTTCCAAGCCAGGAGGCTTGAGGCTCCGCAGGGAAGCGGGTGGGCGCGGGGCTGTGAAGGTGGGGGCTGCTCCGCCTGGCACAGCCAGCCCCGTCTCCTGCCTTTGCCGGCTAAACTGGGGGCAGTGCGGATCCTCGGCAGGGTCCCATCCTGCCAACCCACAGGGCACGCAGCCTGGCCTGTGTCAGGCTTTGATCTGAAGAGTTTGGGTTTTTTTTTTAATATAAAGTGATATACTGTTTAGATACGTTGGTCTGAACACCTCGCGAGGCCAAAAAGACAACGGCTCTGTCAAGGACAAGAGACAGCCAAAGTGACGTGAAGTTCCTATTTACCTCCCTATATCCTGGACTGGATTTTGGTGGATGACACCCTGATTTTCCTAACGAGGACAGAAAGGCACTACGCCATCCCGGACCCTCAGGGGGCTGGGGTTTTGATACCTGCACTTTAATTGCAGGGGGCCAGTTAGGAAGGAGTTAAGGCCAATTCAGTGTCACTCTGGGATTTAGGATCTGTTAAGTGTGTGCAACTTCTGTCCTTCTCTGCAGTGACAAGGGGCTGGGATAGAGGGGAGAAACCTTTAATGAACCTGCCCGTTGGTTTTGGAGTGGGCAGCAGGCTGGTTTTCATCCTCCAGGAGAAGGATCCGGTTTGGCTGTCGGCTCGCCTTTATCTGCGTGGTGAGGATTATTGGGAAGCCGTGTTGACAAATGCTGCGGCTAAAAAGGAAAACGAACTTCCACACAAAGATGGCTTGTTTGTGTAAAGTGGAGCGGGAATAAAGCAGCTGCCAAGAAAGCTGACATTAAACCCACTGCTTACCTGCAGCTCATCTGATACCATGACTGAAACCCTTCATTTGCAGCAACGTAATCCAAGATGTTCTTTCCACAAAGCAAGAAAGTAGGTTATTACTCAAGCAGAGCAGGGGAGGGGGAAGGAGATAAGCAGGGCCTGATCCTGCCAGGTACTGTGTGCCCTGCACTCCCCCTGAGCGGGGCTGAAGCCCGATTTGCGGGGTTTGGAAAGAGCTTGCATGCAGACCCTTCCCAAACCTTAGGAAAGGGCTGCCTGCGCTGCTGGAGGCAGGGCAGCAGGCAGAGCGTGGGGTCCCCCAGCCCTGCCTTCAGCTCCTCCCTGCTAACCCAGCGACCTGCAGGCAAGAGACATAAACTCAGTCATTCTTAGCACTCCTGCAGCACATCTCATCTTCAAGTGCTTCGCCGATGGGAGTGCATTAGTGACCCCACGTAAAAGAGGGCTGCACATCCCGAGCCCCGCACCCATGAGGTGCAGCAGTGGCTGAGGTATTTTCAAGCAGCAATAAAAGCCAGCAAACCCCCACCTGGCGGCTGGAAACCTGTGGTGGATGCATGGGGCTGGGTTGAGTGGGGGCACGTCCATTTGGGCTCACAAATCTGCTGTCCAAAGCAGCCCCAACTCCCTGGAGAAGCTGGGCAGGCAGGGAGGGACAGTCCCTCCCGCAGCTGGCATCGGAGACAGGAGCAACAGCCAAGAACGCCACTGAAACCCTGGAAAAATTGCAATTGCCTTAATGCTGGCAATACCACCAGGGCTGCTACCCCCGAAAGATGTCGATAACTTGGCTTTACATGCAAACACCTCTTTTTTTTTTTTTTTTCCTGGCTGCAAATTAAGCATCAGGACAAAAAAAGAGGGGAAAAAAAAGAGGAAGATTTCTCTTCATCCTGAGAACTATTTCTCAGCAGAGACAGAGAGGGCTTAAATCACTTGAGAAAGCTCCAGTTAAGGCAGGACCATAATACTGTAGCTGCTACATTCAAGCACAAGAGCTTTGTTTTCTGTACAATAAAAGCATTGTAGGGCGTATGGTGTGTGGACCGAGGCAAGCAAAAAACACTGAGCGGGTTAATTAAGCTCCGTAGCCCTCCCAGCACTGTGTTGTGCTGCGGCCCAGCCCCAGCCCTTTCCCATCCCTTGCAGCCAAGAAATGTCCTGGCATTTTAATGCCTGGCTGCAACACGGGGCATTAAAAACGCAGGGATCCCCCATTAAAGATGGGCTACGTGCCAGCGGATTTTGTGCATTGATACACACATGTGATGGCTCCTTATTTTACTCTGCCCTGGAGGTTTCCATGCATTTTATATTTGTTTTCTGGTTACTCCTAGGGAATGGTTTCATTTCCATTTTGCATTGCCTGGGTGAATGCGGGGACAAACTGCCTCGCTAACCCCCCTGCAGAAGCTAAATTATCACCTGTCTCTGCCTTGGCAAGCGTGTCCTCCCCTAAGGACTGTTGTCTAGCTTGACGTCCTCCTCAAGTCCATTAATGGCAAAATAAATAGAATAAATACAATTTAATCACTGGGTGCCCAAAATACACTGAGAACCAACTGGTGCAGCCTTGGGATGAGAGAGGAGCATCAGTCCCGCTTCATGGAGATCAGGAATGGGAAGATCCCATGGCAAGACCCTGCCCGGGTTTGAGGAGCTGTGGGTTGGGCGCAGTGCCCAAAGGTGGAGGGCTCCAGCACAGGGAGGGGGGACGATGGCAGGCAGCGGTGGCTCCAATGTGTGCTTCCCCTGCAGCCTTTGCCTCCTTTTCCCCAGGAAAATGGTACATTGGAGCATCCAGGACTGCAGCTCAGAAATGCCAGATATCACCCAATGTTACAGGTATCACCCAAAGCCACCATTCTGGCATCAAGCGGTGACATTCATCAGGGAAGAGCCGGCACAGGACACCTTCCCAGGGTAGTAGGGAGGGGGATTCTGAGCCATAAAATGCAGAAAAATACAGAAAATTAAGCCGATCAGGTAAGCACAGCCTCAGAGGTGTCTGCAAGCACCATCCTTCTGCCCTGGCCTTCATTAGGGCTTTGCACACACATAAACCAAAGCTGGACCATCCGTCGATGCGGCTGGGCATGGGGGATGCGCTGCCCATGGGCACAGAGAGCTGGGGCAAAGACACCTGCGGGGACCCTGCTCCAAGAAGCAGCCCCTGGATGTGGAAGGTGATGCTCAGGGTTATGCTTTTCTCACCCAAAGTGAACTCCCATGCTGGAAGCTAAGGTATGGTGGGAAAGGACTTGCTAATTGCCATATAAGTGCTGTGTTTCTCTGAGCCCCGGCCCAGTGCAGACCACTGTGTGTGCTGTGCCTGGGACGTTTTACTGGTTTAACTAAATAGCGCTTGTGCCCAACCTGTTCTGGAAAGGCCACCGATTCCAGCCTGACACCAGCTGCCCTGCAGGGAAATGGGCTTTATTAGGGAGATAAGATAATATGGGCCGTGGCAACACTTCCATCAGCCCCACTGGCATCCCAACCCCCTGTAAGCATCCTGTAAGCACACCCCCCCCAACACCCCACCTCCCGCCCTGTATGAAGCATCCATTAATGCTCACACACCATCCACATCAGCAGCTTCCAGTAAGCGAAGCATATTAACACTCTTTTGCTTAATGAAGGTGGCAGGATGGCTGAGGGGGGCCTTGGGACGGGGAATCGGGTTTTCCAGGACCAGAAACTTTCCACATGGGAAGGGGTCTGGCTTTTCAGACCCTCTGGCAACGCTTCCAGAGAAGGGCAGATGATGTGGCACCTTCATTTCAGTTCAGGTTTGGGTTGTTCTCTCAGGTGAGGTGACCTGGGGCAGGAAGGGCTTTTTGATTGATGTTATCCCTAGCTGGTGGCTCAGAAAACTATTCATTAATGCAGATGATAGAGAGGCAGGAAGGGCAGCTTAACACATTGGCGTTCTCCTTTGACTTCTGTTAGGACATGGGTTTCAAATCACCCCTTGGGCTGAAGACACCTCTTCCAGCATCTACAGCTATGCAATGCTTTGCCAGTGGTTATCAAGCTCCTGAGGCAGCGCAGAGACACACCCCCCCCC
>VXBO01010444.1:126003-209348 GCA_013400135.1 Rhinoptilus africanus | reverse complement strand
CCCCCCCCCCCCCCCAGCTGCTGCCTCTGACCCTGCCAGGAGTAAATATTTAGGGAAAGAGTGAAAAGAAGCCCCTCCTTTGGCACTTTCCCAGCTTCTAGCAGCAAGGGTATTTCCTAAGCTCATCGCTCATGTTTAATAATTTTCTAAGGAACAGCTGATTCCGTCAGTATCATGGTATCCTCATGGATTTCATGGATATCAGCCTCACTCTTACAGCTCCACCAGCAAAGCCCCAAAAGTTTTATATCCCCAGGAGCAGGAGCTGGGGCAGAGTCTCGGGCACGTGGCCAGACCCCTGCCAAGGAAAACGCATGGTACCTGGTCCAGCATGGCCATCAGTACCTGCTGCTCCCAGGACTTCACCTGCTTTGTCTTATGAGGTATGGATATGGGCGTTGGAGCCGTTTGCCTGCCAAAGATGGAAGAAGAGCAGTGCAATGGGTGAAAACCAGCCTAAGCAGGAGGCTCAACTATTATGTTTCTAAGCATCTGCTTAAAAATCTCCCTTCCCGGATTATCTACTGCACAGAAATCAATAGGATGATATGTCAGTTCCTAATTTCTGCAAGCTGGTGGTGCTCCCCTGCACCCCCAATGCTCTCCTGTGGCTGGATTGCCTGCTCCAGCCACTGGGCCGTATCAGCTTTCCTGGCCTGCAGAGAGAGCTGCACACTTTGCTGAGCAGCCACCAAATCCTCCCCTCTGCAGCACCAAGCAGATCTTCCGCTATTTCTTTCCCTGCCTTTAGATGAGCCTGAAGCCACCTGGCTGTGGCTGCCACTGGATTTTTAGGCTGCAGCATCCACTGCTTGATTTTAGCCACGGTTTTGTACCAGGATCTTTTCAGAAGGTCATGCTAATTGAAAAATCATATCCCCATCAAAACCACTAAGGCAAATGCCTCTTGGTGTGCTCCACGCACGCTCCCAGGGCTTGCTGCACTCAGCCCGTTCCTCTTGGAAAGCGGCTGCTTACCCTGGGTGGCAGCAATAGGAGGTTCCACAAACACTGTCCTCTGATATTAAGGACATAAATTATTGAGCCGCCCGGTAGCACTGCCCTGTCACAAGGTCAGTGCTGAGACGTGTCTGACACCCTCTTTTGCACATCATTCAAAGGGAAACCTAATTGCACCAGGGCTGCATGGGAAGGGGCTGGGATTTGCAAACAGGGTTGTAGCAGAGTTCACAATTCCCGCTATGAAAACTTGCATTTTAGTGCCACTTTGTATATAGCTTTTTGCTGTGTTTCTCTGAGCCCCAGCCCAGCGCAGACCACTGGATGTGCTGTGCCGGGGACGTTTTACTGGTTTAAATAGAGCTTGTGCCCAACCTGTTCTGGAAACGGTGCCTAAGGCCACTGATTTCAGCCCGACACCAGCTGCCCTGCGGGGAAATGGGCTTTATTAGGAAGATAAGATAATATGGGCCGTGGCAACACTTCCATCAGCCCCACTGGCATCCCAACCTCCGATTCACAGGTGTGGCGCATCTGCATAGACAAAGGTTTGCTCTGATTACTGGCATTAACTGGTCCCCACAGGAGTGGATGGGCTGGGACAAAAGACTGCCGAATGAAGGTGAAGCACAGCCCTCCCTTCTTGTATCAGCCTCATCTCAAGCAGTCATTTGTATTAAGGATGGCCTGATTTATGACTTGGCCGGGATTAAAACACATTTCCTTCCACAGTGATTTTACACAGGCTTTTCAAACCTCTTCATGAACTCCAATAAATCCTTAGGAAGTCTCTGGCAGGTAGATGCCTTTAAATCTCCGTTGTACCCTTTGCACTCGGCAAACCTGACACATCCAGCTTGGCCAAGATCTGGTGGCAGGTGATCTTCAAGCAGTTTCCCCTAAATCTCCAAACCTGAAGCCTCTTTCAAGTGTTTTAGTGTAAAAAATCAGGCCATAGTGGCACAAGAAAGCACGGAGTGGCATGGGAAGGGGATGCAGGACAAATCCCAGGAGTCCTTACTCTCTCCAGGCATCTGAAACACCTCTCCTTTCCCCTCTACCCTGCATCATCATGCTGCCGCCCCTTCAATAGCTGAAGGACCCTGAAAAATTACAGCTAAAGCTTTTTCTCNCCCCCCTTGCTGTGGTGCTCCCTGCAGCATCCCCAGCATCCCATTTCCAGCATGGCTGAGCAAGCACTGAGGATCTGAGCCAGCATCACCCTCCTGCAGAGGCCTGGGGTGGGAAGGCAGGCTGGGGGCCATGCGTGCTCTNTGTGCTCCACGCACGCTCCCAGGGCTTGCTGCACTCAGCCCGTTCCTCTTGGAAAGCGGCTGCTTACCCTGGGTGGCAGCAATAGGAGGTTCCACAAACACTGTCCTCTGATATTAAGGACATAAATTATTGAGCCGCCCGGTAGCACTGCCCTGTCACAAGGTCAGTGCTGAGACGTGTCTGACACCCTCTTTTGCACATCATTCAAAGGGAAACCTAATTGCACCAGGGCTGCATGGGAAGGGGCTGGGATTTGCAAACAGGGTTGTAGCAGAGTTCACAATTCCCGCTATGAAAACTTGCATTTTAGTGCCACTTTGTATATAGCTTTTTGCTGTGTTTCTCTGAGCCCCAGCCCAGCGCAGACCACTGGATGTGCTGTGCCGGGGACGTTTTACTGGTTTAAATAGAGCTTGTGCCCAACCTGTTCTGGAAACGGTGCCTAAGGCCACTGATTTCAGCCCGACACCAGCTGCCCTGCGGGGAAATGGGCTTTATTAGGGAGATAAGATAATATGGGCCGTGGCAACACTTCCATCAGCCCCACTGGCATCCCAACCTCCGATTCACAGGTGTGGCGCATCTGCATAGACAAAGGTTTGCTCTGATTACTGGCATTAACTGGTCCCCACAGGAGTGGATGGGCTGGGACAAAAGACTGCCGAATGAAGGTGAAGCACAGCCCTCCCTTCTTGTATCAGCCTCATCTCAAGCAGTCATTTGTATTAAGGATGGCCTGATTTATGACTTGGCCGGGATTAAAACACATTTCCTTCCACAGTGATTTTACACAGGCTTTTCAAACCTCTTCATGAACTCCAATAAATCCTTAGGAAGTCTCTGGCAGGTAGATGCCTTTAAATCTCCGTTGTACCCTTTGCACTCGGCAAACCTGACACATCCAGCTTGGCCAAGATCTGGTGGCAGGTGATCTTCAAGCAGTTTCCCCTAAATCTCCAAACCTGAAGCCTCTTTCAAGTGTTTTAGTGTAAAAAATCAGGCCATAGTGGCACAAGAAAGCACGGAGTGGCATGGGAAGGGGATGCAGGACAAATCCCAGGAGTCCTTACTCTCTCCAGGCATCTGAAACACCTCTCCTTTCCCCTCTACCCTGCATCATCATGCTGCCGCCCCTTCAATAGCTGAAGGACCCTGAAAAATTACAGCTAAAGCTTTTTCTCGTCTGCTCTGGCTACCTAAAACCACCTTCTGTTCAGATGGAAGCACTGGAGCATTTCTTAAAACAACTCTTCCTCCTGCCATTAAATATTTAAGAGGAGCACCGGGGGAAACCATGTGCTTTTGCTGAGGCAGGATGGCACAGTGCTGGGAACCACGGAGAGCCCGATTGAAATCGCAATGAGAAGGCAGGTGCTCGCAAAGCCCAGCTCGNTCCCTGTGCTGCAGATCTGGTGAATGAAATCCTATTGACCTGGAACCCAAGTGCTTGTCAGGACTGACGGTAACACAGTGCTGCCCGGGTAGGAGCAGAGCATGTAGCAGCCCCAGCCACGACTGCCAGGGGTCATGTCATCCCCACCAGCCGCTTTGTCTGCCCATCACCACCTTCCCTGCTCTGCCTTATTTTTGGGGGGTGGAGGGTGGCAGAGGGAGGGTGTTGGTGAGTCGCTGTGCTTTGCAGTTGCTGTAGCAACTGTGGTGTCTCTGGTGGCAGGAGCACGTTTCCTGCAGCCAGCTAGAGTGTGAGCTAGTTACTTGCAAGCAGATTATATTTTTTTTTCTCCCTGCTAGAAAAAAAGCCCCCCTCTGCCCCCCCACCAGCAGCCAGAGCCCAGGAGGTGCTGCTGAGGTAGCAGCAGAGGCGCAGTGTGGACCACGTGCCAAGCCAGAGGGATGCTGCTGCATCTTCCTGCTCCTGGGCCATCTTCTGCACATGAGTCAAAGCCTCAGCACCTCCTTCAGACCCTCTGCTGCTCCCCCTCGGCTCCTTGGCAAGGAAAACCTTTCCCTAATCCAGTCTCCAAGGCAGGGTGGGTTGCTGCAGCCGCCCAAGCTCCTCCCCAGGGCAGCTCAGACCTGAATTCATTTCCACGTGAATTGGAGCATCTGCTTTGGTGGGGAGGGATCAGTCTGGATCAAAACATTCTCATCATCCGAGGATCAGCACAAGCCTTGGCAAGTTACTTCCCTGATTCATGACTTTTAAATAATAGAGCCTTTTTCACGGGCTGGATTCACGGGGTGCCTGTTTCCAGCCATCTTGTAAGACTTTGTCTCCTAAATCCTGTCACTCCCCCATTTCCATCACCTTTGTACATCACAAGCCCTGACCCGTTCTCCCTTCTTTTTCTCTTTAAGAAACCAGAGAGACAGAGCTCCTTGAGCCAGCCCCTGAAATGCTCTGGTGCCTCTTCTCTGAGCCCCAGCAACTTGGCCATCGCACTGGCGTTTGACCTCGAGGCACGTTGCTCCAGTGTGCCGCCCTTCTGCCAGGGCCGTCCTTTGGCCACAGGCCACCCACACCAGCCAGGTTTGGGCTCCACCCTGTATACGTGGCTCATTTCTATTTTCCTCCAGAAACGTGACTTCACGTTCAGTTCAAATAAAGCATATACTGCTGGCCTCCGCGCCACCCATCCAACAGTTCACGTGAGCTGGTAGATACGCAGGAAAACAAAGCAAACAAACTTTTTGCTCCAGTTGCTCACCACTCATGGCTCTGGGTTGCATCTGTTTTGGTTTCATTTGCAGAACAAAGCCCCAGCCTTGCACCAACAGAGACCTGCCCTGCTGCTCCAGAAAGCGATGAGCTCTGATCCAGCCTTTCCACCTCCTGCCTCTGGAAGGGCTGTGGCTGCTGCCAGAGAACAGGAGTTGCAAGTTGGGTTGTTCTTCATGAGAGGGGGAGGCAAAAAAAGAAGTGAGTTGCTCCCACCTTGAAAGTCCATCCTCTAAGTGTTTCCTGGTGGGAACCAACCTACCTACCTACCTTCTTTCCTTCCTCAGGTGGTCACCTTCACTGTGAGATATGAGCAATACTCAGGCAGGGGCTGTTGTCACCCGAAATAGTTTTTTTTTACCCCAATCATCACTCGACGTGTCATTTCTTAGCCGGCGTTTCTGGGGCTGCAGCTAGAGCTTTACATTCCCTGGGAAGTTTTCTTGAAGAACAGGTTGGCCAGTTGGGGAATGTTTCACTGCTATTTTCAGCCTGGGACGTTTTCCCTTTTTTTCTTCAAAGTACAACAAAAAGCCTGTCAGCAAGTCACAAAAGAGTGATCTCAGTCTAAAATACGAGCCCTGGCACAGGAGGGCATTTGACTCAGAAGCCACTTCCCATCTTTGGAGACTTGAAGTATGTTCCACTTCGTCATCCCAAAGGTCTTTAAACGCTTATAAAAACAGAGTTTATTTATCTGCAGTCAGAACAGCCTATCTATTATCTTGAAGGCTGAATTCAGAAAGTTTCTTCAGAAATTTATTGGTTTCATTCCTACCAGTCTGAACAGAAGTTTTCCACAGAGTCTGTCAAAATACAAATGTCTCAATTCCAATTTCCTTCAGTCTTTAGTAAGACATCACATTAATTGTGTTAAAAAGCACTTTTATTGGTTACTGAGAAAGCAGGAGTCTGGCAGCTCTTTTTGACCACTAGCTATTCACTGTTGTGAAGTCCCCTTTAACAGTGGTTTGATCCAGTGCAGTGGTTTTCTCCAACAGCAAACTCAGCAGTGCCTGGAGCCAAAGGCACCAGGCTCCAGGCAAGGATTATTGGCTTTGGGTCTCAAGGGCTCCTACTGCCGCGCAGGCAAAGCCTTTCTGTCCCTCTCGAGGCTTCTCACATCCCCACCATCAGAAAAAAATGGAGCGGTGGAGGCACATGGTCAGCCTGAGGCCAAGGAGATCCATGAGAGCAGGCATAAATACCTACGGAATGGGGTAATCTCTTCTACACATGTGGCGCTTTCAGGAGGATTTAGGGAAAGATCGAATGGCTTATAGGAGTTTTGGGTTTGTCTGATTTTGTGTACGGCCCCCTTGCAGCCAACAGCTCAACCGACTGATAATGTGGCATCTACTGTGCAAGGGAAAGGTGGTCATGAAAAAGCCAGCAATTCCTAGTCCTAGCCTGATATGATCTCCATGGGATGCTTTGGGATCGCTCCTGCCAACAATTGGTCACGCTGGAGCTGTGTGGGCAGCCAGAAACCCGAACTTCCCACCTGATTCCTGGCATCAGCCCTCCTGGCTTCCTTTATTCAACAGCAGAGCACGCGGAGCAGGATACCCACGGCGTGTCTCTCAGCACATCAGCCAGCTGCAGGATGCACGCAATTCCCTACAATACAAGCACCACGGCAAGGTACAACCGGGTTGTTAGCATTTAATGGGAAAACTTAGCTCTACTACATATTTGCTATTGACTGTCCTATTCTGAACAAGGTGACAGACGTTAAGTGGCATTAAATGACACAAATTGAGGTTGGCCTTTCCCTCCTGGCATTTTTTTCATCATCCTCAATGGCACACCAAGTTAAGTCCCTGCTTATGCTTCAGCTGCAAAAATACTTTAAGGAGTGCCAACACGCACACGCGCAACACTCATGTGGAAGAAGACAGTGCTCTGATAATTGAGATGTTAACGCTGAAAGACTGAGCAGGTTTCCCTTAGCTGTCACAGCTTGGCTATGGAGAGCTTATGAAAAGAAAATAAATAAATTGGGGCTTACTTGAAATAGCCAGCATATCAAAACCTGGAGATTTCTGGAAGCAGCCATGCTGGGAAGGAGCACGCGTTAACTGTCTGGTTGTAAGAACCCTCTTATGGTTGTGTCTTGCTGTAAATACATAAGCATTAATGTTGCAAGTTGCAAATATTGGCAGGGCTGGTAGGATTACACCCATCCAGCTCCAGAACCACCTCCATAAGCACACTCACATCCTCATCTTCCAGCTGGGCACGTGCAGGCACCCCATGTGCAAGGATGGGCAGGAGAAGCACAAGTGAGAGCCCAAAATACGCTGGGAGCAAAGGTGTTCCTGCAAAAATGGTTTGTTGGATGCTTGGGTATCTGTGGAGGGATCCACTGGTCAACAGAAACCCAGAAAGATGAGCTTTCAGACAGGAGGAAAAGCTGTGCCACCCAAAAAGCCCAGCCCAGCTCCTCTCACAACCCTCTTAGATTTGCCATCCGCTTAACACAAACTCACCTGGGGAAAATAAATTCTTTTAGGCTTGAGGATGGGTATCTGACACACAAATCTTACAGCTCTGGGAGCCATAAAGCAGCTGAAGATATTTTGATTGGAAAAATGCCCTCTCAACCTCCCTCGCTGTCAAGAGTGCCCCGGAGGATCCAGAGGCCTCTTACCTACAAGAGTGCAAAAGATCAAGCCCGTGGGGCGACAAACATCAGGGAAGGCCTTCATTCAGCACAGGCCCTTCACCTCTGTCTTTAATTTTAGGACTCCACTCAAAATTTTAGACCAGAGATGTGGCAATTAAGTCTGGCCACAGCTTCTGCACAGGACGTGGCTCCTGCATGGAAGAGCAAGCACCAGTGCAAACATATGCTGAAGGGACCTCATTGCCCATAATTTAGTCTAATTTTGCTTCCAAGCCCTGGCCTAATCATGATTGCTGGAGGCCAGACAGCATAATATTAGGGTGCCAAGACCTGATGCTCTCACACATGCTGGTTTTACACCTGTATTATTCACCAGCCTCATCAGAGCTAGGCCCAACTTCTCCTGGCTTGCTGGATGGAGAGGAGAATGAGGCATTTCCATTATTTAGCCCTCGGACACGGCTACATCCAGTCTGAAAAACAGCCCTGTCACATGCCCTTTGCGCGGCTGAGAAGAGCCTCAATTACACGGCAGTGGCCATGCATGGGCCACCAGCCCCGCTGTTTACAGGAAGCACCGGTGCAGAGCATGGAATTAGAAAGACCGCAAGGAAGTGAGGGATTATTTACTGGAGATTAAAGGACACGGAAAAACCACAGGACAAATCAGTGGGGCCTAAGCAATGGTAGCTGCTATTTCAGTCTTCCAGCTGCTGGCATTCATACTGGTCATGCTATGACACGAGAATCTGGGAGGAATTCAGCAGGATGAATGGTTTCTCTGCTTTTTGGACCAGTAAAACACACCAAAGAATACGCCTGAAACCTGCTGTAAGGACAGGACGGATGTCTGCTCTACTCCTTCCCTTATCCAACCATTCCCGTGAGCCTTCCTTCATCCTGGGTGTGATTCCTGCTCTTGGACTGCATCTCCAATTCAAGCAGCTCTGGCCAGACTTCCCTGCCGGCAAAAACACTGGGATGTGCTGATGAGTTAGCCCAAATTAGTCAAATTAAAGCAACTGCTCAAACCTGGAAAGAAATGGGGTGGGTGCTGAGGTCTGACATCTCAAGATCTTCAAGACAGCTGCAGTGCCAGTGAGAGCTGGTGTTTCTTGGAACATCCATGGAAAGGGGGGAAACCACTGGGTGAAGGTTAATCCTGATCCTCCAATCCAATCCAATGCAGTCTATCTCCATCCCTCTCGAGACCATTTCTCCAGCCTTCTGCCTTTATTTTAAGCACCCTCAACCTGCTTTCCCCATACAAAGTTCAAATCCATCAGCACAGTCTCTAGTGGGAAGTGACACAGGCAGAGATTGGGGCCAAGCAGAGACAATTTAAAAATGACAAGACACCCCTTGTTTTAAGTACCTCAGTCCGAGTGCCCATGAGTTCACCTAATTTTTGGCGAGGTCTGTGTTTCAGCTAAGACTGGCCACCAGGATCTCAGTGGTTGCTCACGAGCTCTGAAATTTGGGCTGTAATTGGATCAGGTATCGTCTCAGTGCATGCCCACCTCTACCTGCAGCTACACAACTGCTGCTCCTGCTGTTCTCCAGGAGGGCCACGTACCAAACCACACTTTTCTCAGAAAATCCCACAAGATTTTCCAAATGCTTGGATATACTTTCTCTAGCATTTTGCTCCTGGCAGGTAAAGCTGTTTGCAGTGCTGCCGTCCTCCTCCCACAGCCACGCTGAGATTTTGCCCTCACCTGTCACTGTCACTGGCAGGAAGTTTTGGGGTAGCACCCAAATTCCTCCACCAAGCCCTTTCCCAGGGAGTCAGGCGACTTGTTTGCTATCTCTCCTTCCAAAGACATAGACGTCACTTTGTTATCTTCCTCCCCCAGCCTCCGCTGCATCTCAGTGCCATGCAGCATCAGGCCACGAAGCCACACAGCAGGTGACAGCATCCCCCGTCCATCCCCACCATTGATGCAGGTTGAGCTCCCACCACCAGGTCCACCAAAACAGCATCTCCAGCCCTTTGTGCTCAGTGGTGATTCAGCTCTGACTCAATGGGAAGGTGGCCGCGGACTGAAACCTCAGCCCTACTCCCTGCACAACCCACGGTTAACATGATCCTGCTGGAAATTACAGAGCTCCGGCAAAGGCGGCAGGAGGGAGGCTCCCTGTGCCGAGGAGGAGCCCACAAGAGGCTCCCACTGACATTCCTTCCTTCTCCCTCGCCCTCCATCCATGCGGTGGGGTGAATGCAAACAGCACGTTGCCTTCATGTTTGACCCAGAGCAGTGCTTGGCTGCTAGTGCCGCACCACAGGCTCCGTCTGGAGAGCAAACAGTAGCTCAGTGGGTTTGTCTTTTGTTTTGTGTATGTTTTGGTTTTTTTTTTTTGTTTTGTTCTCCCTACAAATAGAGAGAAAGGATGAATGAGCTTATTTTACAGCCTCAGAGGAATACCCAGCCATTGTTAGTTTGACACATGCTGCAAAAAGCGATGGCTAAGAAAATGAAAGCTTATTCTTTCCTGAATGGGTTGGCTGAAAAAAACCCACCCCACCCCAAAATCCCTTCCATGGGCCAGCAGCAGCATTTCCATCAACTACGTATCTGATCCGCAACCCAGTGACTTCCAGAGCAGGACCTGACCTGCTGCACGTAACAAAAGGAAAGCAAAGATCTGGGTGTACACTATTTTTGAGGAGTCTGAAGCGCACCGTGCACCCAGCCCACCCTCCACTCACAGGTCTCACCCAGCACCACGTCCCCATCCTGGGCTCGGGGCAGGCAGAGGGGAGGCAATGCCATCCCTCTGCAGGCACCAACATAGCAACTCTCCAGAATATTTCCTTCTCTCAATTCTCTGCCTCTAGAAAAATGTTGTCACAAAGTCTAAAATTCCTCATTCCCGGTGGAGGCTCAGGCACCTGCGAGGCCTGATCATTTCGGAGATGATGGGATACTGAACGTGACGACCTCCGCTTCACAGAACCAGCGTTGCCAATAAATGGGTTCAACGGCACTTTCTCCCCATGGAGAGGAGGACTAAGAGCCAGAGCATGCAGAGAAGATAGCCATGCCACAGCTGCTCAATTAATTTCCTAAATTAATTTTAACCAGGACCTCTTGGGTTATTTCACTGCAGCTGTCTCTGCTGTGAGAGCCGGGCGCTGTCGCCTGCTGCAGCCTTGTCTCAAGCAGTAACCTGGCTCTGGAGCCATATTTCCCTCCACTCATCATATAACTTGCTTCTGCCACCAATTCACATAATTTTCTCTATTACTGAAGCGGTAAAATCAACCTCAGGAGCTCAGAGTTCTCAAATGGGGTTTCAGAGTTTGGAGTCTGCGGCTATGCTGTGCGGTTCAGTGACACGTGAAGGGAAAGAAAAAAAATCCCATTAATGGAATAAGTCCTCAATAATTTCACCCAAACAAACTTCCTACTCAAAGCAGTGCTTTTTAAAAGATAGATTAAAAAAAAGGCAGGAAATGTGAGGGAATACACTCCTTCCCTGTCGCAGCTGCAATTCTGCTTTCAAACCCATCTGACTTAGGAGACTGGCTTGGATTTCTACGGCTGCATGCTATTTTTCCTGCTTTATTTGGTGTTCAAAATGGCTGCAAAAAGGAGCTAAACCAGAAGGCTGGCAAGGCAGTCCTGGATGCTGAGCCATCGCTTCCCTCTCTCCTCCTGCCCTGTGTACATGGGGGTCCACGGAGCAGCAATGGAGAGGATGGAGGCGGCTGAGATTGTGTCAGACTGTTTCCTTCCTGTTACTAATGTGTGCATCAGTGGGTGCGCTAATTTAAGGAATAAACAGTGTCTTGTTTTTTTTAAGTCTATAAAATCAGGAGGACCAGCTCCATTACTAATACCAGCAAAGGGCAAAAGGGGGCCCAGGCAATGTTATCAGCTGTGGCTCCGAGCCCTGGTCTGTCGGAGGAGTGATGCACCACGCAGAGGATGACATCTCATCTTTTATTAAAGGCAGCTGCATGTCCGTTCACGGCCACATAATGCCCTTAATGGCAAAACAACCGACCAACCTTTTCAAGGGGTTAATGTTGGAACAAATTGCAGTGAGGAACAAAAAGGGGATTTTACTTTAACTTGGAAATATTATTAATTTTTTTTTTTTTAACCTATTAAATGGCCAAAGCTTTTAAAATGTGCTCCAACAGGCTGGCGAGGGCCTCTTCCCCACGCCAGTGCAGCCACTGTCTGCGCTTCACCATCCGGCTGCTTGGGGAGGGGGCGAGAGGCGGAGAGAGATGGCGCAGGGGGGACGTATCCATGAAATACCCGGTATTTCACGGATTCCCCTGCACTGAGCGGGGAGCGGCAGGCTGCCGCGGGAGCCTCATTATGTAGAGGCGCAGGCAGGGGACTGGCTCGGTGACAGCAAGTCTGCTCAGTCGCAGATCAAATGGCTTAATAGAAACTGGATCCAACTGGTCCAGCCTTGCGGGTTTTGATTTAAACGGCAGTTATAAGGTGTGATTAGAGGCGGGGGACACTGTGCCAAGAGCTCAGATGTGAAGCAAAAAACATATATTAAAAAAAAAAATCCTTCCCCTAAACCTATACATATTTTTCCATCATTAACTCTTTGCCTGCCACTGCCAGACACCCGAGGGAATGCTGGGCCATCCGAGGACACCTTCAGTGCTGCTGCTTAAATGTGAGGGCTGTGAGAGCTCTGTCAGCACCGCAGAGGAATTTGGCCACCGGAGTACTAACATTTATGGGTTTGGTATTAATAATAACCACAGCAGAGCTTCACAGGGACTGACCGAGCCTTTCCTGCCACTGTGCCTGAGAGCAAAGGAAGCGGATGGACTCCCCGAAGCCCTCACGATGGCTGGAGCAGGGGCTGTGTTTTGGCTGCCTTCTTTTTGGGTTACTCCTATACAGTGGAGAAGGAGGCAGTGCTTTTCTGGAAACAGTTAAACGAGGTCCTTTTTTCCTATCTCCTCCTAGTTGCCCAAAACTCAATAGTTAATTTGGCAAATGGAGACCTTTGGAGATGTTAACACAGTTCAAACCTTCAGCCCATATGGATAAAATCGCAATTCAGTAAAATTGCTGGTTCTTTATCTTCATGTGGCATCATCACGCAGTTAATTTCAAGCTTTCCAGTAAGCTGTAATATATCTTTTAACCTAAGAGCTCTTTTGCATGACACTGAAATAGGTCCCAGTCTATATACATCTGCTGCCAAGACAAATGTATGGTTCAGCAGCAGTAAAGAGGATATAAAAGACTCCCACGTTACAAATGTAGGAGGAGAGGATATTTTAGCATGGCAGTGGTTACGCTTTTGGCAGCTTTGCTATAATAAACTTTGTTTTCAGAGCCTTAAAATATTCCCTGTGCAGTGAGGACTGACATATTTGCTTTCAGCAGAGCTGTCTCAGGGGCCAGGGCTGGTGAATGGAGCTCAGGAACATGGGGGAACACAAAGACGATGGAGTTAATGTCACCCTATGTTTAAAAAGGGCATTTCCTCACAAGACACAAAGATTTACGAATGCCACCAGGACTTGGAAGGACTATTTCCATGAATGCAGATGGGCACTCAGGAGGTACTTTCACACAGTGTGCCGAACACCAGGGCTGTTTCAGGAGCTGGGGGGAAGGGAAAGAAGATGAAAAGGGTGGGCCAAGGGCCAAAAAATACAAGGGAAAAAGAATGTAAGACACCAGACTTGTGCAGGAAAAGTCTCTGGAGGCCTCCACTATCTTACCATCTGATAGAGATCTCAAGTCACCTGCCAGGATGTCACTGTCAGGTGCCTGTCTGGACCTGAGATGTTACTGCCTTGAAGTGCACGGACCCCATCTACAGCTGGCAGGTAGACACTGGCTTCCATGTGTCTTCCAAGTCATCCTGGATGCAAACGATCCACTCAGGCACCGAGTTACCTAAGGAGAAAGTCTGCATGGATGGCTCATACCTTTCTGCACTCTGGGATGGCAGGAGTAGCTGCAAAACTACTACTACATCCATTTCTTGCAGAAGGGATATCTGGAGTTCAGATGGGCCAGATTTGAATAGCAAAGCAAGCGCAAAGCCATGTTCTGCACAAGAAAGTATTGGGAAACAGGCAAATGTTGACCTAGCCCAGGGTATGGGCTTAGTAGCAAACCCAAGAGGACCTCCAGTAGTGGGTCCAGCAGGACTTCTCTGCATCAGGTGCAGTCCAGACACCTAGAGATTGCAGTGGGTATGGAGGGCCAAGCTTAATAATGGGGCAAATAGCTGGACAAAGCTGTTTTGCGATGTTTTATGTATACATACAACCCCAGAAATTCAGCCTTGCTAGTTACATTTTCTAAGCCAGCAAGAAAAAAGACTTCTTATCATCAAGCCTCCTTAGAAAAGCTCATTGCTACTTGTCCTGAACTTGGATGGGGTCTTGGCATGGAGGATTTTGAGAGCATGTGATGGCATTATAGTTTCATGCTAATCTGTCCTTATTATGTGCTATTAATAATAAATAAAAATAACAGCTTCCTAATCCACAGGTTACTAATTGTGGGAAAAAAGTGTTTGTCAGGGCCTTAGCAAGCGCTTAAAAGTGTCACACTTTTGTATTTATTTACTAGGCAAGTGAATGTATAAACACATTGTTACTAACCTGCGTATCTGGATCGCAGGACCCATGCAGCTCCTCTTGCAGGACAAACCCCTCCCGTCTTCGGAAGGAACCCTGCACCGCACAAGGCTGCAGTCGCCGGGCTGCGCAAGGGATGACTTGACCCCATTTGTGCACGGACAACAGAGGGGGTTTGGCGGTGCCTCACCTGTGGCAGGTTTGTTTGGGATTCCTAAGAGTTAAAGAGGGAAAAAAAAAAAAGAAGTTACTTTGATAGTCGATCAAGTATCAAAGGAATAAAAATAACCAGGTACTTTTTGCAACCTGCAGGCTGAGCCCTCTAATGTGGAGCCAGGTGTATATTCCCGCCTGGGGTGAAACTCTCCCTGCTTCAAAGAGGCCGCACGACAGCACTGGGGCTCTGATCTCTGCAGATGGGCCAGGCCCAGGAGAAGGTCTCGCTTTCAAACTTTAGATAAATGTTTTCATCTTACTTCCCCTCTCCAAAGAGCAAGGTGAGGCAGTTCCTAAGGGGAAATCCCAAGCGGAATGAGAAATGCTCTCCTCCTCTCATGTTTGCAGCACAAGACAAGGAACCAAATGACCCCCTAGATGCGAGCAACAAACAAGACTGAGAGTGTCTTCCACCGGGACTGCAGGGACACTCCTGTCCTCAATGCACACACAGCAATGGGGCCCTGCACCTCAGAGCAAGGACTCATTGGCCAACGCTTTGTCAACCAGGGAATAAAGATGAACTAATCCTAGAAATAAACCTAACCCCAGTCTCTGCTCCACTGAAAAAACCTTCCCTTGAATATCTCTCACACTGAGAAGGTGCCTGGGGTTCAGCCTCTGCTCATCCCTCTGTCCCAGCATACGGCGGGGCACCAGCCACCCACTCCTAATTAACTTGATCGGTAACTCGGCAGCACAAATCACCTCAAGTTACCTTGGCCATGGAGCACAGCAGATCCTTCCACAATGAAACAGCACGGCAGGAATTATCCCAATCCATAATTGCTCTGAGCAGACAATAAACCAGCTCACGCTGGTGGAAGTAGCCACTCGGAGGTAATAACCCAGTGAGTAACAATAATGGCAGCAGATACTTGATAAAAAGCAGGGAACAAAAGAGAAAGCTTTCTCCATTATACAAAGAACGGATGTTTTCTGTTTGCTTCCTTCGGTTCAGAAATGCATGTAGCTATTTGCAGAGCGATGGAGTACAGCTCACCCGCACGCACAGCAAAAGCGTGCTTCGGCCTGGGGGAGGAAAGGATCTTTTTCCACTAGTGAGATCACGGGCAGGAAAATTAGTTTTCTCCTTTTAATCTTTTTTGTATTTCTACCCAGCCACTATCCAGGCATCTTAATTTTCTTCAAGAGAAGTGTCTGCATGTTGGGGAAAAAACCCCAAACCTGCTCTGGAGTGGTTAAAAAAAAGGGCACTGAAATACAGACGTGCTTGTTCTCCCACCCATTCCCCTGCGAGCGCCCAAAACTGGGCGATGGGAGGGATGGGCCATGCTCATCTGAGGAAAATCCCTAAAACCTGGGGCTTGTGTGCCTCCTGCTTCTGCTCCTGCGTGTGGCTTGTGACCCCTCGCCCTGTGACTGCTGGCCCACAGACCTGCTCCCCTGGCCCGAGCCTGGAGCTCGCATGGGGGCTATCACCCACCCGCCCCTGCTCAATCAGTCCCTGAGGGCAGGACATCAAGACATGAAAGATGGAATAGCAAAGCCCAGGGGACTCAGCATTGGGGTGTAAAGACCCAAGTGCCCAGCTGGGCACGAGGTGACCCCGCTCCAGCCGCGCCGAGGTTTGCTCCGGAAAATAAATAAGCCTGAAGACAGCCATCTGCAGCGAAAAGCGTACCAGGGGAAGGCTCTGCAGGACTGCAGAGGCTAAGCACTGCTCATTAAAGTGCCGGGGAAATGTGAATGAAGCAGATGAATGGATGAAGAAATGAATGAAGGAGGGAAGAGGAAGTGAATGAATATTGCACTGACTTGGTGCCTTTCATCCTGGGATGGCGGAGCTGTGCAGCGCAGCCGATGGACAGGAACAACGTCGGTACTCCCCGGAGAAAACCGCGGTCAAAACAAATCAGATTATTTCCTGTTGACAGGGCCCTTCACGGGGAGGCGAACAGGGAGATGCGGCATATGGATTCATATTACTTGAAGCATGAGGCTTTCCCCAAACAAAATCCCTCTGATTCCCCCTTAATCAATGTGACAGATCATTATTTTTTGAGTTGCTCTTGTTCTTGCTATTCCAGACACTGCGTGATTTCCATGGCAACGACATCCCAGCTGTCCCAGGCCTTTTCCTAACCTCTGCAATCTTGCTGTCGAGTCACAACAGTGCATAACCGGGAGAGATGAGCAGCAGGGCCGCGAAGGTGCCTTTTGGCACTGGGGGGGTTAAAGACCCCTCTTTCCACCCATACACAGCCCAACCCTGTGTGCCCCTGGGAACCTCTCGCAGCCATGTGCTGCGCAGGGCTTGAAGGCAGCTGTGGGGGAGCACATGGAATTGAAAAATAATTTTCAGGAGGTTTTATTGTGCTGTTCTGGAGTGCAATCAGCTGAACCCACCAGACAGCTTGACCATGACCAGGATTCAGGGTGTTTTAAGTGGAGACGATGGGAGGGAGCAAGCGAGATGCTGCTGCTCACTTGGTAACGTAGAGCGAGGTCTGGACTGAACCTGGACGCTTTGGGGAGGAAAGGGAATCCAGCTTCACTTCTCGTTTGGAGGAGAAAGCATGGTCTCTTCTTCTTTTCCACCTTCTGAAGGAAAAACTAGCCTGGGATGTGATCCTGCTCCTCAACTGCTGCAGGTTTGAAGGCAACCTGGTGTGACTGCCATGAGCAGCACACACAGATTCAAAGGAGCATCCAGCCTTGCTGGAACATGGTGCCTCCAATCACCCCTCAAAGACAGTTTGATCCCTCTTGGCTGTATGGACCTGGGGTGTCATTGTCCCTCCAACATCATCCAGCTGCTCCTCTAGCGGCTGGAGCGTGGCCACACAAGCCCTTTTGCAAGACTTTAGTAGAATATTTAAGGCTGGATGCAAAGCTCAGGGACCATCCGTGGGCTTCAAAGTAGGTTTTGGAGCTGACCTCAAGAGCACAAAGCCTGCTGCGCACGGGGGTCCGGGTACATGGACACTGCTGTGCTGAATGAACCAGTGCCACAAGCCTTGCTCATGTAGTAACCGTCTCCGCTGCTGGCAGGAGCTGGAAGCAAATTATTTGTTTTTTCCTCTTTCACTTTTCTCGCTCCCTCCAGCAAGCACCTTCCCTCCGAAAGGCCAGGAAGGATTTGGGATGGCTGAGTGCCACTGCAGGAGCCGAAGCCCGGCCAGGCAGAGCATCTCCCACCCTGCTGCCGGGAAGGGGCTGCGGTACAGCACATAGGAATGGATAGACATCTTTTGTCCCTTCTTCAATTGTATCACCCTTTGGATTCAAACACAGGTTTCACCCCGATGCAACAGGGTTTTTTCCTGCCAGAGGTTTGGTTTGCAGGCTTGCCTCCGCAACAGCCTGCATTTTTCATAAACCGCACTGAATTTCATGGTAACCCTGCAGAGTTATTGCCCTATAACAAACACAATTGCTGCACGAGATTAAGTACACCACTTATCTCGTCCAAATATTAATGAGTACCAAATGTAGGGCACCAGGCCTGCTTCCCCATCTGCCCACAGGGAGTTTGGCCACTGGGTGTGGCGGTTGCAGGACTGGACCCAGACAAGGGGATCCATTTGCAGACCGGGTGAGCAGCTTCCTTGAGCAAGGATAGCTACTCAAAAAATCTGTGCTGGAGTTTTTACAGTTGCTTGAATAAACCCCATTGATTTAGCTGCCCTTCACATCAGGACAAAAGAGATGCTCTCTCCTGCTGTAACTCGAGCAGAATTGTTTTACCTGGCTGTTAATGCTCCGCACTTGGGGGCCAGAGGTTCTCGGTTGAATTTGGGACCAGTTCTTGACTCTGTGCTGTGAAGCAGCTGGCTGGGTTTGGAGGTAGCGTCCGTGCTCACACCGTGGGGACCTCCCCGAAACTGCTCCATGGAGGACCCCAGTGGGGGCAGCCAGAGCTGGGACGTCTTTGCTGCTCATGGGTCTGAAAGGGGACAAACCTACAGGAAGGGAAGGGAGTGTATGTCTGTAACGCTGTCAGCTACCCTGCAGGAGACACTCACATTGATACAGGACTTAGCACTGAACCCAAATATATTCAGACATCTTAATCAAAAACAGAGGTTTAAAATAAATAATGTGGTAAAACCTGGATTGAACAAGCTATCAACATCCCCGTCATGCTTAAAATAGGGGGAAGAGCTGTAACCCCTGGGGTTTATAGGGATTATAGGAGTATAGCCCCTATAGGGAGCTAGGGGTATATCCCAGCTCAGGGTTAACCCTTTTGCCAGCTCTGCGAAGGGATGGGTGACCATGGTGCCACCAGTCCCAGAGAGCTTTCCGGAAGAGGTCCGGCCGCACCATGTGCTGGGCGATGCACCGGGGCTGCGCGGGCAGGACCAGAGCTGAGCTGCTCCTTTTCAGCTTAACATCCCCGGAGCAGCTCAGGCAGAGCCAGCCCAGGCTGCGCTGAGCTGGAGCCCTGCTTCCTCCACCCACATGGACACCGCCCGGGAGAGAGGAAGAGGGGAAAAAAAATAATCCAACCCTACAGAAGACAAATTGAGACTTACCTCAGTGTTTTCGCCTGCCACCCCGTCGCTCCCCTTCAGCCTAATCATTCTCTTCCTCTTCAATCAAGACCAATTTGCAAGAGGAGCAGCTCCCAGCGCCTGAGTGCAAAAGCCTTTAATTACTGTCATCTGGGAGGCTGTGCCAGGCTCCCCTCTGGTGCCTTTTCATACTTTTCGGAAGACAGTGCTCCAGGACCTGACGCCCCCAACATGCCGTTTGTCAGGCTTTATTTTAATAAGCACTCGCTGCTTATTAAGAGGCTGGGGAGAAGGTTCATGGCAGTTCATCTGTGCTGCTGCTGCACTGACATAGCAATTGCACCTGGGCAGCGACTGATTTCGGCTGCCTCCCTGGGTACCAGCCTGGCAGCAGCCTCCCACACGTGGCAGCTCACTATGCCCAGACCCCAGGAACTGCCTCGCTCTGTCTTTTCACTCTCTCTCCTCCTGTTTCTCGACTGGGCTCACATTAGGCATCAAACTGGGGATGGAGGCAAGAGCATAAAGGGAGTGAGAAAAGGACAAGGCAAATTTGGGGAGACCAGGCTGACTGTTAAGCAAAGTGGCCCCAAAGCATCCCCTCCCGCACAAGTCCCCAAGCCTGCATCCCTGGGAGCACAATCCCCATAGAGATGCATGCTCCTTATGTACAGCATGGGTTTTGGTGTCA
The DNA here is from genome assembly GCA_013400135.1 of Rhinoptilus africanus. Lineage (NCBI taxonomy): Eukaryota > Metazoa > Chordata > Aves > Charadriiformes > Glareolidae > Rhinoptilus > Rhinoptilus africanus. The sequence goes on along the minus strand of VXBO01010444.1, from coordinate 189,830 downwards.
GTCAGGGGTTTGTACGGGAAACCACCCTGCTGCTGCTGCCTGCCCTGCCACGCTGCAGGCAGGATGTAGGGCTGGACGGCCTACTGGGGCAAGCCAGTATGAGTTAGTTGCCTTAAACACAGCCTGAGCTGCCTTAAACACAGCCTGAGCTGCCTTAAACACAGCCTGAGCTGACACCTGGGACTCTGCCAACCCAGCGAGCTTGCAGCTTGGGCTCAGCATACACTGAGATACACTGGAGAGGATGCCAGAAGGCTTCCAGATGTCCCGGTCCAGCACCCATGCGACGCGCTTTATGAATTACACCCACCAGAGTCATCCTTCTAATATTTCATGTTTGGAGCATCACCTGTGGCAGAGAAGAGCTGCAGAGGAGGGTTTCTGGGAGCCTCTGCCAGTGGGTGGCACTGCATAACCAGCAGTACGGAAGAAGCAGCAGAGTGAGGGTAGATTACACATACACACACAGAGTCGGACACTGTGCATCTCTGGCTGGACAGCCCGAGGGATCGGATACGGAGCATCGTGGGGATGCTGCAGCCTGGCTGGCGGGAGCAGGAAAGCTGCTGGGGTGGGAGAGGCATGGGCAGAGCGGGAGGCGAGGAGGCATTAGCAGGGGGTTGAGGTGCGGCGGTGGTGCAGGCCAGCAGCAGCGTGCCCTCCATGGGAGAGCCCAGCGAGCGGGAACGCCAACTGGCTGCTGAGGTCAGGATCAATCCACACCCACACGGGACAGAGCCAATTGATGTCCACATGGTTAACCTTCTCAAAGGTAGGAGCAGCTCATCAGCTTCCCTGCTATCCTACAGGAATGTTCCCTCCACAGCTAAAAATCGTGTAATACGTCACCCCAAAATATAAGGTCTCACCTGTGGGAACTAGATGGGCTCCTGCCCCCCACCCTGTAACCATGTAAAGAACAGGGATGTGGTGGGTATAAGAGCTTTTTAGCCATCTTGCCTGTAGGCACAAGACCCCGGGAAGCACCACAGCCACCAAAGACGTGCATCAGCTGGTACAACCCAGGGGACTGGGAGCCTGGAGGGAAAGTGTGCTGTGCTGCACTGCACTTATGTTACCTTCAAGCCAAGTGGGAATGAAGGATCCTGGAGCAGCTGGGTAAACCTGGTGAGTGGTAAAGCTGGAGGCTGGCCTGGTCTGAGGGTCCATGTTCAGCTCCTGCTCCAGGTCCAAAGTGGCCACGCTCCTGTGCCACACATCCCTCCTGGCACAGACGTCACCTCCCATTGCCCCACATCTACACTTGGTGTCCCATCTCCAGCATTTTGGTGTTGCCTTGACCGCTTAATTCCCAGAAGATCTCCAATCAGATTTCCTATCCCCATACAGCTAAAAGAGCTCTGACCAGAGGCTCTGACCAAGGCAGCAAACACTCAGTTCTTCCTTTCACTAATCGACAATGAACAAAGGAGCATCTTCTTCCTCTCTCCCCATGATGCCCCAACAGCAGCTGGGAACCACAAAGCACTAGAGGAATGGGCTTACATAGCCCCGGTCTGACTCTAGGACCATGGGACTCCATGCTGGGGCCAGATACCTTCAAAAAGAAAGCCAGAGGGATGGGGAGAGGGAGTTGTGAAGCAAGAACCACCTCCCTTGGGCTGTGCAAAGGGAATTTGGTTCTGAAGGGCTGTAATGTCTGCCCGGAGGATGGCAGCAGCAGCCGATAGCCTCTGCCTCCTTAGGAAGAGCCACTGTTCCCCTACACGGCATCTGCACAACCATCTCTGCGGAGAGGTTTGTCTCTGGTAGAAGCAAATGCTTCCCCCAGAGGATCACAGACTAGCTCGAGACATGGGAATTCAATCTCAAAAGGAACTTGCTCCCATATCAAAGGGTTTAAAGATGTGGCATCAGGGCTTCCTCCAGCCTGTTCCTTCTGCAGGGAACATGCTGACTGGCATGGTGGGGGTGGCTGCAAAATCCCATCTCCTGCCTGCCCATCTTCACGCTTACAGAAGTGCCTTGGTACAACCCACTCCAGACTGGGGAAGAGCTTCGATCCGGCCCTTCTGCTGCAAACGGATCTGATTTGCTCCTAGCGCTGAGCACTCTGTAATTACAGTACATCCCACTTAATCGGGATGTGCTTAATTGGGAAATCCACTTACCAGGATGTCACCTAGGGAACCGATTTAAGCTTGATAACACTTAAGAGCAATGCCTGCTGCTTTATAGGGAAGGTAATTCTCCTGCAGGGATATGCCTTCAGGTGTCTGAATCATGCTCCTTCTTCCACCAGCACCCAATGCTCTGGCTGCTTGCTCCTGCAACGGATTCCAGCCTTCTCCTTAAGTAGGTTACAGTCAGGAAATGCACCAACTGCTACCACCAAATCCCAGCTGTCCTCTGCACCAGCGGAACAGCTTGCCACTGCCATGTGGGCCAGCTCACAGCTGCCCCCTTGGCTGGACCCGCACACCCAGCATATTTGACCCCCTTCCCTGTTTGAAGATGGCTTTCATCCCACGGCTGGGACCTTTTTTGACGAGGATAGCATACTTCAGCTAGACCAAGCTGTTGTTTGCAGCAGAAGAGGGGCCAAAGTGACCCAGCCATCACTTGAATGAGGGCAGAACAAGAGCTTTGGAGACAACTAGCACCCCTTACCATTAACCCCAAAGCTTGTCTTTCTCCTCTTCCCTCCAACAATCAGACACACCAAATGCCCAAGTGAAGAGAGGAAGGGGACATAGGAACCATCCTTGAAGACTGAACACTGAGTCAAGCACTTGGAGTGGCCGTGTTTTTAGCCCCTTTCCTATGCGAAGAGGGTTTATGTGACCACACTGAGTATTTGTGTGTGCACATACACATCTTATAGATATGCTTGATAACCGCTGAACCTCCTGAGCACCTTCAATCAAACTAGGCAGAGAAGCACCTTTTCCAAAGAAAACAAATTCCCACACGTTTTGTAGTAACAAGAGCCAGAGAGAGGAGAGAAACCCTATGAATACCAACCCCCCACTAGCTCTCAGAGACTTGGAACATCTTTTTTGCAAGCCAAACCCCCCCTGAACCACACTTCTTTGTTTGTAGAGGGATGCTAATTGCCCCAGGACCATTACTTCTCCAAGCTTTTGGCATTGCCTCGCTTATCCCCGTCCTTTTCAATTGGACTACTTTTTTTTCCCCAACTGGGCGAAAGCACGCTGCTTCTCTTCCAATGGCAAGCCCTTGGATGGAGGCTGCCTTTGCTACCGAAACATCTGTACCATATGGCAACAACACAACTTTTCAAGATGCTGTGCTGGTGGTTTTGTTCTCACCAGCCACGAGGAGCTAGGGGGAGTCAAGCCAAACTCTTTGGATGTGCAATAGTGATTGCCTTTCAGACACTAGAAAATGCAATAGCTTGGCATCAAATGAGGGATTTTTATGGCTGCACATGTTTTGTGCTTCTCTGAACAAGCCAACTTCCAGATTAGCTACACTGGCTTTTTAAAGTGCTATAAAATATGCAAAGGCACTTGTAATGTATAGTGATTTCTGTAAAAACAGGAGGTAAGTGCCGAAATGTCTCCTGATTTATCCTTCTGCTTCTCCTAGCTCATGCTGAGAGAAAAGGTAAATGCAATCCTCTACTCCATTTTTGGTTTATCAGTCTTACAGGCCAGAGCAGGTGGGAGACAAGATGCCAGGTACTACAGCACTTGTGCCTTTCAGCCACTCTGATAATTGCAGAAAAGAAAACCCCCTCAATTCCCAACTATCCCAACCAATGCCAAACACAGCAAATGCCTTTCCAAGGGGCAACCCAAGGTGAGCGGCAAAGCCCGACTGTGACAGCAGCATCCAGCTGGGCAAGAGGAGCCAGGCAGCACCTCCAGCAAAAGCATTGGACCTGATGCTGGATGGAGGGTCCCAAAGAGCAGATCACCATGAGGAACCGCGTTAGCAGAGTCAGGCCTTTGCTTTCCTGCCAGCGGGGTCACCTCCTCATCCCCTCTTCTTGTTCCTGCCCCTCTTTTCCTTCACGCTGTTATAACACAGTCAGAAACCGATGAGGCCATGTCATGGGATTGCTCCCCCCATCACTGGCTTGTGTTGGCTTAAATATATGTGTTCAACCATTACCAAGCATCAGGTCCTCGACGCAGATGTCTCAGGGCCTGGGCTTACTTTTTGCTAAAACCAAGCCCTGCAGAGGCTTGAACAAAGGAGAACAGGCCAGTGACCAAGGCTCCCATTTTTTGAGTCTCGGTGGGAGGTATAAAGTATTAGTTCAAGCTCCGTTTAGCTTGAACCGTCCCCTCTCCCCTGCTACAGAGCCAAGCTGTCCCCTCACCGTCCCACGGCTGCTTTGCTGGTACCAAGGCAGCACTGCCATCCGGTGAGGGCTGCATGGCTTCTGCGTGCCACCCAGTGCTTCTGGCCATCAACGCTGCAGTCGTTACTGGCCAACACGAAGGCGAGTGTCGTAGCCCTTATCCAGCTCACTGCAGTCAGGTTCAGACGAGCGCCTCTGGAACAGAGAATGAGTATTTATGAGCTGGAAGTTTTCAAGTGCGTGCTTTAGTGCCATGCGTGTTCAAACCCATCCGTCCCCCCAGAGCAACTGCAGCTCCCCGCTGCCAGTACGAACAGGTAAACCCAAGCGTACTGCCTCTCACATCCATTTTCACACATGTATGAAAGGTTGTGCAACAAGCTGGAGGGTCAGCAGACCTCAGAGCTTTAAATTAACCTTGTACATCTACATATAAAAGCAACACTTATCTTTAGCACAGGTTATGGGACATGGATTTTGTGTGCTTTGTTAGTGCAAAGGAAACATAATTATTTAACAACTGTCAATAGCGTTTTTTGCAACCAGCAAAATGTTTCACTACATCCTGAAAGCTGTTCAGTGTGACCAAGGTTAAAATGCAGATTGTTTTTAAGATTTTCAGTGCATTTGCTGTCAGATAAGAAGCGCTCAGTCTACTGCTGGCAAGTGTGAGCTGGCTGTACCAGGAACCTTCATGCCATCACCAGAATTACGGAGGCTCATTTGAAAACACCTCAGTTACCTGGCTGTCATCATGTCAGCAAGAGAAATACGATGGGAGGGCAGGAGATGTGGAAAGGGGAGAGTTTCCTCAACCATCACAAGCTGAGTAGAGACGCTCCATTTCCAAACAGAACTGCCCAAGCCACCCAGGACAAGAGCATCTTGTCTCAAAGTCACAGTAAAACCAAATCATCCCCAGACACCTTCCAGCCTGCACTGGCTTTGGGCCCTTCCTCCGACGACTCATTGACTCCTGCACCCCAGCTTGTGCAGGGACATCCAGGGGTGACAATTCAGGCGGTCAAAATAACACCAGCCTCCCACCGAGCCAGCTCTCTCACAGGCACTCCGGCAAAAACAAGCACCGTACACGGGCATGCATCATCTGCAATTGATTTTACAAGACGCAGTATAAAAACTCACAACAAAGGAAGGATCAAGCCCATGAAGGGCTCCTTCATTTATATTAGCAGCTCCTGCTACATGGTCCCCACTCCATCCTCAGGGTGCCAGAAGCCCCTCCCTCTGTCACTTCTTTTTGGGGGTGACATGGAGCCAGCACACCGCAGAGAAGCCGGATGAGCACTCTGGCTTTCCTGCTGAAGTCCTGGGACCTGAGCATCTGTCCTTTTGTTTTTGGAAAGACTGGGGATACTAATCTGTGTTCTCCAGCTAATTGCAGAGAGCTGGAATGGCAAAACTTAGCAATATTTGCTAATTGCAAATATTTGAAGACCTGAGTCCAAACTGGACTGATGCACCAAGTGTAAACACAGGCAAGGAGAGAGTTCTAGGCACTCCAGCATCTCACAGCTAATTAAAGCTGGGAGGAATTTGTCTCAGCAAGTTGTGAGCCATTTACTTCTCCGGTGTGACTAAGCCACTGTGCACTATCTAATATACCAGGAGGGGTGATATGCTGCCAGCTAACCATGTTCCTGCAGTCGAGGTGGGATAATTGAAGGTAGTTTGATGCTTCGGGGCAATCCCACTTGACAGTTTACCTGCACCTTCCCAATCAGCTTTGCAAACAGCAAGATAATCCACTGGGAATTTTAATTGTGAAGGAGTATTCAAAAAATCCTGACAAAATCCAAGGGCCTGACCAGAATGACGGGTTCCTGTGGTTTTTTTACATGGCTGTTTTTCCAGCAATACAAAGTGGGTTCTTCTCTTGCAAACAAGCAATGTTGAAACATGCTCCTACCACTCGCAGGACCTCGAGGCTCCCAACCTCCTCCAAGTGCTGTCCTTAACCATGGTAGGAAAGTTGCAGCGCTGCCTTGTGTTGTACTAGTGATGCAAATATCAAGATTAATTTCTCCACAAATAGCTCATTACCAATGACTCTTTCCTTTATCTCCAGCTCCAGCTGAAGAGAAGGAAGCCACTCCAGCAGGAGCTGCACATCTAATGGCATAACGACATTTCTTGGAGGATACAATTGAGCTACAACAGATGCTGGATTTTGGGAACTGCCCTCTACCGCTCTCCTTGGGGAAGGGTGGAGGAACTCAGAGGTCCTAGTTTCCATTTAATTTCCCCCATTGTTTCCCTGGGCTGAAATTGTTTTTCTTCCTTTCTTTTCCAGCCCAACCTGACTCATAAGCTGGGCTGATCCCAGTCGTCGCCTGGCCCCATTTTGCAGCTATGCCAGTTTTGGCTCATTTGCCAAAGCATCAGCACGGCACAAGGGGCTTTGCCCTGGGCAAGGGTAAGAACCCAGCCAGCTTTCAGGGCTTTCAGGGGCTCCCTGCATACTGGCAGGCTCCAAAGGTCCCTTTCTGAGCACCCGGGAATCCTTACCTGCCCCCGTTCCCTTGGGACCGCCTGCGCAGGGAGAGATGATCTCACTGCCTGGGCTGATGCTGCCACTGCCACATTTTGCAGGGGTTCGGTGGCAACCGTCCACAGCCATCAGTAAAGCCAGCCAGCCACCATCACCAGAGCGGAGAGACTCCCAGAGGACAGGCTGAAACTATTCATCTGGAGACAGAGATCATTTTTAGAGGGAAATCCTGTTGGCTTTTCAAACCGAGGCAGTTTTTTACCAACAACACTTCCCCAGCCAAACGCGCTTACAGTACCAAATGCATCACTAAAAGAAAAGGACTTGCTATGTCAAAACGGAGCTGTGGTTTTCAAAGCTAACAGGGAGAAAGCTCACTGTAAATACCTGGAGGAAGCGTAGGCACGGCTTATTAAGAGACACTTGCTGTGAGACTTTAGGCTGTACAACAAGGCTTTCACTGTCCTCCCGACGTCCTTGGATGCCCTGTTCCTGTGCTGAACACTGGGCTCTTTAACCATGTCCATCAGACCTGCCAACTTACAGATGGTGCACAGAAGGTGGGTTAATACAGCCTATGCTAGTGCTTTAACCACCAGAGCATCCACCATCCATCCTCAGCTGGTGGGGAGAAGCTCCTGTCCCTGTCACTGGTTCCTACAAAGGATCCAGCCAGGGATTTTGATGGGGACAGAGGAAGGCAATAAAGGATGCCAAGTAGTGTCATTCCCCTGAATTGCGGGGGTTTAATATTGCCTGAACTGCAAGTAGGAGTTAGTTTTGTTATCCTTACACCCCGGCTCAACCACTCATTCCCCAAAAGGCTGCACAAAGTACTCACTTTCTGATTTCTCTCCTGTGCTGCCGCACAGTGCTGCTGTCAAGACAGCTTCTGAATTTCTTCCATCAACTGCAGCTCCCTGATATTTAAAACCATTATGAACTGGACCAGATTTATGCATTCCTGCATAGCAAAGCCTTGCCCAACACAGGGTGCCCATATCCTTTGACTTCTTTCCCCGTGAAAGCCATAACAGAAAATTAATACCCTACTTAAGTGAAGGAACAGTAACCAGTCCATACGCTGCCACACTACAGCCATCTCGGCACAGTCACACATGTTCTGTTTCTTTTTTTCAGATACAGGTTTTTCTATCAGAGTGTCAGACAGATGGGCTGTTTCTGGAGAGGGGCTGGCTATTTGCCTAGGGAGGGAGGAAAAACAGCCTTCAAACAGCACTCCTGCCCCAGGTGATGCTGGTAAGGGCTGGTCTGTGTGCAGTAAGGGAGCTTCTCAGAGTATCTTCAAACTCATGAGCTATTTCAGCATTTTTCCTCCCAGCCTGCAGATTGCTCAGGGCCCAGAGATGCACAGACTCGTGTTATTAAATGGCTATTTCTGTTGATGTTTTTATTTTTAGGAAACGTTACGGAAACATTCACAATTACTACTTGGAAGTAATGGAAAAAGAGGTGAGCTCCAAACTCTGGGTGATGGGGACCTCGAGGCAGGCAGCCAAGCTGTGCTGGGACGTGGCCTGGCTTCCCTACCGTGTTTACAATCTGTGCCCTGAGCGCGGACATGAATGAATCGCAGCAGTGTCCTCGGCAGCCACGGGGCGTGCAGCGGGCTGGTGCTCTCCCCCTCCAGCTGGCCACACCGACCCCTCCCCGAGGGCTTAAAAGCATCCGTGTGCCTGAGACAGGCTGGGATCAGCGGTGGCCAACCTAAACAGAACCACACTCAAAGAGTCCGTTGAGCACCCAGGAATGCTGCCCTTGCCTGGGATGCTGACCGAACCGACAGGCAGTGATGGACAGCCTCTCCCCTTCAGTTTGCAGGACAGGAGACAAGCTGCATTTCTTCCTCAGAATTGGTTTTGTGGCTTCACGTTGAATCCCTCCCCGTTTTCATCAGCTTTAAATGTCTTTAAAGGGTCTGTTTGCTTCCCAGGAGAGTTCAGAGCTGGATTCTGCCTTGCAGGGCCAGTTCTGGCCCCATCCCTAAAAAGGACGGTTTAAATTAAAGGTGGAATCTGTGGTGCCAGCACTCTTCTACTGCTCCCGAGTGCTTGGAAAACCAGCTCAGCAGCAGGCGATACCTGCATCCATGTGTTTGTTTCTTGGCCTCCGCTGGATGTCAGGTGGGCTGCGAAGAATATCCTGAAAGAGAGAGAACAGGAGTTACCCCAGGCTGAATAAACCCATTGTACAACATGTTCCTCTGACACCTGCTCGCCAGTGGGGAAGCACTGGAGGGATGCGAGTGGGACCATTAGCAGCCCTGTGCCTTTCCACGCTTCCCCAGCATGGAGCTGGGCTGGCTCCATCACACCCCAACACACCGATGCTGCTGAAAGGGCCAGTGGATATGTTCCTCACCAGATTTTGGCACAGTGGCCTTGTCAACCTGGGGGACCTGGAACCAACTGTGCCAAGAAAGCCACAGGTCTCGACCCAGCAGCCACATGGCAGAAGCCATCAACGTTCCTGGCAGTAAAGGAAACCCTCTTGAGCAGCAGCATCCAGGTCACAGAGGCTCAGCTAACTTCTCCCTACCTTCTGCCCACCTCAGAACGAAAGGGACACATCCGAAGCAGCGCTGGCAATGTCACCCGTTGAGTGGTGACTGCAGTGCTGTCACTTGGGCTCTGCCCTCACCCCGCACACAGGGCTCCTGCCTTGGCCATCCCCCCCGCCTGCTGCGCCCGGCACAGGCAGCGAGCGGCTCCCCACCACCCTGGGAAACCACCGTTCAGGAGTAACCACCGGTGTGGGATTTGGCTAAGAAGGGAAAGCACATCTTTTGGGGAGGTTTTTATGTTTGAGAGGTTTTGGCAAATTTTAAGTAACCCCAGTTCTGTCCTTTGCAGCAATCAGCTGAGTATTTCTGCAGCATCTGTCAGAAAGCCAAGCGTGCCACCAAAACACAAATGGATGAAAAAAAATTGAAATCATATTTTAGGTCGAAGTCATTATACTCCCTCACTGATTTTCACATGAATGGTACCACAACCCTGGATACCGTATTACCTCACACACCCACAGCTGTAACCACGTGGGCACACATACTAATCGATAGCCAACGTGTCCTTTTCCCAGGACTTTGCCAATATCGAAAACCTCCTGTCCTCTACAAGCTCCTTTCCTGAACCAGCGGCTTTGACCTGCAGGAGGCTGTTGAACGGCCTGTCGCCTCTGCATCCCAGCCCGGGCAAGCGCGGGATGCTGATGCCAGAGCGGCAGGGCCATAATTGCCCCGTTGTGCGAAACACGGTGTGCTGGGTGCAATGCGGAGCACTTGACCGCAAAGACCTGAGATGTGCTTAATAGGACTCTTGCACTGTTTGCCCGCTAAGAGCCTTAACTTCTTACTGCATTATGCTGGGTTTAGGCAAAGCAGCGTTCCCAGCAGGGTGCTGGATAGGTTTTTCTTTCCCATGAAAAGAGACTTACGCCTTCACATTTGTTCCTTGTCCCCAAATCCCATTCTTTCCAGGTAGAGGAGAGAGGAATTTGATGGATTATAATTAAGAAGGTGTTGTTCTGAGCAGGGGGGCAAGGGGACAGGAAGGTTAATGTAGGATGTGGCTGCATTGCCTAAGGAAGAGATGCTCTAATGGGAAAAGCCTTGTGAGAGGAGAGCTTCATGGCTCTTCTCTCCTGCGTAGCAGGTGGGTTTTACAGGCACATGCTGGTTGCATTTAGTTTGGCTGGAGGTGAACAAGGGACTTTAGTAGGTCCCCCTCTTACTGTGCAGTGATGCTCAGCAGCGGTGAGTGGCTGTAGGAGGAGGGTATTTGCACTCCTTGCATTAGGAAGGCCCACTGCATCCAGGCATCAGGAACAAGCTGCTGACAGGACCACAGAGCTCACATATACAATAAAAGATAAGTATCTGCCAATATATAATATAACCCTTCCCAGGCCTCCAGCATCATTCACTCCAGAGCCCCAAAGCACTGTACAAACAGTAATTAAAACTTCCCGGCCCCCAGCTTTGCCAGCAGTGCTGAATTCATTTTCCAGTGTGGGAAAATAAGCCTTACATGATTAAGAGAGACAATGCAATTTCAGGAGCAGAAGTTACAGGTGAAACATAAGCTGTGGTGCGAACCCTGGTCCTTCACTTCCAACAGGAGGCTCTTCAAGACAAGAACGAGCAGTTGGTCTCTTCTCCATCGTGTACACCACACCGCTCTGTCCCTGTAATGGGCAAAACAAGACAAACCAGGTACATCCATTTGGTCCCAGTGGCTACAGTCCAACTTGCTTTGCAGAACTAAAGTCTGAAGGGAAGTGGGGAGCACTGGAAGGATAAGGCAGGAGATGACTGCAACAAGTCCCTGGTCCAGGTGCTCCACTTGGAGCATCTCTGCCTCTACCCAGCACTGTCAAGTTCAGAGCTCCTCGTGCCACCCAGAAATGTGTTACCAGAAGCATCTTTCAAGAAGGAAAGGGACTCTAGAACATGCTAGAGCTTGGCTTAGTTCAAAGCTCGCCTGCACGCCAGAAACACTGACCTCGTTTACTTAACACAGTAACAAGAGTCCAACATCAAATCAGCCTGTCCCTCTCCTGGTTCTTGCCTGCTTCATGCTCTCCAGCAACCCTTGGGAAAAAATCATGCAGCATCGGTTGTGGACACAGCCCTTCTGTTCAGTATGAGCACGTAGGAGCTTCTCAACATGTGCTGCTCCAGGTTCTAGCAGATGGGTGTTATAGAGCCCCTGGCAGGTTGTACCTGATGACAGGGTTTCACTGGAGCCCTTGGCCAACGCCTCTCCCTTCCCATGGTTAACGTGCTGGTCACTAGTGGGGAGCTGTGCAGTGCCTGGCCCCTTCCCTTCCCCTCTATCCCACCACCGCCTTGCAGGTTGGCCAGCCAGACCCACCCTGCCTCTTAACAGCTTAGCGAATGCTGAAGCACCCTTTGGGAGGGAAAAGCTATTTAAATGCAAAATTTCATTTCTGCCTCAAGGAAATTAGGTGTATCCCTGCTCTGCCACCACTGCGGAGCTCGGATCCCAGGCTTCCGGTGGGGCTCCCCCAGCGCAGACATTGGGCTGTTTGGAAACCCCAGAGAGGCTACAGGGCTTGGTGAAATGTCCCCTCGCAGAGGGGAAGGGTCCAGACAGTCACAAAGTCCAGCCTCCCCCCCCACTGTCGGGCTGTTTCCAGACACATGCCAGCACCACCTGCGTCTGCTTGCTCCGGGGAGTGCTCCTGAGGTCTCCCAGCAGCTGGGAAAGCGCTTACAGAGCCGGCAGTGCTGCAGGGAGGGTTGATTTAGTTATTTGTAATGGATTTTCCATACCTGTCAATATTTCCAGCCCTGAGTCGAGAGACAGAGACTCTGCTGGGAGAAGGGCTTTGGCGAAGACCTTGGTTTTGCAGTTTAGCTCCAGAGAGGGCTGGGGATTCGCTTCGTTTTTCTCGTCATCCCTGCAGGCCGATCCCCAAGGAGAATGGGGATCCGGTTTGGGCTTGCTGTGCTTCACATCCAAAAGGGACGGTCTTCTGTGAAGGAAAAGAGAGACCTGGAAATCTGCTGCTTTCATTACGCTTTCTTTGGGGCTAAATTAGCTGTTGGAAATCAATGTAACCATGAAGGAAGCAACCCACAGGACTCCATTCAGAGCACCTAATTCCTACTGAAGATCTAGGAAGAGCTGGGAGAGAAGTAGCAGTACGGCAACAGGGAGTGTTCCCTTTTGATGATGTGATTTCAAGTGAATGTCTCCTTGGAGGGGGTTTCCTGCTTGCCCAGTAGGCTTTGGGGAGGCCAGGCAGCAGAGCAGGGATGACCCTGCTCCAGCAGTTTCACAGTCCCCAATCCATCATTTTTCTAGGACTGGAAACGTTTGCTTCTCACTCAGGCCAAAATGATGCCAAACTACAAATATCAAAATCCTTCATGCCAAAGCCATGTCCTTTTTCTATTCCTCCTCTGGTCTGAAAGGTGATTTCCCAGCTCGAGGTGCACTATATCAGGGCAATTACCGTAATAGAGCCATCTGTGATGCTCCCAGCAAGACCCCGCTGCCAGGCACAGCTGTGCCAGCGCAGTCCTGCCACTGACCAGCTCAGTGACAGCAGCAGAGCTGGTGGGCAGGAACTGGGCTGAGCTGGAACTGGCAGGGCACGAGGTTACTGCTTTGACGGCACCCTCTGTTTCTGACTTGCAAAGGCGCTAGAATTGTGACAAAGCTATGGGGAAACAGGAACGTTCCTCCAATAAAGCTGGTTTCATGAGAAATGGCTTCCCAGATGGCAGTGGAAGATGGAGAAAAACCCACCCTCACCCAGGAACACGTGGCTGAAGGCCACATCTGCCAGGAGAGAAGGTAGCACTGGGCTGAACGAGGGCATTCGTCTGAACTAATGGGCCGTGGAGACGCTGGAAAGTTTCCTTTGGAGCAAAGGGGGCACGTCTCTGCTTTCACTTACCATCCATCCGTGGCAGCTCTTTCCTCCTCTTGGCACATGGTTCTCATCCCTCAGCTGACATTCCATGGCAGAAAACACTAATCACATCCTCCTCCTAAGACGAGACAAGGGGAAAGAGGCTTGGCAGGGGACAAAGGACCTGCCGGCAGCCCCTGCAAAGCCAACCTCGTGGCCCGGGGTCCTCCCCAACAGAAATCCCCGTGGTTCTTGTTTCCTGAGCTGGGACAAAGTGGGCACCAGGGTTTTATCAGTTGTTGGTTAGAAAATAACCGTGAGAAAGGAATAAACCAATTAATTGCTGACCCACTGACAGCCAACACTTCTCTCCCACCTCCCCCCACACAATAAAACCTGTCTCCACAGCTCAAGCAGATTTAGGGTGGCTGCAAAGAGCGTAGAGGAGGAAAAAAACCCCTTTCCCACTCCAGCTAATAATATTTCCAGATAATCTGTTTGAGGCAGCACCCTCTGCGAACCGGGAAAGCCTTTAAGAGCCGTTAACACCTTTATTCAGACTTCCTCATCCTCCCCCAGACAAGCTGTGATTAATTATCCAATCTACCTCAATCCCCCTGGGAAACAGCGCTCAGTCCAGGCGTTCATCCGAGGATTTGCAGGGTCCCTCTGCAGGAGCAGCTCCTGCTCTCGCCACTGGCTCCTGATAAGCAGGAAAGGGCTGACAGCGAATAAACTGCTTCCAGACACACGTTTACATCAGCAGGGGTTGTGGATAGTGGGAGATGAGGCTAATGCAGGGTCTAGGCAATGTTCATGGCTTTTTGTTTTGCTCGTATCTGTAGGCAGCACTATCCAGGACTGTCCCTGGAATCCCATCTCTGAGAATTTGCCACTGGAAGTGCAGCCGATTTGGTTCCCACTTGGATTTTCACAGCCCTCCTTTGAGCTTTGCTGCTCCATGACTTGGCTTGCTCTGAGGATACTTTCTTTCCTACCATTTCCTAGTCCCACGAAAGGCATTGGTGATGGACGACGCAGGGAGAAAAGGGGAATTACTGCCTTTCAGATGGCTGCAGTAGCTGGGACACTGCACCCGAGAGGTGCCCCTGGGTAGGCTATTGCAGACCAACGCAGCTCATAAAACTCATCTTGTACGTGCACTGTCCCACCTGCACCACCTTTAGCCATCAAACCTCAGGCTCTTTCACATCACAAGGTAATGCTCCCATCCCTAAGACTGCACACAGCTCCTCCCGGCAATGCAAAGGGAGGATATCAGCTGCTCCAAGGTCACAGTATCACCAAGCAATTTACTGAACCCCACAGTGGCAAATTTCCTTCATACCCAAGTGCCAGTCTCTACTGATTACAGATAACACTGGATCCATGTTTGTCCACCACAGCCCTTCATCCATGGTAGCTGTAGCTCTCAGGCTGGGTAAGGATTAGTATGTTAATGCCCACCATGCCCCAGTCCCCTTTGCAATGGTAGGGTGGAGGCACAGGTCTTCTGGGGAGACCGTGGCAGCAGCATGCATATGTTTTATGACTTTTCTCACTATGCAAAGGCCCTGCAAACCCTCCATCTTCAGGGAAGACCTGTGTCTCCCCATCACACCCACAAAACCTATCCATGCACACTCTGAGAGGGTGTGAGCGAAGGGTACACCATGGGGCTGGCACATCCATGTTGCCCTGCCACAGAGACACTATAACCAGTCAACTGACATGGCACCCTTCCTTTCAGGTCTTGAGCTGAGGTTTCAAGACACTTGTAGGAGCTTTTTTCCATTAAACCTTCCCACTTTGCCAAGCAGGGCTGTCAAAGAACTCACCGCTGTGCACTGCATGTTAACCGCTGGTCTACTTACACCTACCAAGGGCAAAACCTCAGAGACATCCTGGTTTCTCACCATGAGGAACTATCTGCCTTCACTGTTTTCTACCAGCCACCTCTAGAAACCTTCAGCCATGAAATAAAAGCAGGGGTCCTGGTAGGTTTTGCAAATGAAAAACCATTGTCCTTTCATCATCCTCTTCTCCTTATAACCAGAACAATATGTGTAGGGATTTTCAAACAAAACAACTTTAGATTCATCGTCTCGTGTGCTCTTTGAAAAGGTGCCAAAGAAAGAATGAGGAGAAAGAGCCAACACGTCTACCTGATGGAAGCCAGCTCCCCTGGGACGCTTCACAGCCCCAGGTGTTGGTTGGCACCACACCTACACACTCTGCTTTGTGGGCTGGGCTTGGTTTCACTACTCTCTTTATTTTTAGCCACACTTTCAAGAAAGGGGAAGAAACCACCTCTGAATCTCTGCAGCTTCCTGAAGCCCTTGAGAAAGAGAGAGCTGAGGAGCAAGCAGGCAGCTGTGATGGCCACAGACCTCCTCCCTGCAGAAGGTTCCAGCCAGCCCAAGAGATCTCTCTGCCTGTCTTCCAGTCCACATCCAGAAACAAGGGTCATCGAATTGGCTTGACCAGGTGGTGGGGAAGTTCCTGGGAGTGCAAAATAGCCATGGTTTGCAGATCTGGTCCGCCAGGTCTTCTTCAGGCCAGGGAGCAAGTGTGACACTCAGGTTCCTTCTCCAGGAAGGAAAGAAAGAGGGTTCTTGTCTCTGCCAACAGTGCCCGCTGTTGCTAACTGCCTGATGGAGTTAATATATTGAGAAAATAACGACCAGAGGGAATCACTGTGGGGTTTTTGCCTTTGGCACATGAGTTGTGAGCATGCAACTCCATGGTGATCGAGGGACCGCTAATGTACCAGGCTGTGTCCCAGGTCAAGAGAGAAGGTTCTGACCAAACGCATGCCCTTCCTGAAGTAGCTGCTTTGGAGAGGGGACCTCTGGTGCAGGACAAGGGTTCATGTTGTCTGTCCATCCCCACATGGATTGATGCATCCAAGATCTGAAAGCTGGTACTGCTTTGGCAGATCTCCTAACTGACCATTCCTGATGCATTTCTGGCAATGCCCTCACATCTCCAAGAGCCCACGAGCAGCCACAAGTGCCTGCGTGTTACCTGTCTCCATTGAGGGCTTGCGATGAAGAGCTGTAGTGTAGTTGTAGACAAGCTCCAGTGTGGAACAGGGCTGTGCCCTGACTCTGCCCATGGTGTCAGCACAGGCGTTACTCCTTCTGCGTGTCACTTCTCCTGCAGCTGGCGAGGTGCAGGGCAGATCCAGCAATGCCCAGCCCAGCTATTTCAGCAGAGACAGCATTTTTAACATAGGTCTAGCCACCATCTGGATAGGAGACGTGAGGAAAAACCAGGTGCTGCAGGAAGTGGTTTGGGTGATTTAGTAGGTGGCATCTTCCCTCCAAGTTAGCAGCACATTGAAAGTCCTCAGCAGGGAGTTCAGGCCTCTGCGCCACTGCAGGTGTTGCTATTTTAATGACATCCCAAGCTTACTGCTTGTGGTCTCCCAAGATCACACTTCTTACAAGCGCAGAGGTGTTAGGGGTCCAGTGTCCTGAGCAGGCTCCAGTCTGCAGCAGTTATGCTCTGCTGAGCCAAGAGCTGCAGGAATTTCCGCTGGACAGATTATTCGTCACTCTCCTTTCCCACTGTGGCTACTGAGCATTTTTCCCAGGTGACAGACAACAGCATTTACAGTGGCATATCAAATATAAATGCTTCCCATTGCCTTGAAAGATCTTTTCTTGTTTTGTTCCATGCACTCTCTCTAAGGTCTGCCAACCCTAGTGTCTACTTCACCTTGCTTGTGTAATTTCTCTGCTCAGCTCTTGGCTTCGCTCTTCTCCAACTCATGCTGGGTTGTGCCGGTCACAGCCGTCTCTAGCTTTGGCTGAATTAATGCATCAGGCCAGACCCCATCTGCCCTGCTCTCCATCACCACCCAAGGAAGGTACCAAGTGCACCTTGATCCTTGACAGGAGATCCCAGCTGCTTCCAGAGAAGAAGTAATCGATTATGAGACCAACATAATGAAAGATGAGATTGTGGCTTGGGACAGACTAAAGCCATAGAAAGCATTTTAAATAATTCACCATCCTGAAAGTAAAGCATATTAGTGGGAAAGATGTTCAGGTCCTTTTCACAGTGGCGTTAACTTCTGTGTAACCAGAGCTGATGCTGTGAGCTGACAGCGAAATGAGACTACAGCTTGGTAGGGAATTCTAGCATTTCAAAATGTATTTGAAAATCAATGTTTTTCCCTGCCCCGAAGAAAATTATTTGAAAACATTAAAATACTTTGTTTTGATAGCATCTTGTACAAGAAGATGAAATCCAAAATTAAACAAAGACACAAAAATGCTGAAACAAATTGGAAACCCCAGAGACGCATGCTGGCAAAACATTCAGCCAAATCATTGCCTTCTGCAAAAATGCTTCTATTTTGGCAAACCCACATTTTTTCAGGGGCAGGCTGATCCACCAGAGACTTCTGAACTCACAGCAGGCAGCAACAGAGGCTGAAGAGAGACACTGCGTGGGAGGCAATGTTTAAAGTGTCGCCGTTTTGTTTTTCACGTGAAACCACTCCAAGGGCTGCAGGGAAGATGTTCAAGAGGAAGAATTGTGCTTTGGCTGTCTGGAAAAGTCGCTGTCAGCACCTAGGCAGAGCGTGGGGTTACCCAGAAAATGCCTGCTCATTCACAAATGCCCCTGGAAGGGTGAACGTCACCTGAGCAATTATTTTAAATTTATCTCAGCCATTAAATGCAATTGTGTTCACAAGGCAGATATATTTGTATCGGTTAAGCTAAGCTTAGCCCAAGAAGTTGTTGAGGATGTTGAACTGGTGGCACAAACTTCAGCTGCTCCCAGTGCCGGGGCGGCAGCAGGAAGGGACTGTCACTGCCAGGCAAGGGTCATCTTAATTATTCATATCTTCATTATGGAGGCAGCTCTTCATAGGGGAAAAGTGTTTCTTTGGGGTTGGTGGACAGGAGTGATTGAACAATGCACAAATGGCATGAGTTGGCTAGCTCTGACCCTACAAAATTCACATACAGGTATGCTGTAGGGCTAGATTACAGTCACGCGTCCACCCAGCGATGTCTTCTCTGAGTTGGCAGAACTTTTCCAGCCGACTTTGGAGACCATCTGGGCTTCTGGGCATCTATAGACACCTATGCAAAAACAGCTTCATAAAAAATTCAGACTCAGTTCCCTTGCTTGCTGTTGAAATCATGGCAGAAATCCCAGTGGAAAATTCCTCTGAGATGTGACAACACTCGTGAGACAAGACTCCTGCCTCCTTCCACCAGACCAGGAGGTCCTGCTACTCACAAGGATGCTCTGGCCAAGTAGAGCAAGGAAACACCTACAAAAGAAACACCTTTTGTGGTTTCACCTTAAAAGGTCAGTTATTCTACCTGTTGTGCAATGTGCTCAGGACCTACCACAGGTGATTAACGGTCAGGTGTTATTAAACCACACATCGTATAATCCTCCCTGTACCTGGCAACACCATTAGTTATGATTCATAAGTTCCAGTCGTGTGATGATTCCCGAACACAGGCAGTACGCTGAAAACTCTCTTCCACAGTTTTTGCAAGAGAAAACCGTGAGGGACTGACACAGGCAGCAAGGGAGACCCTCCTTGGGCTGATACTCGCTTCGGGGGCAGCAGTGAGAAGGTGGGCATCTGCCTCCTTAATTTTGAAGACACAACAGGGTTCCCCCACACCCTTCTCCACTGAGACGCTGTGAGATGCATGAGCCACTGCTCCTGCTGGGAGGTGGCTGAGGACAGAGCAGTGACACTTTTGGGGTGAGGGGGGGCAGCCTAGAAGGGGGCACGTGGGAAGGAGAGGTTATTAGGTGGTGATGGAGGAAGAAAGGGCAAGAAGACCCAAGGTCCGTCCTCTCTACCTCCACAGCAGTCAGCTCTGGGCTAGAGATGAGTCACAACACGGCCAGCTTGATTTGAGAGAGTTTGATTTGCAAAGTGGATGCAATTAAAACCTTGGAACCTCAGTGTCAGTTTTAGTAGCCGCATTAAACTGAATCAACTCCTGCCTCACTGCGTGCTGTCGAGGGGCTGTTTCTGCTCCTCTGCTTTGTTTGAAATGCTCTTGCTGCAGCTCTTTAGGCCAAGGTAAAATCCATCTGAGCTGCTGAGGAGGGGCAGGAGCAGCATCTGTCTCCCCTGAGCATTGAAATGGGACCACAGAACTGGTCTAAGGAGAGGTGAGCTAATCCAGGGAAGAAAAATCCGTGAGAGACTATTAAATACAAAGACAGAAACAATGCCTCAGGAAGATCTCAAGTGCAAACTCATACAGCACACTCAGGCAGCACATACGCGGGAAACCACCTGAAGGGAGCTCCTGTGTCATCTTCTTCCAGACGCATCTGCTCTGGCCACTGTGCAAGAGAGGGAATAGGGCTAGCTGGACCCTGGATCTGATTCGAAGCGGTTCTTACCTTAGATGAGATGAATAGCTGTCTGTGAATGTGGCTGAATCTCTGGAGAGCACTGCAGCCACCCTAAATACTACTGACAAGTGAGAAACATGTTCAGGTCCTAACCAGCAGTACTGGGACTTCAGTAGGAACAGCAGGAAACTCTGGGGTCAGAAGCAGCCATCTCTTCCCAAAGCTCACTTCCCACTGACTCAAGCACCCCTTAGGCAGGATCCAATACTGACCGCAAAAGAGAAGCACCAGCGAAGCTGGAGAGATGATGGCCCTGTGCCCATCCACCCTGATGTCATTACAATTCTGCTTTTGAGATGCATCAGTGTCTCCAGGTCCACAGGTATAAAATCCCATTAAATATTTCATTTTCATCAATTGCTTTCAGTAAGTGCCTGTTGAGGAATTCATGGGAACGTTTTCTCTTTGACACAGAGATACTTTCAATTATGAAAGATGGCTAAAAATAAAAGGAAATTATACTGTTCAGACATCTCTGGAGGTGGAGACAGGAGGGAGAACCGTCAAGGAGAGCCAGGGAAGAGATTTTTGTTAGATATAAAGAAAGGCTACTTATTTTTACCAACAGCAAATGTCAGGAGGCAGCCTGACTTGAGTATCTGGAATCTGTCAGCCACCTTCTCTATTAATAATTTGGCCAGAGTACCAGAGTTAAGAGTCGTGACTATCTCTTTCTCTGGCTGCAGGGGGTTGGAGCACCCTCCTAAATCTCTCAGTTTTACACTTTTTTTTTTTTTTTTAATGCCCAGTTTCTTTTTCTTGAAACACAGCCTGCAAAACTAAGAAGAATCTTTCTGGGCCTTTGTTTTAATGCAAGAGGCTTGGGCTGATAACCTGTGATAACCCTTGGCTTCTTATACACTCAGTAAGTCTACGGGATGTCCTGATGTTGATAATACATTTACATTTTGTAGTGAAAATGACCTGGCTGAGAGCAGGGCTTGGACATCTACGGATCAAACCGCTGAGATAAGAGATTTATTCTTCTGACAGCTGCAACAGGTTGCTCAGCTTCTCCTACAGACCATCATCAGAGGGACATGGCTGAGCTGCAGTAACCGTCTCTCTGCACATTTTTAGCCCTTCACAACATTTACAAGCTTAAATCTCTTGGATTACCAGGCATAATACCTTGGGCTCGGAGGGTGCTCTCCCTCAGCTCCCCATGCTAACACAGCAGGGTGGAATCGCTCTCTGATGCTCTGAAGATGAGTTCCCAGGAAGCTCTGTCCTCTAATTTCTAGGTGATATAAGCTGGGTAAGATGATTTTCCACGTTCTTCCGAAAATCTGTTTTACAGGGTGTTTTGCAGGGCCGCTCACACTATCATTTGATGGGCAGCCATCCTGCCCATCATTTCTCTCTACTCAAAGTCAATTTTCAAGTCTTGGGATTTTCTTAAATACGCTCAGTCCACTGATGCCACAGTGAAGCTTGGGATGGCCTATTTCCCAGACACCATTTGGCCAGCTGGTTGGGAAACATGGAAATAAACCTCACTTCTGAAGGAGTCCTACCTTTCCCACGCACTGACCCTAAAATGAGTTCCCACTAGATCTCAGAGCTGACGCACATTTCAAGCGCTAAGCTACTCCTTTGCCGAGGCCTGTTCATCAGCAGCAATAAAAAAAGGAAAATGTTAAAAATTAAATACTCACCTCTGGTATTACCTCAGGGACCCGGAAGAAGGCAGAGCCACAGAAGACAAATGCAAGTCCTGTGATGATGCACTTCTTGAAGAGCTTCAGTATTGCTGTGATCAGGGAAGAGTAACTACCTGTACAACACAGAAAGGAGAAGATGTCATGGAAAAGTAGCAACTTCGGTTCAGCAAGGAATATACTGAAACACCAAACAAAGGTTTAATTACAAAGGGAACGTGACTAACTGAAGGGGGCAATCGTGTGTGCCTGTGCTGTCTGACTGCTGGTGTTTTCTCTGCCCCCGACATGCACGGCACAGACTTTGGGGCGCTGGATCCCCAGTTCCACGTGAGATGCAAATTCTGCAACAATTTTCAAGTGCTCTGAAGGCCCCAAGGCTGCTGTACAGACAGACGATGTGGGCTTGCCTCTAAGTGAGCCCTATAAATCTGCCTCCAGAGAATCAGTTGACTCATTCCACTTCCAAAGGACAATATATTCTTTCTAGGTGACCTTGGTTTTTTTCAAGCCATATACGCCATCAGCGCTACATCTTATACCGTGGAGGATCCTCGTTGATGACAATGCCAGGTTTGAAACAACATCACTGCACTCATATCTGAACCTGTCCAGCTTCTCTAAATAATTTTAAAACTCTGTAGTTTGGGGATTTTTAACAGCAGGCTCATCTGCTGAAAATGAGACGCATGCTATGTTTGAGAATACAGCTAGACTCATCTGAACAAACACGATGCCGGGCAGGTCTTCCATGGACAGACTGTCCTGCCTACATCCTTGAAGTGCATCAGTATATTGAGAGGCCTCTGGTATAAAGAGACAGGGATGTGTCTATTTGCTTAATGAGAGCTGAAATCAGTTAAGGAACTGAAGCTGCATCAACTGGAGTTGATGCAGCTCGGCTTTAGAGCATGTACTAAGTGGCCTTAAATGAGCTATTGCTTTCAAAGCAAACCAAATTGTTCTGAGGAAGCGCTACACAGATATCAATTTGCCAGAACCCTAACAAAATACGGACAACCTCCCAGAAGTCAATGTTCACAGGCAATTTCAGACACATGTTTGCATCATCCCTTTAATTAAATGATGCATGCCCAGTACAAGCTTCTATCCTTAGTAAAAATCAGTGTTACTAATAAAAATGAAGAGAAGACATCAAATTGATAGGGGATGGAGTTAAACGAGTCCCCCAGACTGTGGGATGTCACTGCTGAGTGTCACCGAGCCATTGATCCAGTCTACAGGACGACAACAGAGCCCTTATCAATTGCTCCATCACTTGGGCTTTGCTGGGAAGAAAACCTTGCTCTGCATCTCCTCACAAGACTGCAGTTAAATTTTAAATTTAATAGTAGTTTAGTTTTTAAAATTAAGCAACCAAGTAGTTAAATTTTAATTTCCAAATTTAAGTTCCTAAATGAACATATATATAACATACTGAATGATTTTGATCTGCTCTGGCCTTGAATAAAATGTATGTCTTGCACTCCATACAGGTGACTAGGGAAAAGGGATGAGCTGAAAAATACAACCCTGAAGCTGTAGAAGGTCCACAGGAGTTTGTTATTTCTGTTTCTTCTTCACTGCAAATCAAAGTCACAAGTAGAATATTAAAATTACCACAAAAGGGCACAGTCTCGTTCTGTAGATGGGAGCTGAAAAGTCTCTGGATCTTCCTTCCCCTCCATAGCACCTGGTTTTGTACATGCCTTCAGCAAAGCTCTAATTAGACTGGACTGTATTCTCTGAGCCACATGCGCTAATTTTACATGATCAGAGGCTTAATTAGCCACACTGTTCCCTACATTTTAAGCAGCCATTTAAAGTTAAAAATATTGCACGTTTGGTGTTTTTGGAGAACATTCCTATGTTAACAGAAATGGAAAAGCATCTTCAGCAGAGCGTGTTTTCTGCAAAATTACCACTAAACCATGAAAAGGTCCAGCCAGAACCTGGTACAACTTCTGCTAGCAGATATGTTGTGCCTTGTGAGTTGAAGGTGTTATTGCACACCCTTTGGCCCTGTAGAGTTTGTGTGGATAGCCTTCCACTTTTGCTTGTCCTCAGTTTTCCTGATAGCAGATAATCAGGGCTTTCCTTCTAAACAGTTGGACTTGATCAGTTATTAGAGGGGAGAAAAAAAAAATACTCTTCACCTGCCGGCTGTCATGTTTGTAATGGACCACAGAAGACGGCAGCAGAGTGATTTTGAGGTAGGCACCTTCTCATTGCACACAAACAGCTTTTTATCAGGACTGTTCCCTGCACAAGAGGTTTGCTGATGAGGGCTCCCTTCCCTCGTGAGCAGCAATGAAAGTGCAGTATAATGTTGCCCTGGGAGGCAAGAGAAAATAGGAACCATAATGAAGCTGGATGGCAAGGGAGAGATGTTCTGCAGGAGCCGTGCTGTCACTGGGCTGGTGATCGACAGTGACCTTCAGAGAAGAAGAGGGAAGAATTCAGATCTCCTGTGAGGAGGGAATTATTTCCCATTACTCTTTTTTTTTCTTCTTCTTTTTTCCAAACTTGTCATCTCTCTGCCAGATCTAAAGAATAACGCTTCAAACGAACGTGCTTCATTGTAGCCTTGCCTGGCAAGCCACAAAGTGATGGGCACAGAGTACAATTAGGATGTAATCATGCAAAAAGCCTCTGCCATGGGAAACAACCCAGCATGGCACAAGATCGCTTGCAGAGTTCTGCACGTCGTAAGTGTGGCTTTCCTGGGTGTAATAAGCTGGCAAAACTGCAGCTATTTGATGTATGCATGCTTGATTTAGCTCCTGCACAACCAGCAGCAATATGTGGGGTTGCTCTGGAATTCCATGGGTGGATGCCCTGCTTTGGATCACAACCCTGAACAGTCCCTGAACAGTCGGGAAGGGATGGTGCTGGCTTCTCAGAGCACCCTGGACTGGGGTTTTCCTCCCAGAGGAACCCAAATCACTTTATAGCTTGTTCACCCTGTGTTGGTCTTGAATAAATAATTCAGACCTTGGGGAAGGGCTCTAGAAATACTGAATATGGTCCTAGACATGAGAATTGTGCATGTCACAACTACATGAGATCATAGAATTGTCAGGATTGGAAGGGACCTTAAAGATCATCTAGTCCCAAGCCCACTGCCCTGGGCAGGGACACCTCCCACTAGATCAGGTTGCTCAGAGCCCCGTCCAGCCTGGCCTTGAACACTTCCAGGGATGGGGCTTCCACCACTTCTCTGGGCAACCTGTTCCAGTGTCTCACCACCCTCACGATGAAGAACTTCTTCCTGACATCCATTCTGAATCCACCCATCTCTAGTTTTAATCCATTCCCCCTAGTCCTACCATTACCTGACATCCTAAAAAGTCCCTCCCCAGCTTTCTTGTCAGCCCCCTTAAGATATTGGTAGGCCACAATTAGGTTTCCTCGGAGCCTTCTTTTCTCCAGACTGATATGAAAGACATGAAAGACTGTTTCCCATAACTGATGGGCCTTTTTCCATGTAGTGAACGTGGTGCCTATCTCCTTACTTTACTGATGCCAGCTTCTGGCTGGGACAACTCATTTAACTTGAAGAACACAGTGCTGCATTCACAGATGAGCTATCCGAGGGCACTGGTTCATGTGCTCAGCTTGCTGCCATGCTTTATTCCAGGCAGCAGCTGGGACATGCTCATTTCAGGAGTGCAGCTGGATTTCAGTTGGTCCTCAAAGGACCAATAATGCCACTGCTCCAAGGCCAGAGCTAACCAACGCCACGCACTGGGGTACAGCAGAGACAGACTGGCTGCAGGGAAAGGCTCTTTGCTCAAAAAACCCTAAGGAGAAGGAGTTGTGTCTAGTGAGCCACCAGTTACGTTGAAGCTAGATAACTTCTCAGGATTCTCAGCTTCATCCCCTTTGCTTTCCCTCTTTCTGTTCTTCTTGTCTTCCAACGAGACAAAGCAACTGTAACATCACCAAAAGCATCTTCACCAGTCCTGCAAAGCTCTGTGCAACTTCGGCACTTAAGTGAAGTCAGAGATGTCTTCAGGTGTACTTTGGGATGGAGGGCATGGTGGAGCATGCCCTCCATCAGGAGTCATGCCAGCATCAAGAGACATGTGGCAAAGGGATGGTGCAAAAATTGCCTGTTTCAAGCAAGTCCTTTGTAGTGTTTGTGCTCATACAGGCAGGAGAATCAGCAGCTGGGCTGCTTCTCCAGATGAACCAGCTAGAGAGAGAGCCCAGTGGTGGCTCAGCTCTTGCAGAGATGTACCTGCATCCCCTGACAGACACAGAAGCTCATCTCCTACAAAGGACTTATCACATTCAGAAAAAGGAAAAAACAACTGTGGTGGAAATGGCAGGATAAGGAAGATGCATCAGAATGTGACAGCATGCTCCAGATTCATCATACGCCAGCTAAGGAATTCTAGCTCCCTAAGTCCTTCGAAAAAAGCAGGTCTAGGAAGGATGCAGTAAGACCGCACAGCATGTACTAAAGTGCATGTTTCATTCAGTGCTGAACCAAGCAGAGCACGAGGGGTTCCTGGTTGGTGGTGCTGCTCTGGGCCAAGAGCAGCCTTCACCTTCAGGGATGTCCATGCCAGCATCTCCTCAGCAGAGGAAGCCCAGCTCAACCACCAGAGATGGGCCCAGGGTGCCTGCAGGAGGCTTAGTGCCTTCAAGCTGGAGATAACAGTGAGAAGAGCCCAGCACTACTCCTGTTTGACTCCCTGGGTGGCAGGAGCAGAGTGCCCCAGTTGCTGCTGAGCGGTGAGCAAAGGCTGCAGTTAAAACCTTGGTCTGAGAGGGGAAAAAAGTCTTTGTTTCATGAACCAGTCTCCAAAGAGCGTCTCTTAGAAGAATACAGCCAGTAAGATGAAATTGCCATTCATGCTTATTAGAGATGTTCAATGAATTAGGAATTCAATTAAGAAAATGTTCCACTGCAGGAAGCTCAAAAATTAAGATTATCATTATTGTAGAGGAAGGAAACATTTTTAATGTATTAATTTTTTAAAATGACATCATTACAGACAGCGTACTTATTCTTGTAGCATCCAGGCCAGTAAGGACACCAGTTTTCCTCAGCGATGGGGAACAGTGGCAAGAAGGTTACAGAGAAGTAGAGGATACAAAGGGGGTTTTCTGTGGGACGCAGAGCTCTGGAGGATGCCAGGGCTGGAAAATGGGCCCTGAACTGTTGTCTGGAAGACATGAGAGCACCAGATGCCTGGATTTGACCTTTAGCCTCCACCTATGACTCCGTCTATGTCTTTCCACATGAAGAGCCTGACCTAGATGGAGGCAATGCCAGCATTCATCTCAAACTCAAACAGGGCTGTGAACACAAAGAAAAAGGTGTTTCTGAGAACCTCCTTCATATCACCACACCAGGGCAGGGATTTACTACCTACACATCTTTTGGAAGTATATTTGCATAGCGCCAACACCTGATTCAGGGAGCGTGTGTGTGGGTCCCTGCTGCTGCCTCCGTACCCATGAAATAAAGCAACGATTCAGTTCAAAGCAAAAGGTGTTCCCAAAGCATCTCCCCAAAATAAGTCTGGATGGGGGAGGTGGGTTGGTTTGGGTTTTGGGGTTTTGTTTGCAAGGAAGAGATATCACATGGAAAACCAGGAATAGAATAAATTGCAGGGGAAGGAGAGGAGGAGGAAATTATTCACAGGCCTTTTGCATTTCTTGTTCCCTTTCCAAACCTCGTGCACGCCACTGTTTTAATTAATAACTCTGTCACCCCTTGTAAAGTTCAAACAAAGATGCATAATGCGAATGTATTCCAGGCACGCAGGTAGCTGGGGAAATGAAGTGATGGATTTAATGTTTCGAGGCCTCATTACGAGGCACTAGCTCTTACTCACAAGTTGTTCTCTGCTAAGAATCATCTGAACCACTACCTCAGGAGGTCACTTTGAAGCTGAGCTTAAATAATATTTAAAATTAAAAAAAAATCAAATATATTGTTTGGAGGTTAATTAAAATAAACATGTGGACACAAACACAACCATCAGTGATAACATTTCTGTACAAGGCAGCTTTGTCACTTATTTTTTCACCTGGTACATGCACATTTGCAACCACTGTCATCCTCCTCCTGGCATGAAGGTTGTGAGAGTCCTGCTCCCAGACCAGACCCAAGAGGAGACAAGTATCAATGCCAGAAACTGCAACTTGGCGAGTATCAGTGATGCTGTGTACACAGCAGCAGCACTCAGACCTCTGTGCAGGCGGCACGTTGTCCCCTCGTAATGGCTGCCTGCTTGGCACTTTCCCCTTTGACTTTGTTTTGGAGCAAGAAGGACCACAACTGTGTCCTGCTCTGTCCAGGAGCCCCAGGACCAGCAGCTCTGCTCAATCTCTACTGTGCGTGGTTTTGGTTCGCTGCAGAGCACCGGGCCCATTTCCCTTTCTCTCTGCAATTAGGTACCTGCCAAAATCGGGCTGCACATCTCAACGTGCTTCCCACCTCCATCCAGTAAGAACTTCCTCCTCCTACAGGCTGGGAAAACAGGACCTCCCAAGACCACATGGAAACAAGAAGAAATCTCTGGAGGCCCCACTGACCTCTTTATTTTTTGAACAACTATTTTGCCTTTGGGCAAGACAAAGAGTAACTAAAACTGTCTCGAAATAGCTTCTGTGGGGGTAGCAAGTGCCTCGTAGGAAGCTGCTGATGTGATACATTCAGGCTGTCACTGATCATCACTTTCTTGCGCAGACAGTTCGATGATACTGCTTTCCTTAATTGTATAAAAAAATTAAGTCAGGAGATAACAGTGCCATGAAGAATTCATGGGGAAAAGAGACAATATCCATCCACCTAGGAAGGTTGCTCCAAGGAGACAGACCCTGTAACCAGAGCTCAGATGGCTGGTAAATGAAATGACAGAGAGACAAAATTCTCTGAAGTTGCTGTTCCCATTTTAATGGGATTTGAACAGCAGGTAAGATTTGATAACCCTGCACATTCAATGACAGAGGTTGTGCCACCAGAGGAACTGGCTGTGGTTACCAATTGATTTCCTTCTGGCTGTTCACAGAGCATCAGCTCTGCCTCCCCGGTACCCAGCAAGGACCCACCTTGTGATCATAGAAAGGTTCAGGTTGGAAGGGACCTTAAAGATCATTTATTTCCACCCCCCTGCCATGGGCAGGGACACCTCCCACCAGACCAGGCTGCTCAAAGCCTCATCCAGCCTGGCCTTGAACACTTCCAGGGATGGGGCATCCACAACCTCTCTGGGCAACCTGTTCCACATCTCTGCTCACAGCCCCACTGGCTCCTTCTCCCCCACTGGGTGAAAAATTGCTTTTGTTGACCTCACAAAAAGCAGCATTTTGAAAGTACTGGATAAAAAGGAGATATCACCACATCCAAAGCACCAGCAGCAGAGAATAATATCTGATGAGACCAGCAGACTCAGCCATTCCCCAGACACCAGCCCAGCTGAACCTGCCTTCTGGCATGGGAAGGCAGTGGCCTCTCTCGTTCAGCAAATTCAGGACTTTTCCTGGCAGCCAGAGAAGATACAAACTCACGGGCCACTCTGCAAGGTGCCGTTGTGGGAACTATCTCCTCTGCAGAAGCTTCAGAGATGCCTAGATGAAAGGCACCATCACAGCTCAAGCCTGGGTGAGTTCCTCATCCCAGCCTACAATGTGCTTTTGTAGTGGGCAGTTTAAAAGGATCAAAAGCATGAGTTGGGGAAAGGACTTCACAACAGACCTGCACAGTCAAATGGTGGCTGAAGAGAAGCATGCTGGTGTAGGAGACCGGGCCAGCCGTAGGCCTGGGGAGCTGCTAACAAATAAGAAGTCTCCAAAAGGATCCAAACATTATAGTGCAGAAATCCAGGGGCACAATCCTCCAAAATCAGTATATAAGGAGACGCCAGGGACTTCTCAGGAAGTACTTGGAGAAATCCATGCTACAAGCATGGGAAAAAAAATGCACCAGAAGCAACCTCCAGGATAAGCATGGATAGGTCCAGGGAGGGTCTCTGGTAACGTGGTGTAAAGGAAAAGCATGTAATGAGAGCACTGCGGGCAGGACACGGTATGGCAGACTGCCTCATGGAAAACTGCAGTGTGGGTTACCATCACTCCATGAGAAAGGATGAAATGGGCTTCAGACCAGGCGCAGACGCTGCCCTAACAGAGCTCTAGAAACGTGCTGGGGGTGTATGACAGTATGAATGCTTACGAACCAGAAACAAAAATGAAAAGACCCAGGAAATTGTAAAAGGCAAAACTTGGCTAAGGGAGCAGATGGTATCTCAGAAGGTCTGTTTTATGAATCACTGTACACTGCCTCAATTGCCTTCCCCCCCAGAATGACAGTCCTCACTGTAGTTACGTGGACTGAACCAGTCCAGAAGGACCCAGAATTTAAAATTGGGATGAAAGTCCCCATTTGCTTCCAAAGAGCGGAGAAAGTAGAAAAAGCACAGTGCAGTCAAATGCAAAAGCATTTGCTCTTTCAACACCTACGAGCACATTTTTCTTTTTATGATCCGTTTGGAAAACAGTGTCTTCTGCAAAGAACAAAAATAATCCTCCCGTCAGGCACCTCAAGGCATGGCAGTGGTCCCAGAAGCAAATCACCAGCTTCAGATCTGTGTGACGTTATGAAGTTTAATGAGGGTGACATGTACCGCCACGCACCAAACACACCTTTGGATAACGCGGTGAGGCAACAGCCCTCTCAAAATTGTGAGCTGCAGCTTAATTCTGGCAGATCCGACTTGATTCAACCGTCACAACGATGACAGCCCACCACCCCACGCCTACTGTGCTGGTGAGCACTTGAGAAACCCTCCTAAAATGCAGTGCTTTCTTTTTTTGGCATTGCCAGATGAGTCTCCAGTACATCCCGAACTCTGCCTTGCGGCTGTTGTTCTGAACAGCCTCATTTCCTCCAGTGCCGGGTAACTGGTAGAAATTGAGGGCACATTTTGGGGTGTCCTTGAAGGATTTCAAAGTCTAGAGATGTTGTAAACATGAAATAAATGTGGTTTTATATTCAAAATACAACCATAGGGTGCTACATTTCGAGAGGGGGCGTTACTACCAGTGCAGCCAGGCAGAACAGTGGCTTCTCATGTGAATTGGGATTCCATTTACATTCAGGTTAAAGCAAGAGAAAATTGTCAGCAAAGTGGGATTAAGAGTATTTATCGATCCTATTGGTATGATGTATGTGTCTCTCAAGCAATGGAAACTGAGTACAAAATTGAGAAACTTCAGCAACCAGTGGGGGAAAGGAGACAGACTGCAATGACTTTTTAATGCTTGATACATTTTTTGTGTGAATTTGGTGCTCACAGAGGGCAGTTATAATAAAAGGTTTGAAAGAGAAGGTGAATATAGCAATGCTTTGTCTTTCTGGAAAGACCTGACCATCTCAAGATCTCAAAGCACTTCTCAAACTCAGGGAGGTCTTAACTGCATTAGGGCGAGAGCAGTAAGTACACTTAGGTCACATACCAAACCCATCGCAGCTGCAAGGATGCCAGCGTCTTATACCTGACCTTCAGGCGCTCTGAACATTGGAGCACTCCTCTTTTCTTCTCATGATGCAAAAACCTGTACACACAGAGCTTGAATTTCTAACCTCCGGTACCTCCCAAGCAGCCTCACGCAGAGAGCGCACTGTGGTCAGATCTGTGATGAGAGTGAATGAGAAATACATTTGTTTCCCCCTCTACGTGGAGAAAGATTTGAACACAAGCTTTAGGGGATAAGAGGTTAAATACTACTTTCAGTGATGTCCACAGAAAAAAACCCACTAGAGAATGGGTATCTAAAATGACTTCACAGGCACAGAGAAAAAAATAGAGAGAAAGTCTAAAATGCAAAAGGGATCTTAATAGAAAACTGGATGGGCAGAGATGCAACCTGGGTGTTCTACATCCAGCTTATTACCTACCTGATTATTTTGTATTGCTGCCTTTATTTGAGAGTGGTTTATTGTGGTTCAGCAACAGTAACCTTCTCTTTATCAACTTTAAATAAGTCAAAACGAGCCTGATTTAAAATCTAATGGTTGTCTATACACCGTTCTTCACCAATATAACTGGTGTAACCTCACCTCCATTTTTGCTGGTGTTGGCAACCCTTTTAAAACTGAGTTAATATTCCAGCATAAAGCACTTTCAAAGGAGACCTGCATACCTTCCTATTTCCAAGAGTGCTCAAAACTCTATCAGATTTGGCTTTAAAAGTCTCAACACTGCTGGTAGGATTCATGCATACCAAGGCACATGTATATTGCTAATTGACTTAGGTAAGCTTGCTCCACAGGCCCCAGTGTGCCTTATGAAATCAATCAATGTGCCTTATGAAATCACACACCCTTTTCATTTACAGACTGTTTCCCAACGTGCTGGGCTTCCAGTGTAGCTTCCACTGTCCTCAAATGGGATTCCACAGCACAGCACTCCCCCATCACACGCCTCAAGGAGCAGAAGTAACTGCCTTTCCCTGCACTTCTGCAACTCAGTTGTAGCTCCACCAAACTATTGTTCCTCCAGAGTTTTGTCTCTCAGCAGAAAAGGGGCACAGAGGAGAGAACAAGCAGCCAGGAGGCACCCATGATGCCACCCCAACACCCAACCACGTCCAGAAGAAGCTGCCATCGGTTTATGCCAGAGCTCAGCCATGCTACAGCTGCTAGTGAGCCGTCAAGTCCTACTACTGCTGACTTTTCCTCCCACCACCCCCCCATACCTCTACCAAGGGGCACCACCAGCCTGGCATTTAAAGCCACCATGCTTCCACATGACCATAAAAGCAAGAAGAACTACACCCAACCAAGGTCCCTGTTCAACCCCTATTGAACCATTGGTGGGTTTGGGTCAGGAAAAAAGAAGGAGTTGGTGGGTTTGGGGTCAGGAAAAAGGAAGGAGGTGACTGCATTTAACTGGTGCTCCAGGAAGCAAAGTAGCTGTGTCCTTCACTATCCACCATAGGGGGTGGCCAAACTGTTTTACTTAAATCAGTCGCCTTTCCCCACCGTACTCCTCTGTAAGCTAAAGCTGGCTCCCAAGGGACAGGTAACCCTTATAAACCCTACCCATAATGTCTTGTTATGCATATTCTGTCCAAACCCACACTTTTAGGTATGACATCTGTCATCTGGTTTGGTTTTGTTTCCAGGTTGCACAGACGCTTCCATGGCTGCTCCAGCCTTAGGTACTGTGGCAGCTCCTTGTAAACATCTCCGGCACAAGCAGGGGCTGCAGCTGGAGCCCTGTCTGCTCCGCCTGAGATCACATTACAGGAAACAGTGGCCTGCCCTGCAGCCATCATTTCCACCTTTGTTAGCTTTTGGCTCCAGCATCTATTTTGATAGATGCCAAGACCTGAAAGCTGTTAGTAAGGAAATGGAAGAGGGGAATGGCCATGCTTTAACCCTTGCCTGGCAGCAATGTTAGCCCACAGCGCAGTTTCTATGCACTGGTGTTGATACACTTAACTAAAAAAAAGAAAAAAAATAAAGGAGAAAAAAAAAGAGCAGGAACCATTTGTACACAAAAAGCAATCACCAAGCCATGTTCCCATGCTGATCCATAAACATGGAGGCAGGAGCCTCACCCAGGCTGGTTGCTCACAGTGTAATTCACTTTTGTGCATCCCCTTTTCTGGACTGAGACAGTCCCATACCAGCACCCCCCTTCTGAGAAACTCCAGCTAACGCACGTATGCCGAGTGTCCAGCCTGCAACTCTGACTCAGGAAACACCTCCGTAAGGGCAGTGTGAGCTCCTCGGCTTGCCACAACTCCCACCAAAGGAAAACAGGGCCCAAAGCACCGGCACGGCAGGGAGAGAGCAGCCACAGCTCCGTAGCTGCAGCCCACCACAGTGTGACATTCTCCCATCACACTGACCCTGGGCCGCCAAAACCGAACATCCACACAGCTCTGTGTCCACCACCAGCCAAACACACATACGCTCTTAATTCCCTTCGTATGGGCCAGAGAAGCGTAAAGAAATTTTACCTTCCACAGAACATGATCCTAAGGTAAAAAGCCATGACAAGAGGAGCCCAAGAGTTAAAGTTGGGCTTTACTTTTCTGCTGGCATTGCATCAAAAAACATTCCACCCCCAGCATTTCAAATTACTACAGATAAAGCAGTAACAAAGATGCAAAACTGGTTTAGAAAGTACCTGATAATTTCTCTTCAGGGCAAAAACCTTCTTGCTTTGAAATAAATGGTTCTGGACAGGCGGAGGCAGGGGACACACAATGTGTCATTCTCCTAAATTCAAGTTTGAATTGAAAAAAGGAAACAAACTTCTGAGGATTTACAACCCAACCATCATTTAATGCTCCTGCCCATCTCAGTAGCTGGGCATATTCCTCCCTGCACTCAAGGATCCTTTTATCCACTCTTCCTCCATCTCAGCTCCATTCCACAAAAACCTAAAGAAAAAAATACACAAACTGCCTGACGCGAATCATCGTATGGGGTGGGGGGTGGAGGGGGTTCCCCAGTTGATAGAGTTGCAATTACTTTGCTGTAAAGTTAGTCCAGAAAACACTGAAACAAGGGAATGAAACCCAGGACCACAATTAAAGATGAAAACCAGGAAAGCAAGGGAAAAATACACTAAACCGCAACTGCCTAGTAAGGGACACGCGGCAAATTCCATCTAAATTAACTAGTGGTGGAAAGCAAAGGCAGACTAGTTAGATCACACTACATTTCTTTGTTGGGATCCTCATCCAAAATGAATACATGGGCTGGAATGTTTGATGCAGAGGATGGATGTCAGGACTTTCAGCGTCAGATTGAGCCACTGAGCTGCCCTTTGTTCCTTTGCAGTCCGTGGGAACTGGGAACCCCAGGGGCTTTGGCTCCCACAATGTAAAGATAAAGTACAGAAAACACACAGAAAAGCCCAAAGAGGTGGTTCATCTTTGTACCTCAGTGGCCACTGAGCACACTGAAAACATAACACAAAACTATGGCTTGGCAATGACAAAGGGAGGAAACCCAGCTACTGCCCAACCTAACGTGCAGGAGAGACCTACTGCCTGCTGGAGCAGGTCACAAAACTGATGGCCCCATCAGAAAAATTTTGGCAGGCTCTTGATCTCTGTCCCCTGGCTAGCACTTGCTCCACATGTGGGAAGCACAATGAGGACCTCTTGCTGCTGGTGGCATGTGTGGAGATCCAACTGTGGGGATGACTACTGGTGCCGAAAATGGAGAAGAGCATCTGTCACCCCCAGGAACCTCTGCATCACCGTCACCTCCCCGGCTCTGCCCTTCCTATCTGCCTCCTAAGTCAGAGCAACACCCTCATGAGATGCAGGGCCAGCTGAGCCAGGGCTGGTTGCTCCTGGGGTATCAGAGACCATCACCAGTGCAGGGACAAAGTCTCTCATGGCCTTCTTGGTGAGCAGAACCTCAGAGACAAGTCATCTGCTTGAAATGGCGTGTGTGCGTGTCACCTGTCAGCCGGTGCGGGGCACGGCAGGCTCCATGGGAAGAATACCAGCTCCACTCAAATAATAGTAACGAAACAATGCAAACAAGAACAGGGCTTAGTCACTTGTTCGAGTCTCATCCCCTTTTGTTTTTACAGATGTGCAGCTCACGGAAATGAGATGATT
The DNA here is from genome assembly GCA_013400135.1 of Rhinoptilus africanus. NCBI lineage: Eukaryota > Metazoa > Chordata > Aves > Charadriiformes > Glareolidae > Rhinoptilus > Rhinoptilus africanus. The sequence continues at coordinate 154,930 of VXBO01010444.1, read as the reverse complement.
AGCTCATCAAAGCATCTGTCAAAGGGAGAGACAAACCAGCTTTTTACAAATGCATCCAAGTGACAAGACCTGTCGGATATGGGCTGCGGGGAATCTCTCTGAGTCTTATTTTTGGATCTATTATAATCAGCCTTACCAGCTTATTAGTTATCTGCAACACATCAATGGGGAAGGGAAAGATAAATGTATAAAGACTTGTCATGGATTTTTTTCTGAAGGATGTATATCCTTGCACTCTTACAGCACTTTCTTTTAACAAGAGCTGTATAGCTTGGCCTTTGCTCCTGGAAGATTTAAATCACTTGCCAAATGATGTAAATGGACTAGGTTCTTTTATTTTTGTATTCTTAAATTGGGACGGCTTAAAAGGAGTGATTTTCAGGTATCTGGTGATCAGCAGGCTTTGCAAATCAGCAGTGAAACTACTTACATGCTTAACATTGGACACGTGCTTCGCAGCTTTTCCAGATCAAGTGAGAAAGGGTGGTCAGAAGTTTAAAAGTCCTCAACTAGGGCTCAAGAGATTAGAGATAAGCACCAATCTCTACCTTGGGCTTCCTGTCTATCTCTGGACAAGCCACATCCACCCTCTGGAAGATGGGGAAAGGTCCCCCGTTTGCTGTGACAAGGGACACCCCAGGACATCCCTGCTAACTCCGGCACAATGCTCGAGAGCATGGGAAGGCTCTAGGTTCAATTGGAGCCACACTGCTGATAGGGATATATGGTGGTAATCAAATGCAAAGGGCCATTAAGTGGACTTCAGGAGCTCAGGGATGGAGTGCAAGGGAATTATTTTATTTTTTTAACAACAAAAGGCGAAAGAGCTGGGACTGAAAGGGAGGTTACTCACTTGTTCTGAGACCTTTGTTGCGAATCACACCACACCTACGATGAGAGCAGCGGCAAGCTGTTGGCTTTGCCGCCCGATTGGCGCGGTGCCACCCAACGCTCGTGCTGGCTCTTCATCTGGGACCAAGCCGGCTGGCGCAGAGAGGAGCGAGCGCTCACAAAGGCAGCGCTGCAAGTCTGCGCAGCTCTGGGCACAACCGAAATTTCATGTGTGCTCAGCGGGCGGTGAGGAAGCAAGTCCAGCCAAAGAGAGACGTAATAAGTGGAAACAAACGGAAATGACACAGCCTGGGCATGACGAGACACGTACAGTTGGTCGTGGTGGTGGGGGGGAAAAATGGGTTATAATGTAAAATCAAGCACTAGCTGCCAGTTCTAACTAGCTCATGACAGCTCCTTGCACGCACAGAAACGCTGTTCGGCCTCAAACAGCCACAAGCATAAGGCACCGTGTGGGGAGAGGGCTAGGAATTTCAAAGGTCTAGTCGTTAGTCTTGCTGCCTAGTCTGCTGAAGACACAACAAAATAGTCATGTTTAGGAGGTGCAGGCTGGCTAACAGCTTTCTCTTTCCCTTTACCCACTCACGTCAAAGGGGAGATGAAGTAGCTGCCACGCACTTCAGGCCACCACACTTTGATCGCGGCTCATCCTTTGACCAGATGCAACAGTAAATGTTTCCTGGCGATGACCATAGCTCTCCAAAATGCCCATGCTGTCTATCATGCTCAGATACTTCCTTAGTCCAAAGCCAGCCACTCTTCTCCCCAGGATGCTCCACCATGGCACAGGCTGAGGTGTAGCACTGCTCTCCTAATACCACGCATTATCTTCTGGAGCGGAAAAGACAATGTTTGTGTTGGGCACTGCCCATCAGTGCATTTAACAAAGCTTCCCAAGCCCTGCTTGCTGTGCTGTGCGCCTTTCAACAGTTTTCTTTGTGAGCACTGGAGTCTCTATTTGTGTGACAGGCATGATGGGAAGAAACTTTTGCGTAGGCGGCTGCATAGCCTGCCTGGACAAAATGGAGTTCCTCCTTCCACCCCTATTCTCAACTTTTTCTCCTGGTTTCTATTGATTTCTTTTCCCTTCCTAAGCCTAAGAGCACATCTGAAGCATCCTGTTTGCTCTAGGCTATTCCTGCTCGTGAGCAGACCAGGATAAGAAGCATGGTGGCAAGAAGAAAGCCTTCCTCGTTTGGTGGCTCTCGCCAGCCAGCGAGCCCAGCTGCCTTGCTCCTGGGATCTCTTGAATCACAGTGACTGGTTGTCAGGACCTGCAGTGGGAGATGATTCAGTCCAAGCTCATGGGCACGGAGCGGACATAAGAGCTATGTGGAGGCTTTGGCAGGTCCCTCCTAATGACTTCACTAGGCGGGATGCAGAGCACTTGCACTGCGGGTGAGTGGAGGGGGAATGCTGCAGTCATCTTGAGTAACAGAAACTAGTGGCTCGGATCCTCTCATCCTCTTCCAGCTTCATGGTGCTGTTCAACCAGTGCCAGCCCTGGCCCAAATAGAAAACTAATCCTTCCCTGAAGCTTAAAGGTGCTCATAGCTTGTCAAAAGCAGCATGGCCTGCTCTTTCAAAAGAAGAGGAAGGACAAAGAAGACATTTATCAACTCCTAACCAGTTCAACCCTCCTACAGGTTGAGCTATTTGTAAGAACTGATTACCTGCCCCTTTCCCTTGAAGCACAGCTCAAGCCCCAGCTCGGGTGCTCCTTCATGCTTCAATATCTCCTCCCAAACATACACTCAGCTTGTTCCAGACTTGAGACAAGATGTCAGCAAACGTCCTCTCCAGTGGGAGCGCTTGCCACGAGTTAACAGCCCAACAGACACGCCAGGCAGCTGTGGTGGTGAACAGGGGAAGGAGGAGAGGCCCGTGGGTGTTGGTGATGCCCACTAGCTGCCCTGAAGATTGTGTGCTGATCACTATCAATTAATTGGCAGTAAGGAAAAATCCCATTTTCCTCTCTTTAAACATCCATGAGTGATACTAGAAGTTACCTAATATGAATAACTGAAAGGACTGAAAAATCTACAGTGTCCAGCAACTTACTGGACTCCAAGAAGCTGCGAGTCAATAATGTGCTTTACATTTTCACCGTTTTCTTGCTCACTTCCCTTTCTGTCCTACCCACAAAAAAGAATGGAAATACTACAGCAATTGCTGAGCATCATGATCCTTTTGTAGACAACACCACACTGGGCCTGCAGTGACACAAAACCAGAGAATCAGATTATATCAGTTTTCATAAAGTTGGGAGAGCTCATCCCCAAGGGCACATACCAAGTTGCTTAGCAGCTATCCGGCCATAATAGCTTTCAGCTCTCCAATATAACTTTTCCTGGGTTTCCTCCAAAAAATAATAAGACTAAAGCTGCCTGGAACAAGCTCACTCTGTAGAATTCCCCCCATTTGCCATTGGACAGCAGATGTGTGACTGCAGGGCTGAGGCACTTGAGGATTTATTTGTTAGCTAGGTGGTCTGGCCAGCAATTCCTCCCAGCGCCTCCCTTCCTGGACCTGGGTGCAGCTGGGCAGTTTCCAAAGGCAGCAGCAGTACCCCCAGGCGTGTCTGACCATACCATTTATTGTCAGCGCCCCTTGGCCACCCCTCCACGTCACACAACTTGCATTGAACCCTCCCGTGAGGCTGAGAGTAGAAATGCAATGAGCGGTACAAGTGGTAACAGCTTGGACTCATCAAAGGAACCTAAGTGAAGGTGGCACCTGGCTGCTAGCAAAGTTGGTGGGAATTGGGCACCTCACTGCCCTGAGCCCAGACAAAAATTGCTACCCAGGCTCCCATCCTAACCAAGCCAATCCCGTAGGTAACTGCTTGGCTCACCACTGTGATCTGGGGATTAAAAATCAGCCATCTACACACAGAATTTGTACCCACTGTCTAGAAGCCAAGCACATGAAGTGCTAAAATCCCAAAGGCAAATGCCTTTGATTTTCATATTTCACCCTTAGTGACTTCTCAAAGATTTATTATATCATTAATATCTGCATGAAGCTTATTCTGAGTGGTTTACTGGAAAATTATGACTCGTCAGCAATTAGTATAAAATGAATAGGATTTGAAGGCGGGACAGCCCACCAGAAAGGACTTTGGATGCAGCTCTGATGCTGGTACTTTAATGGAGTTATTGTAAGAATGATTCCTAAACAGCGACAGGTCAAGCAGATATTTCATCTAATGGATACAAGAAGGACTGACAATTTGAGTTAGTCTGAATTATAACTGGAATCCAAAGGCTTTCTTGCTTTTGAAAAGACAGTCTTTCTTCTTGTCCTACAATTTCCATTTGGAAAACCAAATCCCCCTGCAGTGTACACCTGGCTTTTCATTTGACCTCTCCAGAAGGTCCTAGGGAAAAACCATCAAAGGCAGCTGAATGTCTAAATACTAAAGACCCTTTCTCTGCACCTCCTTATTTAGAGGCCAACTGAAATAAGAGGAATAATTTTACTTTACTCTCGGGGTCCGCACAAGCTTCCAGAAAAGGTGGTATTTCTTGGAGGCGTGCATGTGGATATAATCCTTGTCACATTCTTTCTGCTCTGATTTGGATGGTGGGTGTGTTTGTACGTCATCTGTCACATTGAACAAATAAGGCGATGTCAGAGCTCCCCGAGAGTCCCCTTTGGACCATCAGGTGATTCTCCTCCATGGCTGATCCTGAAGTTGGGACCCTCTCCTCTCCCACAGTAGGGCTTTACAGGCATTTTGATGCAGGGAAGAAGGAGGCTTAGCAGAATGACAGCTTGCTCTCTTCCATGTAAAACCACTAGATAATTAATCTTGCTACCATCACATGGGTGAGGATATGAAAGCAGACAACAGCCTAGACACAGCCAAAAGATCACAAGTGTCCTTCACCCCCTTTGACATTGCTGAAATCTACTGGCTAAAGCTCCTCCTGCTCCACTTCAACCCTAAAATTCTGCCAAATCACCAGTGCCAGAAATCACTGCCTACTTCTGGGATTATGATGCATTCCTTCCTCAGCCTTACAAACCCATTTCCTTCTCAGTGGCAGAGGATTAAATTTCTTTCAGAATCAGCGGAAACACTCTGTGCTCTTACAAATAACGTATTAGTATTAGGACAAATTCATCTCTGATCTCATTCACTATTCGCTTCAGTTATCTTGGTGGACAATATATCAGTCTTTTGACAGTCAGCACAGACTTCTTAATGTCTCAGAGGAAAAAGCTTTGGCATCTGGTTTAGCCGCTGCAGCTCCGGCATCATGGCACTACAGCGTGTTGAGGACAATCCTGACATCGCTTTTGGATGTCAGCAAACCAGTTGTAATGACCTACAGTGGCTTTCCCTGAACAGACAACAGCACAGGCCCTGCAAAATTACTCATTTTCACATGGCTTCCTACTAGTAACCTTCATCAGAAACCTGAGGCTTCCTTGTGGAAGGTTCATCTGTTTCAGCCTGCTTATATGAGGGCTCCACGTGCTCCCCTGAATGACTCTCCTTCCTACATTTCTCATTGTCTGTGAAGTGGTGCAGAAGTGGATTAAATAAGCTATCATCTCGGTTAGTGATAATGAGAAAATTGAAACAAGCTCTTCCATAAATGTGATCATTATCTAGTAAATTAAAGGAGATATTCAAAGTGTCCACCCAGCAATGGCCAAGGAACTTCTCTTACTCCGCATTTGTTTTATCTGGGAGAAAGAGGAAATGATCACAACCTCCCACAAACCGGAGACTTCAATGGACACACTGTCATTAAAATCATCTGGCTTTCCACGCTTGCTCCAACGGACACAGCCTGGTAACTAACAGCCATTCAAAGACTGAGAAATTAAACTCTGGGTATTGCTGGTGTTAATGGCCAGTTAACAGGGACCAGATTTTTGAGGTTTGTCTTCTGGAGAGTGGGGCTGGGGACACCATACGTCACCAGGGTGAGAACTGCTGTCTAGAGCTCTGCCTAGAAGCCCACTGTAGATAGGTAGGGGCTGCAGGGATAGCTGGGAAATCTACTGAAGATGCTAGGGGGGGGGGAAAAAAACCCAACAAATTAAATGGCTCAAGTAAAAGAACAGTTTTCTGACAAGTGGATGAAGGAGAGGAGCAGTCAGAGCTTCATACCTGGTAGTTACTGGGATGTCACTCAAGATGGGGCCTGGGGGGAGCAGGGAAAATCAGCCTACCTACCTCTTTCTGTCTTCTACCTAAATGCCTGAAACTCGAAGCCCCAGGAAATAAACGTAGTTCAAAAAAAGACTGTGGAAATCAGGAGTTTGTATTTACTCTCCTGTTTTACCATGCAAAACATGGACAAAAAGCAAAATAACGCTCTATTTTCACTGCATTTTTCTTTGTGGTTCTGTTGATCCCATTTCCTCTTCCAGAGAGAGGGATAAAAATATGCCCCCTCCAAAGCAGTTCCTCCTCATCCCTGCCGAAAGCTGACTACTGGGGAATGCCTGCTCCATGGGTGGTCCCTTGGTTCCGTCCCTCTGCCGTGGGCTTTCCCAGGGCAGGGGCAGCTCCCATACCAGCAGCCCAGCAGGACCCAACGGTGGCTGACATGTCCCCCGTCCATGCCAGGCCAATCCTCTCTCTTCACCCCAGCTACTGGCACACCTCGATGCAGGGCTGTGATATGGGGTCTGCAAGGGATCCATCCCCTGAGCGGAGAAGCGGTCTCACAACAGGAGCCACGCAGAAGATGTGTCCAGTGAGCTTGTATCTAATGGTCCTGCAGCCTGCAAACGCTTATCAGATGCTCTCACCAAAGCACAGCAACTCTGGGTATTCTACAAGCTTATACAAAAGACTCAACAAACAACAAACAAGTGACCAAATTGCAAAATGCAGACCAGATCCACGGTGTCCCCAAGAAGCCAAAATTGCCTTCAAGGAGAAGTGCTGGGTGCTGGACACTCTCCCTGACAGTGCTCTGCTCCAACAAGCTCCCTGCTGTCCTTTCCCGACAGATTATCCTCGGGACGGAGTAAAGATGCAGGCAAGGAGCACAATGCAATAATCCAGATTCTGGAGCCCGCTGAGCTGAAGGAAAACCTCTATGGCAGCGGTGGAGAGCAGGAGCTGCAAGCTCCAACTGGCCATCGGAGGGCAAACTGCTCCAAGCATTGTTGCACAGTTCAACACTGGCACTGCTAACTTTGCTTGCAGTCAGCCTCCTTTCTTGAAAGATAATCCAGGCCTGCCTTCCAAGGAGTTTTAATTGTTTGGAAATTTTGGAAGGGCTCTTATTTCAACCAGACAGAAGCACTGGAAAAGGCAGTGAGCGAAGCAGGACACGCTGGGAACGTCCTGCAGCTCCCGAGCCAGCACAGGAATTCCTCTTTTCCCCAATGGCAGGAACTTTACAGCAGGGCTTCAGCATAACCCAGTCAAAACAGGCTGCTAGGAAACATCAAGATGGTTAAAAATAGGGATTGTGCTGGTCCAGTGTTAACTCTTAATGGAGAAGGCAGTGACTTCTGGCTGGTTGCAGGGATCTGGGAAGGACTGCTGGGTGCAGGCATCACCACCAGTCTGCTTCTGCTTAGCACTCTCTGCCCTGTGCTGCCTTCGATTGCCCAAGCTCCCTCTCATATTTTCCTTCATAGCTCATTTGTTTTCCTCCTAGCACCACAGAAATCAACCCAGGATGGCCATTTTCGTGGCTGGCCTGTTTTCAGCCTGCTTTCTGGTTGGCCTTCAGTCCTGATGGCAATAAGCAGCATCAATTAACAAGGAGTGGATACTGTAGCCCATCACCAGAGAGGGGCAGGGTGTCAGAGCATGACCTGAAGATCTCTTGATCTCTCTGTCTCCTTGGTTTTGCCCAGCAGCACTCTCATCTGTCCGCACGCACATCTCCACCCCTAAATTTCATAGCTTTTTAACATGGAAAGCAGCAAGGCGGTTTCCTTGCAAATATCTTTGCCTCCTTTTATTTATTGGTGAATTTTAAGATTAAGATCAATTGAGCTTCATGTGCCTGGGCCAATTCCCAAGTGCTTTATTTCTTTCTAGCTCTCCGTATGGCCCACAATGTACAGCAATATTCTAGCTGGAAAGTAGTGAGGATCATTAAGATGAAGGAAAGCCAAACTTAAGAGCAGAGAACCAGGACAGCCAGCGAGCTACTCACTACCCATCTGCAGACAGTGCCTCCAAAAGTACTCCTTACTACTTGTATAGCGCTAGTAGGATGGAGAAAAGCCTCTCGCATCCTGAAAAACAAGAAAGGTCCCCAGCACACCTCCTTCCACTAGGAAGATGACAGGTCATGCTTAATAATCAGTGAAATGTTTGGAGTTTAGTTAAAAAATGGGGAAGCGGGTGAACTTGTACCTACTCTCTCTAGCCAGCTGTCACTGCCACCCAAACACCCTTGGAGAAAACAAATGGAGTTGCTCTATTTCTTCATTCTCTGAAGCACCATAGAGGAACCGATGGGCAAAACTCATTCAAATACTCTTGCTCAAATGGATTGTCATGGAAATACAGCGGGTTGAAGTCAAAAAGGCACAGACTGCAACCAGGTTTGGAAAAGAAGGTTTCCAAAATCAGAGAGAAAGCAAGCCAATCTGTGACTGCCTGACCTGCTATCACACCCAGAACAAAAGCCAAGCTACAAAACTTTTGAAAACTGCAAAAAAAAGGACTTCGTACCTACCACCAGCTCTGCTTGGCTGGTAACGACCCACCCTGTCCATGCACTAGGAAAAACCAAATAGTCTGGGCTGCAGTTTATCTCAGTGACCATGCGGAGCTGGAGGTGCAAACCTGGTGACACTTCCTACAGACCTGGCAACCTTCCCAGTGCCATAAACAGTTTTGCTCGAGTAAGCACCCATGAGGGTCCAGCAAGCTCCAGTAAGCACCAGCTCTGCTTGGTGAGCGGAGACCTTGCCAGAGCTGAGAAGAGAGGCACTCGTGCAGAGAGGCAGCCTGGTGGGAAGCAAAACTAGTTGGCATCCAGCGCAGGAGGGCAAGGAGAAACCGAGCACCAGCCCCAAGGGCAGCTGCCTTGTGCTTGAGCTGCACAGCTCAAATCCATCTTTAAATCCTGACAGCAAGGAGTTCAGGGCCCTGCTAATCCCGTGCTCTCACATCTGCACAGCTCCATCACGAAGCAGCAGGCAGCTGCTGGGACTGCTGTGTATTTAGTACCGATGCTTTCAAGGTGGTTTTGGTCCTCTTGGTCTGCCCAGTCCTTTCCTGTGCCTGAAGGCTAAAGTCACCCAACAGCAACACCTGTATTTTGTGATGGAGCCTCAGAGTCCACATAAAGCATGATCCACAGCCCACGGGACGAGGGACAGGGTTTCTGGGACTGAACTCCCAGCTTACATACCAGATCACCGTCCGACCACGAGTGTGGTGAAGTCTGGGCATTGCACACAACCAGATCGCTCAGGCATTGTGGTTTTCGGGTTCAGGCACCTGGCTCCTGCCAGAGCTGGTCGGGTGAGAAAGAGCATCGTCCTTGCAGTGACCAATGCAGCGGGGCTTTGGTAGAAAGCTCTGGCAAGCCATTAACCTTCAGATCAATGGTTCACCATGGTTTATGCAATGCGATGGAGCAAGGCAGACCAGGCATCTTTCTATTTTACTGCTGCTTTAGCACGAACAGGCAGCTGACAGCTCCTGATCCCAGGCCACGGTTAAAGAGAATGCTTCCAGACCACTGCACAAATAATAATAATAATATTCATGGAATTACAGGAAAACCTTGCTTTTCTAACTCCAATTCCAGGTTGAAAAACACTGTTATTAGCAGTCACACATGAGCTCAATTGCTTTGATTAAAGAGCAACTGTCTAATCTCTGCCTGGACTCAGTCCTGGGTTTTAATGCCTGATTAACTACCCACTGCCAGGATTATTTTGCATCTTTGCATATTTTGGAGCCCTAGGTTTCCATTTATCACTACAGAGAAGGAACTGTTTAAACCAATTCTCATTTGCACTGGCAATTTAAAGCACCGTATGCGAGTTTGTGGCCGAGTGGTGGCTGAAGCACAGTTCTAGGGGCTTTTAGCATGATCTGCCACTTCTTGGTGAACAAACCCAGGACAGGACATGCTGAGATCAAGGCAGGGTGTTCACTCTACGTCTTCGCTCTCATGGGAGACACCAAATGCTGCCTCCAGGAAATCAGAAAGTTACCAGCAGTTTCAGTAGAAGTGGCTGGAAAATTGACTCCTTATCCTGGGAACATTCAGGCCTTTCATAAGAAATAATAAAATAAAATAGGTTTTATGTTTTCAGTTTTTCATGTTCCAGCACAACTCAAAATTGCTGTGGAAAATACAAAACTTACTGTGGCAATTGTTTACGTATCAAATTCTAATATTCCTTCTAAGAAAAAAATCAAAACTGGCTGGAAAAACTTCCTGACCAGCTGTAACTACCTGCCTCCTAAATAGTTTACTCTGAGCAGCTGGATCTCATTATTTACAGGCACTTGTCCAACCTTTATCCCACACCTAGATCTAGCATCTTCCTCCTCTACGACTATGAGCCCTCACATCGCATTTGACATCTGTCAGGACCACCTGAGCTCGCTCTTCTCCTGAAAGGAGACACCACCAGCTCAATCTACTGGAGCACAAACTGCACCACCTTTTGCTTGTCTCCTCCTGACTGTAGCCCTAATTGTGCTGATGCTGATCCAAACCTGCTGTTCTTCAAGAGCAGCCCATGCTGGGCTTCTCCCTCAGCATAACCATGAGGCATTAACCCCAGGGAAAAGCAGCAGCTATCCTGGACTGAATAAGGACTTGGAGGGCAGGCAACAAACCCATAGCCCCTTTGGCACAAGACAGCCAGATCATATGAGGTCTGGAGACAAGAGGGTTTGCTGTGAGCAATACCTAATGCCTTAGATGACCATTGCTTCTTCACAGCCTTCTCCAGTTCTCCTGTCTTCTATGTATTGCTAAGTATCATATTTCAGGATGTAATTTTTGCTGTGGCCAAGGTATTTCAGTGCAGAACAACAGGATTTACAGATGGGCAGAGTGGGATGGGACAGAGGGAAGGAGAATGGGGTTTAGTCACTGCCTCAATATCAAAGAAGCAAAGAGAATATTTTCACAACAATGCCCTTAAAAGAGAACAAAACGTCCCTGTTAAGTCGGGTAACTGGGTCACGGAAGTGAGTCGATGAAACGCAAAGCCCTGAAAGATATCCATGCTCTGGGGTGGCGGTGTGGAAACCTTCACGCAACAGCGCAGTGAGTAACAGCAAAATGAAGCAAAGAGCGTATCAGGTGATTCAAGTTCAGCTCCTGCAGGTACACACCACGCGGCCGCCACCGGAAAAGGCTCGCTCATGTGTTAAGGCAATTCTGCCTACAGGCTGCCCCCAGCCTTTGGCATTTTTTTCTTCCTTCCTTTGTTTTAGTGTGGCTCTAATTGTGGAGGACTTTCATACAGAAATGGGATTTCTGGTCTCTGGAAGCCCATCTGCTCCCACTGTTTATTTCCTGCAGTCGTCACAGTTGTCTCGTAATGAATTCCAGTGTCACGACAGCACTGATGGCTCTTCCCAGGGGGAATGTGCAGGGAAACCACCCTGGTCGAGAAAGCAGGCCCACAGTACCCAAAGGACCCCAAAGACATGGGAAAGAGCAGAAGGTGGCCCCATGCTTCATGAGGCTCTCACCAATGAAGGAAAATCTGGGAAACAGAATTCGCTCTGGCAACACATCCCTCCAGGCTGAGAACCTGGGGACCCGCTCTGCAAAGCACTGCCGTGGCACTGCACACTTCCAGTCCACCAGAGCTGTCTTCCCACTGGGGTCACTTCTTGGGCCAAAAAGTTGTGCTGGCTTGGTGCTGGTGCAACCAGTCCTGGCTGGCCAGAGAAGGCCACAGGAACGAGCTGAAGGGATAAATCTGGCAATGGGTTTTCAAAGGCTCAAGAGCTTTGAGGTGGATCTGCCCATGCCCTCCCTCAGAGCAAGTGTGCCACCAGCACCATCTATGACTACCTCCTACTCCAGCATCTACCTCAGCAATGAACTCCTGGAATAAAGAACTACAGTAAAAAGGTTAAAACTATTAAAAAAAAAAAAGGATTAAAACAAACTCTGCTCCCGCTCTAGCCTTGAAAGACGAGTCCTTTCTTTTAGGCTTGGTTTCACTGAGCCTTCCAGACTGCTGTGAACTCAGTATAGTTTGTTCCAGGTGCCTCTTTATTTCTACCAGCTCTGTGACCTGGCTCTGCACCCAGTTTCTGCTCCTCTAGGTAGTCTCCAGACAGTTCCTCGGGCAGTTGGGTTCCTCTTCAGGCTGGCCCTGCCTCCCTTCTCCATTAGGCTCACTGTGTTATAGACAACTCAAATGTTTCTCCCCAAAAGTGGGCTCCGGGGCTCTCTGGGAAGGCAGATCTTTCCCCCTTTCAGAGCCAGATCTAGAGCACCCTGCCACGGTAGAGCACACCCTGCCAGGACAGAATCACAACTGGACATGGACATACCATCAGATGGTGGGAAAAGCCGAATTTCCCAAGGGAATTAATCACAGCACTAGTGCACATGCTGTGCATGCACTAGTGCACACTGGTCCGCATGGGGCGGACTCAAAGGAGCAGAGAAAGCAACACCCCACAGGTCTGCACACACACTTTCAAACGAACCATGCTCACATCTGGTGTCCACCTGTTCTGCATTCCCCTTTCCTGCCCGCTGCATGCCTTGAATGCCTGTGTGGACTTTGCTAGGTTACCAGCAAGTAAACCAGACCTTCACTCCCCTGCTCCCCAGCTCGACATTTGGCTCCACCAGCTCAAGGGAGGAGCTGAGGTTCGTCCCCAGCCTACTCCATCCCATCTGCACCTTGCAGCAATGACACCTTTGCAGCAGATGATCCGTCCCCTCCTCAGACACTTCCAGAGATAGAAGTATAGGCAGACAGAGGCATCCAAATAGAAAGTCCATAGGCTACACCATCCTGCCTCAAGGATTCACACAGGATGGATAACCCTTTATATTTCAATTTTGCTTTCTACAAGCATGGTGAATTAGTACGGTTTGATAAAACACCCGGGAAAAGATAAAATTAAGGTCTCCTTACAGCACACCCATACTGCTCAACTGGGCTGGTTTTGGAGAGGCTCACGTGATGGAAGGAGCGTAGTAGGTTGTCCTAAGCAAAGCACAGCTTTGAGGATGATTTGCTGTCCAAAATACCAATTGAAGACTTGATGCTATGCAGGAGGAAGAATTCCATCAGGGCTCCTCGTGACCCCGACTGGCAGGATGAGCACGTGCAGTGCGGAGAGCGAGCAGACAGCGGGAGAGTGAAATGGGGAAAACAAGGCAAACGCGTGAGAGGCAGACGAGTACCATCAGTTTAACTGCAGAAACACCATCAGCTCTGATGGGTTTTGGGTCATTTAAGAGGTGGTAAAACAAAACAACAAATGATTTATTTTTCTTTCTTTGCTCTCTTTCTCAGCAGAAAATTCAACCCAGCTCACGCCAGAGCACTACCGAGCATGTGCTCGGCCCCTCTCACTTGTGAGCTTCCTTGTTTCAAGATTATACATCTTCATTTCTCCACTTTTCCAGAACAAAAACAGCACTGTTTTGTTACTGTACAGCTACTTAGTCATTGCTGAACTAAACCAGAAAACCTAGTATATGTCAGAAAATGCATGAATAAAGGATTTGATTAGGGTAAGGGGAAGAGGGAAGGAGGAATAGATATGAGATTTGCGTTGCTGCCGCACACAGTTATCAGAAGCAGTGAGGACACATGAATCGCATTTGAAAAGTTCACAATAATCATCAAATTCTTGGCTGATGTACATTAGTATAAATTTAGGGACTTTGGTGGTAGCAAGGAGATTCATAGTTGCTAAGGATGCAGCTCCTAACCTGGACTGTTTCCTAATTTCTTTACTGAATTTCTAATAAAATGCCATTCACAAAGCTAATACCCGTTCACACGAATGGTCCTGTCCAGCTGCTTAGGACTTGCTGCCTGTGGATCTCAGCGGGGCTCCAAGGCAGAAAACACGGCATTTTTGGCCTTTTATTTCTACAGGCTGCATCGCTACTCACTTCAAGTAGAGAGCTTTCCAAATCCGAGCTGACCCATTTCTGCCTGTGGCATTGAGGGCACCTCTTCCGCTAATCTCGTGTGTCAGCGTGGTACGGGTGGTAATACTTGTCTCTGGGACAGCAGGTTAGGGATTTACTGAGTCCCACACATCACGTCCTTTAATTCAGTGTCAACCAAGGATAAGCCAAGGACCTAGGGCAAAGCGTGATCCATTACAATTTCATGCTGGGTGGGTGCTGTATTGTTAGAAACGCAGCTCTGGCTTTCAGACGAGAAGCCGAGTCTGAACTGCCACTCAGCTATAATTTGCTCCAGATTTGGGGGGAACAAATATTGGCATTTTCTCCCTTCTGTCATCCGACAGGACCTAACGTGGCTGAAACTAATGGTGATGCAAAAAAAAAATTAATAAAGATTATAACGTGGCTATAAAATCAGAAACAACACAGTCGCAAAACAGAAAGTAGACAGAAAGAAATGCATTTTTCTCAATAATGCCAAGAGGTTTTTGCCATGGTGCTGCGGAGGGCTGGGCATGTAAGAGCGGAGGAGCGAGGCGATGGGCAGTGACATTTACACTGCAGAGAGGAGCGCTCCCAGCGCTGCCTCCCTCCCTGCTCCTGGGACACCTCTGCTAAAGACATCATTCCGCAAGGCTCCGGTCCGCTACCGCTGTAAATGGCAGCGGCCTGGCTGACCTTTCATCAGGCAGCAACTGCTGAACACACACAGGCGGCACTGCCCGTCCCTCCCCACACAGGCACCCTCCCTCACTGTTCACCGAGATGGGCACGGCACGGATTTCTTTTGGGGAGAGGCAGCCCCTTTCTGCAGCTTCGGCCCCAAGCTCTTCGTACCCTGCAGGCTCCTGGCTGCAGGAAAGTAGGAGCACATTTGCCAACGCTTTAAAAAGAAACCCCGCTGCCATTTCTACCCTGGCACATCCTCCAGCTTCTGTGAAAACAGCCTGGAAGGGTATCTGGTTGATAGTGAAAACTGCGTCTTTTCACAGTAAAACGCAGCAAGCCTCTGGGGCTCGCGTTAGGACTACAAAGCTTGTTTGTATACTGGAAGGCCAGGAAGAATTATCCCATCTGACTTCCCGTACATCCCAGCCTATTCATTTTCACTCAGTTACCCTGTATTAAGCTTAATTACCCCAGTATTAAGATAAATGGCTTGTGTTGATTACGGCCTATCTCAAAAGAGAGACTATTACAGTGTTTGAGACAAAGCAGCCTCTGCTGGGGGTGATTTGTCCCCGAGGCTCTCTGTCCCTGCTGCCAAAAACACAAGCCCTGTTGAACTTTCTTTGCTTCCTTTTACCAGCCAAGGATGCTCACGTTGAATTACCCCCTGAGATTAAGGAACCTTTTTGTATCTGGCATTTTCTCTTTGCAAAAGTACTTGGGCACAGATGTCAAACTGCTTCTTGCTTCTCTCTGCCTCGCTAAACAGGCCCCTGGCCCTTGGTGCCTATTTTCTCTGGCTCTCATGTCTCTTTTTGTGTCTCGGTGCTGTACCTTCTCCAGGTTTTCAAACAACCTGTTAAAAGCCCAGAAGCAGCCCTGCGTCTGTGGCTCACAGCGGCAGGAGATGTTTGCAGCCTTCAGCATCACCAGAGGGAACCTGCTGCTCCACACGCTTTAACCAACACCAGCACCCGTGACAAAGGAATCCACCCTCAGCCAAGGTGGGCTGAAATAAAACTGAGGCTGATAAAAAGGCAAAAAACCCTAGCAGCTGGATTCTGCTTTGCTCCTGTTACGCAGGGAACTTAGGAAGCCTTTCTGTAGAGGAATATAATTCTTTAGCGTTATCCATAGCCACTTTGGGCTGCTATTAGGTAGGGAACATCTTGACATGGTTCAGATGCTGCCTTCAACATCACTCCTGAACCAGATTCGCTACTTTGAAGCCTGGCAGACAAGTGCAGATATTGCATTCCTGTATTTCTTAAGGAAATTTTTTCATTTTCTGATACAGCACTAACCATCACATTGCCTATTTTATGTAACTTTCAATCCCCATTTTTGTGAACATTAACAGGCGCAATCTGGCACTAGTTGAGCTGCTGGCATGGCAGCCAGGCAGCCCTGGGAAGGACCATGGACTGTCACGCTGTCATGTACTCGGCTGCTGAGGTGGAAACCGCTCCCTCCCCTCCTTGCTTCTGGAAACCGAAAGAGGATCAAGGTTTCCATGGGGTTCTTTTGGCCTTTGGTCCAAGAACAACTAAATCTTCTGCGACTGGCTTCACCTAGGTGATGCGATCTTCCTTGCTAGAGGCTGCCAGCAAAACAATATGTCCTGGCGAGCTATCAGAGCAGGGCTAACCGAGCATAGTTCAGCAAGAAAGATGCATTTTGAGCCTTGCTTTATCCCTTCTCTTTCCTGCTGCCTTGTGCCAAGACTAGAGAGTCACTTTAGATGGGATAAACAGAAATAAACATCACCAAACCCTTTTTTCTATCAACATCCTTCCTTTCACTTTAGCTCAGCCCTGGCACTGAGCAACCACACCAGTCATGGCACAGTTGAACAGATTCCCTGGAGATCAGGTATGCTCAAACTGACTATATTTAGGAAACGCAAAGTAATTTGCTTCATTCCCCATAAGCGCTGACTGTACAGCGACAAACACACATACCCAAAGCTGCTCCAGGTTTTGGGCATTTGTGTGTGCTCCTAAGCAGACAGCTCATGTGTCCTCCCATCTGTACCAGACACTTGAAGGTTTTTCTGCTCAGATCTCAGCCTTTTTCTGTTCATACTGCTGTTCAGCAGGACTTTATTCCCTGCATTGAAAGAGGCGAGGCAAGGCCACTTTCTTCTTCCTAAAGTTTTTTGATGCTGCCATTTACTTCCCTCTTCAGACCAAGCTGAGCACCAAGCCAGGTACAGCCACTGCGATGGCACATTTCCATCTGGTGAACAAGCAAGCACCTGGAAAGCATGTAGAAAGGAAGACGAGGTGTCTTCCTCCAGGCTTTCTTACAGCTCTATTGTGGTGCTTCAGCCTGACCAGCAAAGCCTCCTTGAAATCACTCTGGCCATGAGACCAGGTTTAATACAGATCCTAAAAAAGGACTGTGAAAGCAAACCAGCCTCAAACATCATTACAAGTCCTTTTTTTAACCATTAAGCTTGCTTTAGCTAGAGGACAAGATTTTCTGAACCAGGCAGTTTCCTTCCCTTGTCATTCAATCCTATCACATTTTAACGTCAAAATAATACTCTTCTATGACAACGATATCTGGTTCCCTTAAAGACATGTTTTTTCAGCATATAAACAGGCCAGTGCTTACTAGATGGGTATCACCACTACTTTTCCAGGCTATTTAGACTGAGGATCGCTGGAAACACTTTCAACGTGTGGGGGCAGCCTCCACGTTTTCTTTTCTATCCAACCAAAAGGGTGCTCAAAAACCAGGGAGCAAAACCAGCATCCCTGGATGCTGCCCAGACCTGCGGCCCAAAAGGCTCATTACCTGGGAGGCCAGGGGGGCAGAGCAGCTGCAATCTGGTTCCTGCTCTCCTGCATGTCCTGACTGTTTTCCACTCTCAAACTGTCTGGCAAGAGCATCTGTAAGGCTCCATAAGTTAACATCTGTGAAATGTTTTGAGATCTTGAGATAGGAGTGGCTATAAAACCCCCCAAAACTACTGATGTCTTTTATTATTTATTAATGCTGCTGTTGCACACTTAGCCTGGAGCTCTGGGAGCATTCTGAACAACAAAGAAAATGACCGTGCCTGGGCAGGGGCTCGAGCTCTGCAGCAAGGTGACCCCCATGGGTTACAGAAGGCCATTTTCTCCAGCAGTTTTGCACAGGACAAAGCCAGCGGAGCAAAGCCAAGCAGAGGGCAAATGCCTTCTGAGACACGGAGTCAGGCGCTGACTGCCCAGACCTCCTGGAGCAACGTGGGGGATTTTGGATGTGGCTGGTGGGACAGGGCAAGGTGTCACCTGGAGGTGGGAGGCGTTGCTCCATAGCTGTGTCCCAAAATGCAGCTTTAAGACAGCAAGTCTTGCCCATGCAGCTCTGCGTCCAGCCTTGGCTCAGCAGGGACAGGTTTGTCCCAGCTGGGAGAGGTCGGCAGGTCAGGAGGGCAGAGCAGCACCCACGACCCCTACAGCCGCAGCCTGGACCTTTCCCAATGGGAGACTCTCCAGCCAGCCAGGCCCGTTTTTCTCTGCATTGTGTCTTTAATAGAAGCACAAAAGCTTTTCGTTTAAGTGGGTTTAAATGGTTAAAGGCACTTGTTCCTCTGAAAAGAGAATGAAATTGCTATTGACACCTCCATAAAGGAGAAGCTTTTCAGGCACAGTAGGAAAGCAGCAGACTCTGAGTCTTCCTCACTTTGCAGGCCCACAATTAGATCTGCAACCTCCTCCTCTGGTCCCGTTACAGAAATAGGTACCAGTGTCTTCAAAGGAAGAGAAACTTAATGGCCTCATTGGCAGTTTGATGAATAATTAATGCTGCTGCATTAATTGGGAAGTTAACTAAGGCTCGGAGAGAGACCGTCTTTAATGCAGAAAAGTATCTTTGGGCTGTCACGCCAGGCACTGGGTGAGGGAGATGCAGGATGATCTACACACACACACACTGCATCAGTCAGAGGGCACGGATGAACAGACACCAAAACATTCCCCTCGCTCAGTCCCATACACCGGGGGACTTATTTAATGATGGCAGAGACCGGTGGGTATGTCAGGCTTCCTTCCCTCACCCAACCGTACGGGGAGGATGGGAGCCCCCGTGTGTGTCACCCTCCTGAGGCATCCCAGCAGAGCTCAGAGCAGCGACTCTGCCGTGGCTCCACTGCGGGAGGTCTCACTGAGCCGCAGCAGGTTGCCCTTTGGCTCAGAGAAGCTCAGCTCACTCTTTGGCATGACCAACAAAGCCACCCTGCCCCAGGAGGAGTCATGTCAGCACCGTGCCACGCTGCTTGCCATGGGAGGGTGGCCACCTCCATCCCTGCTGCTGGAAAAGGGGGCTGACCATTTTAACCAGCTCTTTGGGTGTTTTGCTGGAGGTGCTCTTTAAAAGCAAAGCATTTCGCTTGCTACAATGGGCCGTCACTGTTGTGCTGTAATACAAACAAGTAATATTGCACATGACTCACTGGTTGTACTTGTGAAACATGAGGAAAGAAGGTAACAGTCAAACGTGTTTAAACACATTGGCCTGATTGATATTTTTAAGAAAACAACAGCAACACTGTGCCCATCAGAGCCTTCTCAGATAAATGCTAAACGTGCCATTGAAAATATCATCTGTTCAGATTTAATCATCCTCCATTTACCCTTTCCAAAAATAAAATGAAAAAAAAGAAAAGGAAAAAAGAAATCTTTCTGGATGAAACATTTGGTTCTTGCTCAAGAATCTGGTCTGAATTTTATAAAGGTTTCCTGGAAGCGGAGATCAAGGGGCTGGTTTGGGGCTCAGAAAAAGCCCTCTGGCAGGATGAAGAAGAGAAAACTGCCAGAGACCGAGACTGATACTTTGTCATTCGCTTATTGGGAACACTGCACAGGACTGTTCCTGCTAATTAAAACCAGCGGTGACCAAAGCTCATTTGCAGAGATTGGGCTTTGGCCAAGCGTTTGTGTGTGGATGAGGAAATGAGATCATAAAAGTCACGACTGGCCTCCAAGCTCGGGCTGTGTAATTGCCTCTCACACCTTGCTTCCCAGCCCCTCCAAATACCACCTTTCCCAATAAAAGTGGGAGCGGGGCTCCTCACCTCTATTTTGAGCTGGGGGACCACGGAAAGGGACCAAGAAAATCCCTGCACTGGGATTGTCCCAAGTACAAGCAGATTAAAACCGCTCTGCAGCTGGCCCCCATCCAGCTGGATGTGGCTTCTGTATTTATGAGTTTTATGTGTGACGTTTCTCCTCAGGTAAAAACCTGTGCCACCGTGAGCTTAGCTACAATGCACACTGAGATCTGTAGGATTAGCCAGAGCAAGGACTTGCTTTATAATCCAGAGAAGAGCAGCCCTTCGCCGCTGAGCCACCCTGCTGACCACGGATCCAAAGGGGTGGCTGAAACGTCCCATGTCTGACACCCATCTCGGAGAGGGGCTCCCCGTGACCACCTCCAACACTGTGGGTGAACAACGGGCAGGAGCACCGACTAGTTTCTCCCCAAAAGCTGAACTTGTCACGCTCTTTTATCGATGAGGTAGGGAGGACTGGTGGGCTGATGTGAGCAACACCACAGAATTGCTGCCTACTTAAATATATATATACATGGGGAAAAACTATACACTGCCTTCAGCAGATACTGCGATTTAAGTCACAATATGCCTACTGGCACATCCACCTCCATAAATTTACCGTCTCAAGTGTCCCAATATAATGATACCACTGGGTTAGAGCAGTAAAATCATGTAGCATCACTCCTACCCCAGAGTACGCAATGCATCCACACGCCGGGGCTACCCCAAACACCGAGGTTTTGTTACACCAGTGTAGTTTCGCTGGGAAATTTCTGAGACAGGACCTAAGGTGTCGCGACATTTTCTGCAGGACTAACACAGTGCCCGCCTGGTACCCTCAGCTGTACCCAAATATCTGCTGATAAAAGGTGTCCAACAGAAAGAACAGGAATGTCAAGCCAATGATTAAGACAACTCATCTCTAACGACATTTTTTTTCATTTGTTTTCTTCTCAAAGGACAGAATCAAATCCTGAGTTAACTAATTCCCTGCAGCCATACACCAACTAATTGCACTGGCTTTGTTTCCCCAACTCACTCCATCCATCTAACAGCCATTTACTCTTAATGTGCCCTAAAAGTTGGGTTGTATGGAGGAAGAGGACTGTCTCCTTTCTGGAGGAAAGCAGCATCCTTTGGAGTAGCAATAGTTTACACCATGGCTGCCTCACAGCCTGATCTCACAGCTTTTTCACCCAGAAAACACAATGTTTAAGCAGAAAATCCAGCAGCAAGCATCCCATTTGGATGCTTGAGATTGCACAAGGCCACATTGTTTTCAAAGATGCAACACATCTCCACAATGGCATCCTCCAAAACACAGCAACAAGGGAGAGATGAAGGGAAAGGACTAGCTGATCTCCAGAGGTCCCTTCCAACCCTATGATTCTATGGCCAAAGGCAAGAGGCATTGGGAGACACAATAAGGAAAAAGCATGAAGGCACAGACAAAACAGTCCTTGCGCTTTATCTCACAGCTTCAGACTGTCCTGCCAGAAGAAACACAGTTTATCTCCTCCCCATCTTCCCCTCTGCCTCTCGTAGTTCTTGTTGCGACATGGGGGAAAAGTCACCAGCACTGCTCCCAGTGCGGTCATTTCCCCCAGGAAGCCTTGTGCAACCTTCTCTGGCCCTCCACGGAGCTCTGCCACCATCCTGGATCCTCACAACTACCTGGAATGTGCCCCTTCCTTCAGCTCCATGACACAAGCTCTATGCTGTCATGCAAGACCCACCACACTGCTGGTGTCTAGCCTATGCTTTACTGGCTCGTTTCCATCAGCCCACCTCTTGGGCTGATGGGGGACTGGTTTTGATTTTTTTTGTTCCTGGATTTTATTAAGTACAAACAAGCTCTCCCCAGGTGTTTCTTGTGAATTCAACCAGGAATGGGGCTCCTGGACCCCCTTGTTCCCACTAATGAGAAATGCAATGAGCAGGCAGCACTGCTCCAGCTTCACCTCCCCTCCCTCCCCATAGTAGCATGTCCTTGCTTTGGCCAGGCACATCACAGAGGTGAGGAAGGCTGCCTGGTTAGCACCTAGGGAACCCAATGCATCCATAAACTCACAGCTAAAATGCAGCAGTTCCCTCCATCCTTCTGTTAAATTGCTGTCTCTCACCTCGTCACAGCTTTAATCCCAGCCCAAACTGGAGGAGACCCCTGAGATGAAGGGGGGCTGCAGGAAGCACTGCTGTTTTGCAGCGGGCTGCAAAAACAACTCGGCCTTCAACGCTTCCAAAAAGCTAAGAGCTTTTTACAGAGCTTTTGCTTTAACTAGAAATAAGACAAACTTCAGTTGCTTTGCCCAAATGCCCTTGTGCACCAGCACACAGCAATGAACGACGACAGGAGTATGGAAACAAACCACTGGTATAGGTTGTTCATACGTTTAGTGTGCACAGAGGAGATGAAAGCATGAAATTCTGCCTTTGCTGACTTGCTAAATAACCATGGGCAATATTGTGAAAGCAGATGTTTCGTGAAATGACAGCTTTTCCCATCATTTTACAAGATGACTGATCCTAAGGGCCTTCTACATCCTCTGTTTCAATTGCTCTTCCTGTAATATAATTAAAAGTTTCAGGTACTTCTTCAAATGACTGCCTTTTACTGTTATGGTCACTGCATGCAGCCTAGCCCGACAAGCCTTTTACTGTATGACTACGGTGGAAAATGAAATTGCCTATGGGGAAGCCCCTCCACATCCATTTGCCCATGACATTCAGTGGCTGATGAGAAGAGCCGCTGGGGTAAGCCCGTGCCACCAGCTGAGGCTCACTCACAACCGCGGTGGAGCAGCTGAGGCTTGCATGAAACTGTGCAAGTTTCACTAAGCCTTTTTTGAGATTTAGGCTTTCTTAATGCCGCAGGCAGAAGATTAATGTTCCTCTCTTGCCAGCAACACTGACCAAACACAACTGCTGGGCAGTCGTGGGCTTTGGTTCATGGTGGGTGCTGGCAAACAAGGTCACCTTCAACATTACCTGTTCAATATTTGGGCACATTTAGCAGGTTCCCTGAGCACTAGAAAGCTGAAGGAGGTTATCATCACTTTCCTCAAAGAAATTCCACCAGCTTCAAGGATCCATCTACTACTTTCTGAACAGATCTTCTGGGACAGAAATTATTCTTGCATGGGAAGCTCTGAAGAGACAAAACTGTCTTCGTGTGACTGTGAATTACTTATTTTCGTCCGGAAAGTAAAACCATTACAAGGAATATCAATGTTTCTGTGGGGCAAGGAGGGTGGAGGACACAATGAAGAGAAATTAAAGGTATCTCCACTTCTGCTGGTATTTGTGAGGCTCATGTTTAGCTTGTATGTAAGCTATGCAGAAATGATGTGTCATCTGGTGTGCGATCCTTGGGGGTAAGCGCTGACCTGGGGGAAAGGGCTTACAGACACCAGTTAGACAAACCCCAGTGAAATGACAGAGAACTGAACGCTACGGAATGTGGAAAACTTCACTTCTGCACAGAAAAAGGGATGTTTTGGCGTCAACAGCGAGGGTTGGCTTGGGGAATCTGAGGTCAACCCCTGCATATTTCCTACTGTCTTCAACAGGAATGGATGAAAGCCAGCACTGAGTCCTTTAAAAGCCTCCCCTAACCACATGCTGGTAGGACACCCACCGGCAGGCGGTGGAGGAGGGACGGCCCTGGTGCCACACGCTCCCCAGAAGTGGCTGTGCTTTGCACGCCAGCATTCATCCCCTGCGCTAACCCCAGGACAGCCAACGTCAGCGCAGGTCCAAGGTACAAAACTCAGGAGGTCTCACTGAGAGCAACAGCGCAGGTAACCCAGCCTACTGTAAAGTCAAACTGAGGATTAAGAAATTCTCATTACTACTATTTGCAGTCACATTTTTCAGAGCGTGACTCATGCAGGGTTACACGGTAAATACAGGAAAGACCTAGAAATAGGTTGAGGTGCCCTGACCCTCCGGGCCAGGTGCTAACTACTCAACCATGCCTGTCAGATTGGGCAAGGAAAGCGCAAAGCTCTGGAGTTATGACAAGGTTTCACAACCTTCCAGCTCAGAGCTTGGAAAATGAAAGTGACATTAAGGATGATTAAAAAAAATAAAAAGTGAAGAGAACCCTTCCCAGCACTAGCAACAAGATTACCTGATGACAAAACAGAAAGGTGCTAAAAAATAATCTATGCAGGTGGCTCTAAAAAATTATCAGAGAGAAAAAGGAAAGAGGAAATGTAATTGAAAGAAGAGCTTCTCTTACACTACTGTCATTCTTGACATTTGAGCAAGTAATTTTAAAGACGGCTAAAATAATATTTACATAAAGGGTTTAATCACTGGATTTTGAGGACAACTCTGTTAGATCATCTCCAGGGAACGGAAGAATGATGGGCTAATTAGCTGCGTTTGCCAAAAATCGCTTTGCTTCTTTTTGTTATTATTTGCTACACGCTTCTCGCCTGGATTGGGACCTCTCTGTGCAAGATGCTCCGCAGACAGACCGAGCAACAGCTCTGGCCTCCAGATGTTTACTCCCAGTGAGTGTTTGCACTGTGGTGGTTCTCTGAGGCCGCAGCCAAGCACAGTAAAACCCCATCGCGAAGGTGAGCTCACCCTCAATGAATGCCAGCTCCGCTCTGCAGGAGAGCTCTCTGCCCACTGGTCTTACCCAGCAAACACAAGTTGTGCTTTACCCAACATGCGTTTGCCGAGTTAATTAGAAAAAAACCCAGAGAGCTGACCCGAAACTGCAGCGCAAATCAAACCTTGGTTCAAGGCTCAGACAGGTCTTCTCATTATTTCTTGTTTTCACACATTGACTGGTTTCCTGTTTCTGCTCAGAAATGAAAATCGACACACAACAAGGCTAGTTTAGTGGGATGGGATTTGCGGGTTAAACGGATGGCTCTGAAGATGGCTGGTGAAAATAACACCAGTGGGCTGGCAAGGGCTGCTCACTCCAAACTCCCTGCACCCAGCAGTGTCCCATCACCCCAGAAACAAGGGGTTCTGCCTCAAAACCAGTCCTTGGATGGATGTCACTGATTTCAGAAATTTCAATCCCAGGAAAGGGGGGAAAGGGAAGGAGGAAAGGGAAGGAAATGAGAAAGTGAGGGAAGCGCTGAGCAGAATCAGGGAAGGACAAATAAAGAGCTCCTGTATGCTAGGCGAGTCCCACAGTTCTCAAAATAAATGGAGGGCATTCCCATCCTTTACAAGTGATCATTTCACCTTCACCATCAAACCGTATTTCAGGTTCAAATCTTCCCAAAGCCAGTCGCCTGCAAACCTGCAACACTCACCATATGATTTATTCTGCATAATCTCCCTTTGCAATATGCTCTGTGCCTCCTTTGGCACTGTGGAAATCCATAAATGACATGGATAAAGCAGCAGTGAGCTTTATGCTCACTGTAAAGACCGCAGAGCGAGAAATGACCAAGTATAACCTTATTTTCAATACAGCCTAGTTCTCAAATCCACTGGGGAGGAGCTGCCAGATATTTTCCTGGTAAAGAAATATCACTAGCCTGAAGCCAAGTGTTGATTTAAGGCCGTATCTGTGTGGAGAGGTTATAAAGCTAACGATGTGATTCTGAGGGAGCAAATGGATGGCTGATTTAGAACAAAAGACTGGGTTCAAAGTACTAATTGCAAACAAACCAATATTTGCACTAACGCTAATAGAGAAACTTAAAAGAGTCACAAATAGTATCATGAACAAAAGTGCTGGGGGAGCTTTCTGCCTCTGCACAATCCAAGATGATCATTAAAAAGCATTCAGGTAGTTGTGAAAATGTCCAGAAGTTTCACAAGACCTTCTTAATTTTCATCAAGCACTTATTTCTCCAAAGATGTTTCCTAGACACCTGTTACTTATTCACTTTTTTTTCTTGGTCCTTCAACTCTAGCTTTAAAGCTTTGATTCATGGATCAGAAACAAGGCCGTGTGATCTCATCAGCCACCCACCCACCCTCCAAACTGCAGAAATTAACCATAATTAAACAACCCTTTGGGTGGGAATCATCACAACTGCTGAGAAAATGTTTACCAGGAAAGAAGTTGCAAAACCCAGGATCAGTTCGTGAACAAATGAGTGTGTCTCACTTTGGAGAAAAAAAAAGATCTTACAGCATGGAACAGAAAGCAACAACTTTTTTACGGCTTTGAGACCTTTTATGTATATCTATCATGGAGATGTGAGCTGCAAATAGATTACTGTGGGACACCCATCTCATGGAAATCACTGTAGCTGCTTCAGCTTCCATGGTGCTAAACGGAATTTACAAGTGGAGATTGAGAAAAGGCTTTTCAAATAAATCTTGCAAGACTTTGCTGCTCTCAAGCATGCTGAATTTCAGTGATGCTTTTTGCAACAGGAAGAACATATTCAATATTAAACTGAACTAACATTCTCAAAATAAAATAAAAAACGCATATCAAAGGGTCCAGAGAAGTGCATCACGTACACTAGCTTAGTTACAATCATTGATAAAGGCTGCAGAACTGGACTCCAAACACAAACGATAAATTTGAACGCTGAAGGTGATCAAACATATTCTTAAAGTATGTTTCTACCACCACGGTACAATATATTCTCCTTCCCTCAGTGGATGTATTTTCTGATGGAAAAGGACAGGCTAGGGAGAAGTGGAGTGCCAGGAATTCCTGATTTGAACACTTGGGATTAAGGGAAAAACCAGCAGACACTAAACCAGGAAATCCCAAGTTGGATTTTCCTAAAATCTCAAGAGCATAAAACCACCCAGCACCCACTGGGATGGTCTGCCACATCTATGTCCAGGTCCTGTCGGCGCCCCTAAAAGCTCTAGTCTTTACCAGATGATGGATTTTTGAATCCTAATCCACAAAGCCTCTCCAAGTCCAGCCATGCTCGAGCTTTGGTTCATTCAGGCCAAGAGGAAGCATCTTCCTCTCATACACATCCCAGACACTTCCCACCTTTTCACCATCCGCACCACACTGCAGAGAGCTTTCCCAGGGAATTGTGCGCTCAAGGAAAGGGAAACCAAGCAAACAAAAAAAACCTTTGATCATTTTATTAGGGTACAACCTACAGTGTTTCCTTATGCCAAAATGAGGACAGGAAGTACAGACGTGACTTCTGTGAGTCCTCTCCCCACATTATCATCTGAAAGGACGGGAACTTTGTGTCGTAGCTGGCTAGAGATTCACGAGGCTTGCTAAGCTCTTTCCTGCAAGAGATAAACAAACCAGCAGCCAAGAAGATTCTCTCTCTGGGTTGTTTATATGCTTTTCCTTTGACCTGGTCACCTCTTTCCTGCACAACTGCTCCCTATGGGAATGTATTCCCAAGTGCTCCTCTCCCACTTTCTTTATGCTTGACTCTTCTGCCTGAAAAACCCAGGACCTCTTGCTTCCCTCTGATGTTGCTCTCAACAAAAAAATGGAGAGAAACACCCACATCTGACACTCTCATCTCTTTAGTTCAAAGCACAAATATGCGCTACACAAATGTAATGTACCTCAAGTTCCCTTCAGATGCTGTATGTACCTCCGGGATGCCCTTTGAGCTGGTTTCTGGCTACGGCCCACTCATAGGTGTCAGGAGTGAGGGCTGTGCATGGGTTGGTGTTCCTGCTCTTCCTGTTCCCCTCTCCCCTTTGTCTCCCACAAGCCAAAAACAAGTTTTTAACATGCAAACCGCAGGTAACAGACCGAGGTTGTGCCTCTCCCCGTCCTGGTGTCGGCAAACCCCACCATACCGCACGCACAAGTGATGGCTGACACATTAGGGGCCGGGTGCAATCAAGTGGTGGGTGTTCGGGAGTCAGCTCAGCACTGGCAAGCAGAAGCCAAAGCCTGTGCAGATTCAGTTACAAATGAAAGCAAAAGCTTTGAAAGTTTACAAAAAGCTAAAAAAGACCCCAAAGTTTACTTATTGCAATGACAGGCGAGTGCAGGGGAAGAAGGGGTCCATGCCTGGGGTGGGTCTGAAGTAGGTCTGCAGTGACCAGCCCCGCTGCGCCTGGTGGGTGCATACCAACACCAGCCGGGTTAGGATGACAGTTTCATCCCAATCCATTTTGGAAAGCACTCTTCTTAGTTCCTCATGCTTCCACCACTCCCAGCCTGGAGATGGCAAGGCCGCAAACAATGGGGCTGTCGGTGGGCTAAGTGCCTAATTACCTTAGTGAGACCAAAGCAGGTGGACAAAGGAAAAGAAACCACATGAAGGCAGAGATGTTGCACATGCAATGAGGAAACATTGCCTTCCCATCAGGAAATGCAAGGTTTGGTCTCAGTTGCCCATGTAGAGAGGGACATGGCCCCGCGGAGAAGCTCCAGGGCAATGTGGGGGCAGCCCTGGTGACAAACAAAAAGTGACACTTGTTTCTGTGGTGCCTGACCAGATGCAGCATGGAAAGGGCTTATGGCTCTGCTGCCCAGGGTGCTTCCTGTCCTGCTCCTGTCCTCTGGACCCTCACTGCCACCAGAGAGAACAGGTCCCCAGAAGGGATGGCCCTTTTGCAACCCCCAAGCTGTGAGAAACAGGAGACCAAGCCAAGACCAGCCCTGTCCTCCGCCTTGCAGCCTGGGAGATCAAGTGGGTCTTTACAGATCCCAACCCCGGGTTTCAAATTCCCTAATGGTCAGGAAAGTCTGTTCCAACGGGTTGGAAACTTTCCTGTGACGGCAAGAGAAGGGTCTAACCTGCCCATCGGTCCGGGCTGCCCTATGAGACCTCCTGCAACGCACGCGCAAGGACAAAGCCAACGGACTATTTTATTTCACAAGTAATTAATTGGACAGCCTCCCCCGAGCCTCTTCTATTGCTTCCTGGGCACATCCCTGAAATTAACCTCAAAGCTAATGAAGCCAATTATCAACAGCAGACATGGTCTCCCTCTAATTATTTTCCCTGGAAAGGTCACCCAAAGTGGCACATTGTGAAACCCAGCTAATTGCATTGTCTGCTCACAGCACGGAGCCGGCTCCTGCGGGGCTCCGCCGGGCTCAGGGGGAGGCTCATGTGCCATTGCCCAACAATTGGAGCCTCTGGCTGGGGAAAAAAGCTGCTGTGAGAGAGGAACCCACTGCCAAAGCCTCCTTGCCACCAACATCGCTCACAGATACAGGCTCTGACTGCTGGCTTATCCCCCTCCTTTCAGATGTGGCCAGCCAGCCCAGCAGTCAAGGCAGCAGATTAGATGAACGTGCCAAGCTATCTGGGTGTCAGAAGAAAGCGGCTGGATGCTTCTCTTTGGAAATTGTTTTGTTTTCATATGGCTTCCTCCACCC